>JAQHUG010000026.1:7784939-7798145 GCA_028555095.1 Dicrostonyx torquatus
GTGTGTGTGTGTGTGTGTGTGTGTGAGAGAGAGAGAGAGAGAGAGAGAGAGAGAGAGAGAGAGAGAGAGAGAGAGAGAGAGAGAGATTGGTAGCTTGGTTCTGTGATCATGTGAGTTATCAGGTCTGACGGGTTCTGACTGGGAGGCCCATGAGATAACAGTCTCCCTGTGAGCTCCAGGAAGTCAACACTGCGTCAGGCAGTGAAACTCTTGGTGATCAGCCTTCTCTTTGGAGAACGCCAGTCTCAAGTGATGAGCCTTCTCTTGAGAGTACGGAGTTTCCATCGGAAGACCACACTGCTTCTGCTTTGCTACGGTTGGTTTGGGTTCTCTGGTCACTCCTGGCATCTGTCTGTCTTCCTACTGAAGAAGGGCAGCTGTGAAGATCCAGGTCATGGTAGAAAAACATGTCATCAGCCTCTTCTCATGCATCCGACGCAGAGGGGATAGACACACGCTTTTCCCTCAGGCTGGAAAGACACACGTAGTCTGTAAAGCCTAGATTTTTTTTTTTTTAGTCTGATGCAGCGAAGACCCTTCCTCTCAGGACGCGTTTTGCAAGCCAGGAATTCTCAAAGCGTTGCTGCCCGTGATGCGCCCTGAGGAATCTGAGCGTGAACACCGTGCTCAGAATGAGGATCCACTCCCAAGGCATTGTTTGCATGGAGAGGTGCAAAATGAATGGAAAACTGGACACATCTTCAAAGTCCACAGTAGAGAGCAGAGAAATGCAAACCAAGGGAGAGAGCCACTGGGGAGAGAACTCTTATGCTGTTCACTCGGTGAGTACACGTCTGAATTTCCTCTTTTTAACATTGTTTATGGGAGGGGTCCTGGGTACACGTGTGCCGGAGGCTGCGTATGGAGGGGAGAGTCCGTTCTCTCCTTCCACTGCCTGAGTTCCAGAGATGGAGCTCGAGTCACCAGGCTGGGTGGCAAGTGCCTTTACCTGCTGTCTCGCTGGCCCCTGGATTTACCTTTAACTTCTTAGTGTTAAAGTGGCTTCCTCCTTCCGCGTACATTAATATGTTTATCACTGAAAGTGGACATGTAACTAGAGATGATTGCTTAGTAACTGGCTGTAAACAAAAGAATGACTGCCTAGAAGTTGATTTCCACCACTGCCATTTGGCATTTTACTTTGCCTGCATCCTAAAGGCCCTGTAGCATGTGATTTCATTTACATTGCTCTATCCCAGACTGTAATTTGGCATAAAATCCAGTAGATTTTCTTAGCATCAGTGCCAACACTTTTCTTTGATAATTGCAATGCACAGTGAGCATTTTGCTTGTAACCCTTCTTCTAACTCCTTGGTCCAACCCAAAGACTAATGGACCCCTAGGCAACATCCTGAAATCAAGTACAAATTTCACAAAGTTTTGTGAACAAAAACTAAACTTGGTGAGAGTGGCACATCTCTCTGCTGTTTTTAGTGGATTACACGTTATTTTTAAAATCCTTCAGTGAGATCTGCTTTCTATGCCAGCGGATGCTAAAACTTGCATGCTCTCTTCCTTGCTTTGATTCTAGCCATAGTTATTTAATTTTAATTTAAAACCCTCTTACTGAGGTGTGGTTGACATATAAAAAGCCATGCATGTGAGTCTGAAGAGTTTGGAGCGAAGGCTTGTGCACACATCTGGTCACCAACACCACAGACATGTTCACCACCCCTCAGAGACCGCTCCTCATTGTTAGATTTAGTCTTGTATCTTTTACCACCGTTTCATGTCTCGGAGTTGCTCTTGTTGTCTGTTCACGACGCTGGTCCACTGACCTAGCATGCACAGAGCATTACTTTCTCAGTTGCTTGCCGTGGGCGCCAATGGCTTACTGTGTACTCGCTTCTGATTTAGCATGTCATTTTCAAATATGATCATGAATCAGACACAGTGCTTGCTTGCCTCGTGGATAGGAACTTAGCTCCAAAGATGGCTGGAGATTTGAAAACAGCAGAGTCAGAGGGCTCCAGAAGAGCCAGCTCACCAACTGTGTCACACACACCTTCTTGTCAACTGAGCACCTTGTAAGGGCCTCAGTCACGAATGCTCTGTCATCACTGCAATGACACGGAGCAGAGGAGGTCCCAGTCAGGCCCCAGCATCAGAGGAAGGAGGCTGTTTCTTGGCTTCCATATAGAACCCACAGAAACACCTGGGTCTCACCCATGCGCTAGCTTTCCTTTCACCTTCATGCTCCCTTCACATCGTCTCCTTTCCAGTGCTAAGTAGAGTTTCATCCTGAACACACACTCACTCTGAACATACAGTGGCTCTTGGTACCCAGCTACAATCAGCCGGGCACCATCCTGCCTGCTGGTGCTCTCCCAAGCCTAGGAACCTGAGTGTTTATTGCTGCCATGGATGTGACTTGGAATCTGCACTGCTGGCAGTGAAGAATACCGCTGAGGGGCTTTTCCAAACCCCTCTCCCCACCTCGCTTCAGCTGACCACTGGACATTCCATTCCATTTGTAAAGTCCTGGGGTTTTGTCTCAGCTCTCCAGCTTTTAAAACATCTTTTCAAACATCCGAGTCTTGGCTCCCTTGGTGAAATCAGGCCTCCTCCTCTTTTCCTTTGAAAACTGCTCTCAAGAAATGTTCTAGGGATAACCTCGGGCCATTGAGTCATTGCCAGCAACTCTGTTACTTACGGATACTTCCCCTATGCTATGAATGCTGTACTTCCCGTAGCCAGAGAGGCACGGTGCATGCTTGTTTCCTAAATACTGTTGTTTATTCCTCTCTTTTTACACATACATATATCCGTGCACACACACATTCATACACACACATACATGCACACACACATTCACATATACACACGTGAACACACACACATGCACACACATATACATATCCATGCACACACACATTCACATATACACACGTGAACACACACACATGCACACACATATACATATCCATGCACATACACACACATCCGTGCACACACATTCATACACACACATCCATGCACATACACACATTCACATATACACATGTGAACACACACATGCACACACATATACATATCCATGCACATACACACGTGAAAGCACACACATGCACACACATATACATATCCATGAACACATATCCACGAATACGCGTGCGCACACGCACACACACACACACATACACACACACAGAATAACTTTCATTTTTGTTTTTCAGCTAGAATTGACTTCTCTGCTTGTCATGAACTCTAGAACTGAGATCCCAGGGTACCATATCATCCTTAGGCATCTAAATATCTTAAGATGGTTCTGGGTTTTCTAGCTGGGAAGTAAAAATCAGTGATTTTTGTTTTTCAGGATCTTTCTGCAGTAGACTGGGTGAAATTGCACATATCTGGAGATGCTCTGAGCCAACCGAACATTCAAGAATTTGTAACGTGACCTCACTACGTATTGGAGAGACACATTTGTCATTTTAGAAAACAGCTCCTGCCGGCCATGCTCACCCTCCTGACGGAAAGGAGAATAATGAGAACATACTCGTGTTGGAGCCACCATCCCAAGTGGGAACAAACCCAAGGTCCCACGGCTGGTGTCTATTTCCTCTCTCTAAACTACGGAGAACAAACTTTTTAAAAAGCCATTTTAAGGTCTCTGGAGCTGAGGCCCTAATTCCCTGGAGACAGAGTGCATTCAGTGTTTTCATGAGGTACTGAAAAGTCTTGGGCATACGACATGTCGATGACTGGAAACCACTTTTATATAAAGACAAACTTTTGAGTTATAGGACACCCAGTTTTACAGAGTTCCAGATGGTCTCGTATGGCAGAGACGGGTGGCCATCAGTTCGGACGATATGTGGGTCTACAGTCATCACACAGAGAAGATACAATTACTTGGAGAGAAGATGGTGGTAACTCAGAAATAAATTGATTTTATTTGGTTCTAGAAATATATTCAATTACTTGGTGGGATGTTCACTTATCTGAGGCCTGTGTTGGTCATCACAAGAATCTAAGTTAGCACACATGACCTTCTGCGAGGGATCGGCCGTTTCAGCAGCTCTGGGCATTGCCATGGATACGGGAATTCACAAAGAGAGTTCTGCTTCTCTCTGTTCATGTTTGTCCTGGATAGTAAAAAATGCACATTTTTGTTTCTTCTTTTTTTTAAAAAAAAAACAAAACATGGAGACATAATGAAAATGGAAGCCGGGCGGTGGTGGCTCACGCCTTTAATCCCAGCACTCGGGACGCAGAGGCAGGCGGATCTCTGTGAGTTCGAGACCAACCTGGTCTACAAGAGCTAGTTCCAGGACAGGCTCCAAAGCCACAGAGAAACCCTGTCTCGAAAAACCAAAAACCAAAAAAAAAAAAAGAAAATGGAACAGAAATGATCAGTGGGTAAAATCACACTGTGCTCCTAAAAGCTAAATTCACAGAGGAAAAAGATGGTGGTCAAGGCACCGGTGGTGGCAAGATAAACCCAAACTTCAGGCACCATGAACTTGAAAACAGATGCAAATTGACTCAGAAGTAATTCTGTCTTGGATACAGGCATGTTGATGTTGACCTAGCCTGTAGATAATATATATATATATATATTAATAACCATGCTTGGAATTTTGGAATTTTTTCACAGGATGGATGATTTGAAACTGGCCTTATTAACATTCACTGTAAGCACAGGTTGCCCCTCTGTGGTGATGTTCAAGGATGCTGGGGCCTGCCTTGAGCAGCTGAAGGTAGCTGTGAGTGTCCTGCTGCTGTGCTCAGAAGATACTGGGCAGGCAGCAGCAGCGTGCCCCTGCCCTCCACTGCAGAAGCTCCCTTTGGCACTGTCTTGCTCACCATGTTATATACTGAAACACCGCTGTGTAAGTTAAGTCTAATGGCTAAACAATGCCAAATTGATGCCTATGGTTTCCTGGGGATGGGAGCTTATACACTTGCTCCCCTTCCACTTCCCTGTGAAATGCTGAGTCAAACAACATGGGCTTGCAGACAGTTGGATCGGCAAGTTCAGCGTCTCAAAAGGAGAGGTGGTTTGGAGAGTAAAGTACACGGCCTCTGAGCCAAGAAGCCAGGAGCTCAAGTCCTGTGCTCAGCACCCGTGTGGCTTCAGGTCACTGTAAACCCTCTCAGAGCCCAGTGTGGAGCCTGAGAAGTGGGTGTGAGAACGTGGGTACCCCAAGGGTGCGCTGTGACACACCGAGGACACCCAGAGTCCATCAGGCATCTGGTAGGCACTGCTCCCTCTCCTCTCATCCCGTCACCGCGTTCAAGGGGGCATTGTGTTTAGAGAGTTCTGTGCCACAGCTGCGGGCTTCGTATCGTAAGGTGGAGGGGGGATTCCCTTGAGTTGGTTGGATAGAACATTCTTTGGATTCAAGACTTTCCCTCCATAGCGATTGCTCTGTAGACCCAGGTGGGGATAAATGCCACCGCACAGTGTCTAAGCAGCTTCAGATAATGCAAAAAAAAAATATGCTTTTTTTATTTCCTCAAATCATTCACCTGTCTTGAGCCAAGTTTGCTTGCCAGCCCAGTCATTCCTTCACGACTGGAATTCTCATACTAGTTCTCATAATTAAATTTACAATTTTAAAGTTAATTTTAAATGGAAGACATTAAAAAAAAAACCTCACCTACAATTCTATAAATGACATTGAAGTAAAATTCTGTCATCCTAAGGTGTCTGGTGGTTAGTACTATTCTTCTTCTTCTTCTTCTTCTTCTTCTTCTTCTTCTTCTTCTTCTTCTTCTTCTTCTTCTTCTTCTTCTTCTTCTTTCTTCTTGAGACAGGGTTTCTCTGTGGCTTTGGAGCCTGTCCTGGAACTAGCTCTTGTAGACCAGGCTGGCCTTGAACTCACAGAGATCCACCTGCCTCTGCCTCCTGAGTGCTGGGATTAAAGACCACCACCACCCAGCACAGTTAGTAATATCTTAATGAGAAATTTAGTCATTGGCATAACATATTCAAAGTTCATATGCAAGTTAAGGAATCCAATCAGTTTCAATTTCCCGAGTTGGATAGTAAAACGTCAGCAGGCAGGAAAGACAGACGAGAAAGAATGATGTAAGACAACACGGGTCTTTCACTGAGAAGTGGGGCTACAGACAGGTGTCTCTGTAAAACCCCGAGCCTGCCATCTGCTTACAAGTGGGGGAAGTTTTAGGGTACAAAGGGAGGGGAGGGAGGGAGGCTGAAACATTTCCCTTTCCGGCTCACAGTCAGTCATTGCTAGGGGGAACCCCTCAGCAGTCAGTCAATGCCAGGTGATTGACAAATGCCTCTCCTAGCAATTACTAGGGTCCCCCAAGGCAAGGAGGGCAGGGGCTAGGGAAGCAAGTTACTTAACTTCTAAGAACCTAATTACTACAGTTGCAGCAACCATCACATTCCAACCAAAACGGGAGAGCCTAACAGCAGGGCGTGGCCCTGGCTGACACAGGAAACTCAGGTAGTGCCGTCTGTCAAGCGAGAGACAAGCAGAGGCGGGAAATCATCTCGTTCTAGAATATTCTAATGGCAAGATAGAAGTGGGGGGGAGAATAAAGGCAGATAACTTGAGCTCACCGGGACAGGGATTTTTGCCACTGTGCAGAGCCTCCCTCTCCTGACCCATCTCTGAGCATATGTGCCAGGCTTGTGCCAGGAGCATGGCCGGCTTCCCTCCAGGTGTAGAGCAATTCAGACTGGTGGGCAGAAGTGGCTGGCAGTCAAGCAGAAGGGTCTAGGAATGCAGAGCTGGGTGTTTGCTCCTAACCAAAGGAGTTCCGATGATCTTCTTTCTGCTGAAGTGAGGAGATGCTGGTATTGGTGGCAACTTGTTTCTGAGACCCACTCAGGATGGATAAGTGGTCATCCTCAGGGCCAGGATTCTGAGACAGTGCTGGGAAGAGCCATGGGCCTGTGATGATCTGTCCTCTCTCCTCTTCCTCCCTAGATGACTTCTCAGGCCTGGAGACTGACACAGCATCACCCACAGACGAAGACTACGTTGTGTATGATGACGGTATGGAGCTGACCCCAAAACTCACACTTCGTTTCCTGATCGCAAGATCCTATTTTAGTTCAAAGTGTTTGATTCTGATTGCATTTTCCTCTGGGACAGTGGTGGTAACCACCCTCTCTTCTGAGTCGCTCTCAAATTCGTATTTAAGCTGAAGAAAAACAGCGAACTTGAGGATCTGGTATGGCTTCTAAACAATTCTCTTCCAAGCCTCTTGAAGCAATCCTGGTCCTGCCACTGCCCAGACTTCCCCTTCATCGGCATCTCTAGTGTCAAAACCCGGCGGTTTGAATCAGCATGGAGCCCCTTCTCTTCCTCACTCTTTGTTTTCCTAACTAAGTAACATAGATGCAGCCACAATGTGTTCCTTTCTTTTCACAGAAACTTTTCAAATGGTTTAGTTCAATGTTGCAAAATGCCCCTGACCCAGCTACGGCAGCCCCTTAAGAAATTGCACCTGCTCTTGCAGGTGTTTATCTTAGGGCCCTGAGGTTGTCTCTACTATTGAGAAGTTTACCTTGGAAACTTGCCCACCAGGTGTGGTCCTTTGCCATCCAAACTCAGGAAATGCTTCCTCTCATCTGCTGGTGTCAGGTGTCTCCAGCCACAATCCCGTGAATAATGTTGCATCTGATGCTTTGTTCATTCATAATTAAATTAGACTTTGATGCTTTGTTCATTCATAATTAAGTTAGACTCGGGTTGCTTAACCTACTGCAGTTTCCAAATAAGGATTGATCTGAAAGGAAAACATCAGGTGTTCGGAAGCCCAGAAAGATTTCTCAGAACTTTGGGAAAACACTCTCTGTCTTTCTTACTATCTTTGAGCAGTTGGAGAGGATCAGTTTTATTTTCTTTTTTAAATATTAAAAGATTGGTTCTTTTTAGAGCATTAATCCCAGTCTCCTCCCTGTACCTAGATTTTTTAAAAGATTTTTTTTTTATTTTTTAAAGTTTATGTGTATGTGTTATATCTGAGTGTGTGTATGTGCACCACGAGTGCAGTGCCACTGGAGACCAGGAGAGGGTGCTGGGTCCCTTGAAGCTGGAGTTACAGGCAATTGTGAGCTGCCTGAAATGGGTGCTGGGAACCAAACCTGAGTCCTCTGCAAGAGCCATCCATCTCTCCAGCACCAACAGATGTTTTAAATTATTATTTCAGCTTATTTTTGGATGTGATTTTAAAATTTATTTATATTATATATTATACTTATTCACTAATTATGTCTGTGCACATATGTGTGTTGTGTGAGTATATAAGGATCACATGAGTGCAGGTGCATATGGAGGCCAAAGGGTGTCAGGTCCTCTGGAACTGGAGGTGCTAAAAGTTGTGAGCCACCTGCCAAGGGTGCTGGGAACTGAATCCAGGTCCTGCTTAGGCAGTGAGACATTGAGACATCTCTCTCACCCTGGTGTGATCTTTCATGTCCTTAAAAGGAGAAGAAATTCAGGTAAGGACTAGACTTGGGCATGAGCACGGTCTAGAAATTTCTGAAGGTCTCCCATTTTCTGTTCCCCAAACTTCATTTTTGTGGGTATATGTGTTCTTTTGTTCTCCTCTCTCTCTCTCTCTCTCTCTCTCTCTCTCTCTCTCTCTCTCTCTCTCTCTCTCTCAATTTGCAGCTGCACATAGCCTTCATATAGGGTGTGTGTGTGCAGGAGGAGGATATGTGTGTATGTGTGTCTGTGTGTGTTGTGGGGGGTGTCTTTGTGTGTGGTGTGTGTGATATATATTACAGTTGTGTGTATGCTTATATGTAACATTTGTATATTTGCATGTGGTGTCTATATCTGTGTATATGTGTGTGCTATATGTGGTGTCTATATATGTGTGTGTGTAGTATAGCAGTACATGTGGTATGATGTGTGATATGTATATACGCATGTGTATATATGTAAAAGTAAGTATGTATGCATTGGTATAGGTTTAGGGAGTAGTCTGGTATAGGGGGTAGTCTGGTTTAGGGGGTAGTTGGGTGTGTTTGTATGTGTGTGTGTGTGTGTGTGTGTGTGTATTTGTGTGTGTTTACAGTTGAATCTTAATAGCCTTAGATTGTAACCAGTGTCACTTTTGGTAGTACCCAATTACAAAGACTTTATATCTTTTCAGATTATAGATTTGAGACCACAAGGCCACCGACCACCATCATACCCTCGACCACTACTGCCACACCGAAGGTCATCCCAGAGCAAGGCACTGTCAGCTCCTTCCCAGAGGAAGAGTTCGATCTGGCTGGAAAGAAACGATTTGTTGGTAAATGTCACTTCCTTAATCAGAGACGCTGCTTTTAACTTTTGCCTTTGAAGGCAGCGTAACTAAGCCTTGGCCTGGCTAAGGTGGTGTATTTTAAGAAAATGCTTCCCTGGGGTAAAATTTCCAGTTGAGGTAATTTAGTGAGCTCATTTTACTTAGATACACATTGCTTTGCAAAAGTCTGCGCTAACCAGAGACCTGTGGGTGCTCAACAGAGAACTTTCAGCAAGTGTATACCTATGAGTATGCCAGCTCACTTGCCCGCACACAGGCACACAGAGGCTAGAGGATGCCCAATGTCTTCCTCCATCATGCTCTACTTTGATCCCTCGAGGCAGAGGCAGCATCTCGTTGAATCTGAAGCTCAGTATTTCAGTTAGGCTGGGCTGGCCAGGGCGACTGCAGGATCTGTCTGTCTCCAGCGCCCAATACCTGGATTACACAATGCACAGCTATGTCCAGTTTTTAATGTGGGCACTGGAGATCCAAACTCAGGTCCTCATGCTTGTAAGGCAAGCGTTCATACCCATGGATCCATCTTCCCTGCCCTGCAGCCAGTCTTCTGAAGATGTTTGGACTTTAAGTGGCACAGTTTCCTAAATTCTGAACAGCACAGCTTGGTGAATGCTGTCACTAGCGGTGACAATATTGCAGAGCCAAACCTCCCTGCTGGCAGTTACTGTCTCCAACTTCATCAGCCTCATAGAACTAATATCTAGAATTTTTTTCTCTCCTCTTCTTTCTGAGCAATTAAAACAATTTCAACTGAAGATTCTATGCAGCTGAACTATGCTCCAGTCCCTTCCCAAGCCATCTTTTCCCATGCCCTTGATGAACTGCGTTAATGAGGCAGTCAGATTAATATGTTACTGAGTGGAGACAAGCAGCAGCTTATATTAACACCAATACTTTTCGGTTTCCAAAACAAATGTCTTGCCATGAGCAGAGAAGAAGTCTTGCCAGACAAGAGGCAGTGACTGGGCGTCTCACCATGCGAGGGAAAGAGCAAACCCATTAGGCTGAGGCAGCATTCCTGGGGCTAAAGCCAGAGTTTGCCTGGTGTTCCAGCCTGGAGAGTCCACCCAACTCTCACTTCCCCCTGCTAAGAGGGAAGGAGGCATTTAGTGGTATCATTAGCCCTTCTGCAGATTGCTTCTAAAAACCAAGATGCCTTCAGAAATTTCCAGTCATTTCCGTTGAGATTACTTGGGGGATCTTGGGTATATAAAGCCTTAATGTCAATTCCTTGGCATTCTCAACTTCTCTTAGAATGAAATATAATCCAAAGAGCTGTGGTCTGGTAGCAGAGAGCCTGTTTGTCTCTGGCTCATGAGCACATTCTCATATCAGGAGGCTCAGCTCTGATGGGGTACCAGGCTATGACTGGCATGTTCCCAGTCTCCTGGAGCCCCTGAAATCATGTGGGCAGGAAGGGCTTCAACATGCCGTAGACGTGACTATGCAATTGTGCTGCAGAGGGCCACTTGGACCTTGGCATTGCACCCAAAGGTCCGAGAGGGTGGTGAGGTTCCCAGAGCTCTGCAGGAGGCCACCTAAGGGAAAAGCTTGAAGCTGCCATCTGGTTCTCTGGTCTTAAGATGGCCGAGGGAACGAAATACGATGAGGGATGCTAGTTAACTGACTCACAATTTTCCAAATTTGAGGGCATAGGAATGGAAGAATGCCGGAGGCTTATATTACATCAAATTGTAGTCAGAGGACTTTTCTAAATCACTTTGAGGTTGTAGTCCTCGGTGTTGATGGGGCAATGAGACCTTTTGTAGCAATCAGGTTTCAAGCTCTATGTAGACCTATTAATGAGAGGCAGGATTTCTCTTTGATTCTGCTTATGTATATGTGTGTGTGTGTGTGTGTGCTTATTTGTATGGGTGTGGGCACACATGTGTAGAGGGCAGAGCTTGGCGTTGGGTGTCTTTCTTGCTCACCTTTTCGTGATATGTATTAAGGCAGTGTTGTTTGTTGAACCCAAAGCTTGCCAATTATCATAGTCTAGCTAGCGTCAGCTTATTACAGGGGTCCCTTGTCTCAGCCTCTCAAGTATTGGATTATGGATGGTGGCCACACCTGCTCCACCGTCACGTGGGTGCTAAGGGTTGAAACTAGTTCTTACTCTGGAGGATCAGGTGTTTTACTCACGGAGCCGTCTCCACAGCCCCAGGATGTGCTCTTGAATTAGCATCAGGTGTCTCTGGGGTCTCGGCAGGGAGAGGCTAAACTGTGGATCTGATTCCAAGGAACACAGGCTATGATTCTGCCCTTGACCCATCAACTCCCACCACCACCAACAAACCAACTCCGACTGGACATCTCTGTCTTTTCCAGCTCCATATGTGACATACCTCAGCAAGGACCCATCGGCCCCGTGCTCCCTGACGGATGCTCTGGATCACTTCCAAGTGGAGAGCCTGGACGAACTCATTCCAAACGACCTGACGAAGAATGACCTGCCCCCTCAGCATGCTCCCCGCAACATCACTGTGGTTGCCATGGAAGGCTGCCATTCATTTGTCATTGTGGACTGGAACAAAGCCGTCCCTGGAGATGTGGTGACAGGTGTGTCCTAGGCAGATGCTCAGCGTTCCCACAGGTCTGGTAGAGAGAGGAGAGGTGAATGGGTAGTTGCACAAAGGGGCAGGTAGAGTGGAGAAGACGGCCATCATTTTCAGTGGCACAGGGAGCACAGGTAAGTAGGAGCCTTACCTGCGGGTAGTAAAGAACACTGGCTGGAAGCCAGAGTCCTGAAGTATAATTCCAGGTTGGTTTGTATGACCTTGAGCTGATAATACGTCATCTCGCTGGGACTTGTTTCCTAACAGGAAAAATAAATATCATTATATCTTTAACCTATTATCCTGAAAATAGCCACACAACTACCTGTTAGCCGAAATCCTGTCGGAGAGGATGATGAAAACATTTCTACTGAATGGTCACTGAGTGTTTCCTTCTGCTCTGCTGCTGGCTGCTCCCACGACAGCCTGGGTGCTTCCCAATTCCTTTTGTGGGCACTGGGAAAAGTGGAACAACCCTAAGCATCTCGAGTCTCTCCTCTGGGTCTTGGCCTGTGAGATACTTATGAGTTTCTGTGACCCTGCCAAGATGACAATGGAGAACGAGTCTCTTGAAATGAGTTCCCACAGAAAGAGAATTGGTGAGCTCTGCGAACAGTCTCTTCCATTGTGGGTGATTCTTCCCAGGCCTGTGAGCTGTGTAAGAGGAAGGCAGACATGTCGGCTGTGGTTGTGTCTCTCAATGGCATGGGTAGTGTCAGAGGTCAGAGGTCAACATTATCTATCCCAAGTGTCACGTGTGTAATTCTACACTGCTAGTGCTTTTGCTGCAGGACCCCGACATCGTCTTTTAAGGAGAGAAAAGTGTTCAAGAATATTCAAAGTTTAGTTTTTCTTACAGAACTTGTACAGGAGCCTCAGAGCCAGGGTAAGGGACCAGGAAATGCAGTCCTCATGCATCCTGCCAGGTGCGGGGCAAGTGTCAGTGAGGAGGGACCTGAGCCTTTGGCATAACTGATGACTGCTCATTCCATGGTGTGTGCCAAGTGAGACCAATCTCTGAAGTGTACAGCACATTTCTAATAGAAAGCAGAGATCAGTGGAGGAAGGCCTGAGAATTTTCTTCTCTCTCTCTCTCTCTCTCTCTCTCTCTCTCTCTCTCTCTCTCTCTCATGTGTGTGAGGTGTTTGTGCACACATGTGTAGGTGCATGTGTTATGTATGTAGGGAAGCCAGAGGAGGAGCTAAGTTCCTGGCTCTATCACTTTCCACTTTATTCTCTCGAGACAGGAACTGAACATGGCGCTAGCTAGGGTGGTGACTGCAAATTCCTCAATCTTCCTATCTGTGTCCCCTCCCCGCACCAGCAGTGGGGTTATAGGAAGCCTGTGCCCACACTCTGTTCAGCAGTGGGGCTGTAGAAAGGCATGTGCCCACACTCTGTCCCA
>JAQHUG010000026.1:7815101-7839737 GCA_028555095.1 Dicrostonyx torquatus
CAATGAAAGCAACCCAAATACAGAAGGACCCTTCTACACCAGCTTACATCTGCCATTAGCATTGAGAACCCTTTGTTGAAATAGCAAGATTTTAAATACTCTAGGGTTTTAAAAATGTGGTACTTAGCTTTTTGTTGCCATGACAAAACCCCTAGAAAACCAAAGGAGAAGGATTTAGTCTTGGTTTATGGTTTTGTAGATTCTAGAGCACAGACACCTGGCTCCCTCAATCCTAGGTCTAAAGTGAGGTGTAACTTGTAGCAGAAGGTAAAACTGCAAAGCTGTTCTTCCCAGCAGGCAGGCAGGTGGGAAGGAGAAGGGGATCCCTTCACAGCCATGCTCTGGTTACCTGTTTCTTTTCCCAGGCCTCTCCTTCACTCAGGTTTGAGTCTTTCAGTGAATGGTTTAACCCACAATGGTCTTAGAACCCGTCTGATCCAATAATCTCTCCATAGCCCATGAGCAGCAGACCAAGCCTTTAACATGTGAGCCTTAGGGAGGCATTTTTAGAACTAAGCCATAATACCTCAGTTGTACTCTAGTATTGAATAAGGAAGGGGAAATAGATAATGCATGCACATTTGCTCAGAGAAGCCCCAAGAGGAAGGAAGGCCCAGTGGAAATGCCCAGTTTTCTGATAGTTTGTGTCTAATAACCCCTAGAACTCGCCGTATCTTAGAGCATGTGTTTTGTGTTGTCAAGGTGGTGAGCCCATCTGGATCCCATTTGCTTTCAAGCATGACCCCGGCTACACTGACTGCCATGGCCGGCAGTATGTGAAGCGGACGTGGTACAAAAAGTTTGTGGGAGTCGTTCTTTGTAACTCACTAAGGTACAAGATCTACCTCAGCGACAACCTGAAAGGTAGGTCTGACGCTTGGGTGGCTGTGGTGAACTTCTGCTGGGCACTGACTCGGAAAGAAGATCCTTAGGATGTGTCTGAGGTCTGGGACTGTAAGGACTTTGGTGCAAACCAGTTTTGTAGACTCTGCTTTGGGATGACTAGATTTATACAGAGGTGTCGACTGCATTCGGGGGATAAAATCCAAAACAAACTGGCCTGATCAGTTTTTAATTTGTTTATTTTTCTTGCTAGAAAGGATAGGTTTGTCAAATTCAAAGTCTTCCCTCCCATTCCCATCTCTCAAGATTTATCTGCTTCATCTCATCACCAATCTCTATCTCTTTCTCTCTCTGTCTCCATCTTTGTGTGTCTCCATTCATCTCTTCCACCCATTTTCTTTCCCTTCAAAATCTCTGGGAGAGATTGTACAATCATCTTCAGGATCCCAGTGTGGGAAACACAGCGTTGTCCGACCCAGAGTTGTGCTTCAGCACCATGGACAGCACCCCGTGCCTGCAGCTGCGTGGGAAGTTTCTAATTATACAGACATGCCTGGCTTCTAACCTCTACGTGTTTTTCTTCCTTCCCTCTTGAAAGCTGAGGATTAAAAGGTCCATTATTTGCAAGGTGGAGCTGCCTGTATTGTTCATACAGGCATATGTTAAGTGTTTAGTATACAGGATCTTGGGGGCTTTTTACAACACTTAATGACATTTGTGCCATTATAAACATTTTTCAGACGTGGAAACTATGGAACACATGATTTAAATAATGTCCCCAATTCAAAAAGTCTCCAATTCTTGTTCTAAGTTGTAAGCCAGCCATGACACTCGGCAGTAGTCACTGACCTGTGATATGCCCCCACACAGACACATTCTACAGCATTGGAGACAGCTGGGGGAGAGGTGAAGACCATTGTCAGTTTGTGGATTCACATCTGGATGGAAGAACAGGGCCTCAGTCTTATGTGGAAGCCCTCCCCACTATTCAAGGTAAGAAGGACAAAGCTCCTGTCTTTTTCTGTGGGTGGGTGGGAGAGGAAAATTGTTATAATGAGAAAATACATGGTAGCTCTGCCTTTGATCTAAAATTTAGAGATTAATGTTGGAAGCACTTTGGATCATAAAGGGTAAAAATAAGGAACTGAGGAATTAAAGTACTATTACCATATGCTGGCCTTGAGAAACTGGGAACACAGAGGAGTATATAAGACCCCATCCCTGCTCTCAGAAACAAGCTCTGTCCCCAGAAAGAGCAAGCAACTGTGTGGAAGGTGGACAGCGGTGGACAGCACGGTGTGTAAATAACGACAGATTACGCCACCTGGCTGTCGTCTTGCCAAGGGATTGTGCTCTTTGTGAGCATATGGATTTAGGTTGTTAGGAGAGGCAGTGTGAGTGGAATCTTACAATATGGATGAACATGGACGGTGAACAGCAGAGTTCAGCTTGAGAGAAGAGCAAGCGTGAAACTCACCTAAAGAGGCTTCAGAGTCAGGGCACCAGCTCTCTGATGATGCATGGTGAGGTGGGAACACAAAAGCTAGCCACTGTGGCATGTCACAGATGAGCCCAGCCTTCCATGCAAACCAACAGCAGCTGGAAGTGGTCCAGCATCTTTCCATCGTACCCTCAACTCTTGGAGATGTGGTACATTCAGGATATGATATGCTGATCTACCAGGTTTCTTATTTGTGGAAAATTGGTGGACTTTACATGAGCATCCCAGTTTAGTTTCTATTGCTGTGATAAAATAACATGACCAAAAGCAATGTGGAGATCAAAGGGTTTATTTGGCTTACACATCCTGATCGTAGACTATCATCAAAGAAAGTCCAGGCAGGAACTCAAGCAGGGCAGGAACCTGGAGTCAGTGGCCATGGAAGAGTGTTGCTTATGGACTTGCTCAGTTTGCTGACATCTGATGGGAAAACCTTCTTAGTTGAAGTTCCTTCCTCTCTGATGATCCTGGCTTGTGTCAAGTTGACAAAAATGCCAACACAATGAGCTACCCATTTTCTAATAACTAAAATACACAGGCAGCAAAATAAGCATATTTAGAATCTTTCATCTAGAATAAAGAACCAATGGTATTTATCTACTTCTTAGATTTATTACAGAGAAATGCTTCAGGTGACTGTAGATGCGGGGGTGGGGGAGGGTGGCATTGCCAACCTGCAGTAGATGGAACAAAAACTAAGATGCAGGAAGATTTCACGCTCTTCTGCAAGTCTGACGGAGGCTGTGTAGCAGCGCAGTTCCTCCACTTCCTCTCTAGTCTTTCTGTTAGGACGTACCATCATTTTGGTTAAGATTTTTACCTAATTGGGTGGGGCCACATTATAGAGATAGTCTTCTTAGTCTGCTGTTTAAATTGTAAACCACACCTAACATTGCTTCAGTGGGAATGTCTAGAGTACCACTAGGTCAAATATGTAAGCCAGCTCAGTTCATCCCAATAAATATATAGCAACTATACACCTCACATCTTTTCAGCTCTTGCAGCGCCCTAGCATCTGTTACAGTCCTGTATCATCATGTCCTCTGTGACTAAGTGCTAAGGTTATGGTACTGACCATGACTGGTCAACATGATCACTGATACAGTGGGAGCTAGCCTTTATTTAACAAGAGTAAAGTAAATAAGGGTAAATGTGAGAGCCATTGAGCCCCCCCAAAACATCCTGAGGCTACTGGAACATCCTTCTACATTAAGGAGTCAGCAATGCTCAGATTTTTTTTTTTCTGGAAAGGTCTAAAAGTCTACTCTAGGTTCTGGGGCTTAAATCTTGAGCTGAGCAACTCTGGGAAGCTGGAAGCTCTGACCTCAGAGAACTCAGGATGGGAGTGAGTGCTGTCCAGTTTCCCCAGACCGGGGTACACTGCTCAGTGAGTGCTCACTAGTGATTGGCTAAAATCACGTTCTTTTGTGGTGAGTGAGAGAATGTCTGGATTATCCCCCGAGAAACATGCTTGGGGTAGACCTATTATTATGACAACACACAGAACTAGCCCAGTGTACTTGCGAATAACACCACCCAGACTGTAGGATGAGATGTTTCCCGTCAGCGACTTTGACCATCTTCTTTCTCTTTCCAGGCTACTACCGCCAGTACCGCCAGGAGCCCGTCAGCTTTGGCAACATTGGTTTTGGAACCCCCTACTACTACGTGGGCTGGTACGAGTGTGGAGTCTCCATCCCAGGAAAGTGGTAACCACAGGATCAGCTTTCGGCAAGTTCACCCTCCCGGCCCGCTTGACTAACTTGCACTAGGGACTGTGGCCAAGAGAAAGACAGTGTTCCAAGCCCGACGTCCCAGGGTATCAGGAGGCCACAGGGTGGACACAGGGCATCTGGTCATCTTCGGTCAGAATTCGGCCACATTTCTTGGTCTGGACTACAAATAGAATTCGGTTTTGCTGAAACTTCTCCTCTACGCCTTGTTTATCTGTAATCACACATTCCAGAGACATCAACCTAACAGCAGATCCAGTGTGACTTCCAGACTCTTCCGGCACAAACTTTGGACACTCCGGGATCTCCAGGGAACTGCGCTGGCAATGCTGTGTTTGCTTTACAGAGTGCTTTCTGCTTTTCTCGTCTTTGAAACAGCGTCTGTATGAAGTAAAATTGAATTACTGAAATTACCAAAGGAAACACACTCCCTTTGAGATTTATACTAAAGACTTATCCACCACTGGGCTAAGTGCTTCAAATCCTATTTGTAAATTCTCAATTTTGATATAAATATGTGTATGTATATATGCATATACATATCTATACTCATCAAGAATATCAATTAAACTTGCTAAATTTCTATTTGTTCTTTAGATGAATGTTTATGGACAAAGGTTCTGCTTGTTAATATCTTCCTGAGGTGTCCAGGGGATAGATTTTCTGCAGAATATAGACTCTGTGCAAAGGTATGCATGCTTCTAGTAGTTGCTGCTGGACTCGGGCTGTGATGGACAGCACCGTTACCAGCCACCCGTGCCTTCCTCCAGTCATTTAATATCATGGGGCAGGTGACTTTATTACCTTTGTTGAAGAGTGTGTGTGTGTGTGTATATGTGTGTGTGCATGTCTGTGTGTGTGTGTGTGTGCGTGTGTGTGTGCGTGTCTCTCTGCGTGTGTGTGTGTAGGCTTGTGTGCATGTGTGCGTGTGTGTATGTGTGTGTGTGTACATGTATGCATGTGTGCATGTGCGTATGTGTGTGTGCATGTCTGTGTGTGTATATGTGTATGTGTATGTATGTGTGTGTGCATGTCTCTGTGTGTGTGTGCATGTGTGTATGTGTGTGCATGTTGTGTGTGCGTGTGTGTATGTAGGCTTGTGTCCATATTTGCATGCAAGCATGTGGATGTGTGTGAAGAGGCCAAGGATCAGCTCAGACATCATCTCCTAGGAGCTGTCCCCCTTGTTTGTTGAGAGCTGGGGTTTACAGATTATTCTGGGCTGGTTGGCCAGTGAGCCCTAGGGATCTGCCTGTCTCTGACCTCCCCTTTGCCCAGTGCTAGGAATGGAAGGATGTGACACCACACCCAGTTTTTTGTGTGGGTCCTAGGTATAGAACTTGGGTCCCCATGTGCTTTCCTGACTGAGTTCTCACCCGCCCCCTTATCTAAAGTGTTTCCACGTGATTTTAAAGTCATGTCTTTAAAAACTCAATTTTCCTTTCTGTCTCTCCGTCTATTCCTGAAGTAGAAGCATCTTCCTCCCTGGACTCTGGCACAGAGGTTCATTTAGACCCTTTGTTTTCACTGTTATAAATGTGTCTGTCCTTCCTATGTACCCCAGCTAGCCCTGTCTTCTTGCACAGAAATGTCAGCATTAGAGGAGCTGAGAGGGACATAAGCTGGAAGAAAGGGCTGCTGGGTCTAAGGGCTGTTCCTGACATAAACCACAGGCAGAGTGCAGTGCAGGAGTGGGGGGCTGGTGGTTTTCAGACCCCTCACTGTGCTGAGGTAAAACCTCATGTATCTGGATTTTTGCAACTTTGAGACCAGCCTGTGACATTCCACCACGACCACTGCACAATGGCAACAACAAAGAAAATAGTCCGGGAAAAAGCTAGAACTTCTCAAAACAGCCTGAAGCTCCTGGCATTCATGTTGCCAAGGAGCCACGACTGGGGTCTATCCCCCACCCCACCCCCAAAATTGTGCGTTTAGATAAAACATTGTGAAAGGTTTTGCATTTTCTGTAGGTCTGGTGGACAGGTCTCAAGTGTGAGCTCTGTGGATGACAAAGTCACCCTGCAGTGTCACAAGGTGGTGTAGACCTGCTTCAGAGAGACAATTGTATGCTTATCCAAATTCAGTTTGCAAAGTACGTAGGAATCTTTCAGTAGTTTTGGGAGGCTCTCACACATACCTGTTGAAGAAGATGCCTTAGTTTCTATACTTAGCCAGCATCCAAATACCTTTCATGGTGCCAGATAGAGGGTAACCAAAAAAAAAAAAAACCATTTTCAGAAACTATATAATCTTCAGTGTTTTCCCACGGAGGCTGCGATCTGGCTTCTTTCTCCGCTCTCAGGAGAAGACTAGTGACTCAGGAACAAGAGACGGAAACATCAGAAGCAAATCAGCAGTGATATCCAGGGTGATCTAACCAATAAGATAGACAAGGGGCTAGAGAGATGGCTCAGCGGTTACGATCACTTGCTCCTCTTGCAGAGGATGGAAGTTTAGTTCCCTGCACCCACATTCCATTTTGGTGGCTCGCACTCTCCTATAACTCTAGATCCAGGGGATCTGATTCCCTCTCCTGGCCTCCATGGGGGAAAGCACACACATGGACATATACACACAAAGACATTGTGTATAAATATTTTTAAAAGAAAGATAGGTAGACATATTGATAGATAATAGAAGATAGATAGATGATAGATACTATCAAAGTCCTTGACAGGGACAATTAGTTCACATGGTTACAGAAAATGACAAGTCCCACAACAGACTGTCTGAAAGCTGGGGATCCTGGCAGCATACCTGGGCTTGGGGCTGAAGGACTTAGGACCAAGGACATCAAGAATGTTACTGTCAGGCCAAGACCAAAGGCCTGAGAACTTGGCTGGGCCAATGGCATCCAGAGCTAGTGACCCTGGAGTTCTCTCTGTAGAAGAACATGCCCAGCTCCAGGAGAACGAAGCTATCTTTCCTCTATCTCTGTTTTCCCGGAGGCTTCAGTTGCAAGAATGATATCCTCCCACGCTGAGGGTGGATCTTTTCACCGGTCCACTGGCTAACATGCCAGCTTCCATGGGAAATACCTTGACAGACAATCCCTCTAGTACACCATTGTTTCTCTAGGCATTCCTTGACCCAGTCGAGTAGACACTCACAGTGAACCCTCCTGCGTAGTGGTATCAGCAGCATTCTATTCCAGTTAAATTACAGAACACATCCAATAAGTCTCTGATGGTCATTTTGAACTTTTAGAAGTGCAAGTTCTAGGTGCAATACTTTAGAAAGGCCATTGACAGCAAGGAGACATCAAAGCCAGAAGAAGGTATGAAGACACAAGATCATATTGCAAGGACTTCCTCGAGACGCTTTACCTCCCCAGAACACCGCGATGAAAGAGTGTTTGTCAGCTCCAGTCGTCTGAGTGGATGCCCATAGGGTTGCAGGAAAAGGAAAGTGGCTCAGAGTGATGGTGAATTTTAGTCCAACTGGTGTGAGTCTCCTCCAACATCCAACCATGAGTGAGTGGGTGTCTCTGTCAAAAGGTGAGCCGCCCTCTTCGGGGGAAACTTTAGACACAACCAAGATGGTGATGCCTGGCCTCAGTGGCTACCCTGCTGTGTGTGGCCTAGAATCCACAACGGTCTGTACACATCAGAAGTGCCTTAAATGATGCAAAAGAGATAAACAAAGAACCAGTATCCGGGGACAGAGGCCACAAACAGTGTGTGGAACCTGAGAATTTTAAGATCTGGCCCTTTTAGGAAAAGTCTGTATAGTCTTTCAAGGTTTAACGTCCTAATTTAAAAGTAACATATAACAGTCTGGGGAAAGATCTCCGTGAAGTGCTTGTTGGGATTTGAGTTTGACTCCACATAAAACAAAAAGCAAAAACAAAACAAACTTAAACAACAACAAAAGAACATTTTTCAAAAAGCCTGTGTATCGTGGCATGCACTTTTAATCCCAAACAGAGGCAAGTGGACTGAGGGCCTCACTGACCAGCCAGCCTCATGGAACTGGTGAACTTCAGATGGGTGGTAAGACCCTTTCTCGAAGGTTCCAAGCTCAGTTAGTAGGTGCCTGTCACATAAGCGTGAACACACAAGTGTTCACACTCACACAAGCAAGAATACCACACATGAATAGCACACACACACCAACATGTGGCTCCTAAGGAACAATAGCCTAGGTTTACCTCTGGCCTCCATACGTGTACACACACTTATGCACACACTTACACACATATTAACATGCACACACATACACTAGCATATATTATTTCATATATTTGTTCTCTTTTGTCTTAAAATAAGTTTATTTTCTGACCTCCATCTCCCTGTGCTGAGTTATGGGTTTTGTGGCTGGGTCCTGGGCTCCCATGCTTCTGACTTGGAAAGCCCTTTGCTCGTGTTGTGATCTTGGGAACTACTATGCCCTTTAGACAGCTTCATGCTTGGTTAACATACCTGTCTACTTAAGACATAATTCGCAGCATTTTCCAAATGAGTGTTGATTTATTTTTTTTCCCTTTTGACCTACTCAGGCCACATATCTGGGTTAGTTGGTGGTAGGGCAGGGAACTGAAGACTGTAAGGGGAATGGCATTAGGGTGGGTCAGCCTCTCTCAGCATGGAAAATAGCTCTGAGTCATTATTAGTGATTGCAGAACAGTTCCTCTGGAAGAGTCAGGCACTGACCTTAACTTCTCTTTTTTATTGCAATAATTTTTACTTTATGTGAATGAGTGTTTTGCTTGAATACAGGTCCATGTCTTTGAAGGTCATTGGATCTCCTGGAACTGGAGTTACAGACAGTTACAAGCTGCCATGTGAGTGTTGGGACTCAAACTTGGGTCCTCTGCTAGAGCAACTGGTATACTTAACCAATGAGCATCCCTCCAGCTCCCAGACCTGTAACTTTTTACGCAGTGCCTTCCACCACCTCCTTAAGGTGTAACTGTTCCCGAGTGGTGGTGCACACCTTTAACCCCACCACTTGGGAGTTAAAGGCAGGTGGATCTCTGAGTTGGAGGCTAGCCTGATCTACAGAGCAAGTTCCTAGACAGCCAGGGCTACACAGAGAAACCTATCTCATGCAGAGGGGGGTAACTATTTTTCAATGGACTGGGTTCAATTCCCAGCACCCACATCTGTCAGCTCATGCCTGCCTGTAACTCCAGTTCTAGAGGCTCTGAGGCTCTGTCCCCCCTTTCTGGCCTCTGCAGACACTTCACATTTTTGGTGCACATAAACTCACAAAGGCGTACAGCCATACATAGATAAATAAAAAGTATCTTTTTTGGAAAGGTGTCATGCTTGGATGATTTACTCTTTAAAATAATTTAAAGTATCTTTGCAAACATTCCACTTGGATCCTAGATCATGCCCCAGTCTCAGATTAGGCTGAGCTCAGGTTGATGTAGGAAAACAGAGCTCGATGTCACAGAGGGTAAGTAAATGACTCGTGGAAGAGCAGAACCACAGTCTCAGGACAGGAGATGCCTTGCAACGTGCTGTTAGGTCTCGTGGGACTGTTCTGAGTCTCTTTCTTGGGTAACTCCTCCTCTTGTTCAGTATGTGTATGCTCAATTTTCTCCTGGAGACAAATGGTCGCTGAGTGCTTATGACATGAGTGACCACTGTTTTCATTTATCCTGGGTCACACTGTGCCCTCCCTTGATTTCATGCCTGTCAGACCTTGGGAAACTCAGCTGTTCTCAGCCACCTACTCAGGTCTCTCAGGTCCAGACTCAGATGTAGAATGAGGCTCTGAATAGGCATGCTGATCCAATCAGCGGCTCCTATGTAAGGACTGCCACTTGGCATAACTAGCAGCTGCAGCCTGACTATAGAACAAACAACAATGCCTCTCTAGAATGGATAATCAGGTGGATGAAAGTGAAATAAAGCAAGTTTGCCTTATTAGGACAGTGCTCATTGTAAAACGACTTCCCTTTGAGACTTTCAGGCTTCTCTCAAAGGCTCCAGTATTTCTACTTCATGAAGGAGCTCGAGAAGGAAGCTTGAGGAACATTCCCTAATCCACAATGAAACGACAGGGTAGCTTCATTCCACTGCACTTGTGTTTTCAAGAAGTTCTGCCTTCCTCTGTATCTGAGATGCTCCTAAGACAATGTCTCCTGACAGTGAAGTGGCAACCAAACACAGTCTTTCTACAATATTTTATTAGAAAAAAGTAGGATAGGATAGGTAGGGAAGAGTGAAATGGAATAAAATGGAAAGGAATAGAATGTAATGTAATAGAATAGAATGGAAGAATAGAATAGAATTCCTGGAAAGCACAGGATGGGTTAGGCAGAGACAGACAATTACTGAAAATACCAACTAGTCATTTTGTACTGAGTCTGATGTGCTCAGTTGGTAAGATGGATGCCTCTCATCTTTGTGATATTTGTGTTAGACATGCCAGGACTTCCTGGGGTTCCAGAGAGCTGCTTGTCCACCTAGTCTTCCAAGAGACCTGCTTTGTTAAGGGGCAAAATCAGGTAGCCCTGTGTCTCTGGAAAAGATGATGCCAGGACTAGATGCCCACTGTAGGGACCCTCTACATGGGTCTATTAGGCCACTTCTACACAGTGACACAGAGAAAGAGGGGGTAAGGAAGAGAATAATTATATAGTTTATTATCTATTCATCCATTCATTCATCTATTGAATAACAATAGCCACCAAGATTTTCACAATGACTCCAAGACACAGGTTTAGACAGCAGTGGAGACTCTAACAAGGAAATTTGGGCTATAAGTGCCCATCCCCATTAGATTCAGAGATGTTTACTATCCTATGGAAGCCTCAGGCTTTGCTCAGTTCTTTCCTGAACTTGATCTGCACAACCTTGCACAGGGTCCTGAAAAGATTCCAAGACACATATTAAGCTAACAGACATAGATCATGTATGCATCTCACAGATCAGGCAAACACACCTTTCATAAGGCATAGTGATAAACCCACACCCCAACAATAAATGACATCAAACTCCAAATAGGTCAACCAAAGGAGACTTAACAGAGAGCTCATTTGTATAGGTATGGGTGATTACCACATGCTGTGGGATAATGCTCTTGTACACTGTAAAGATTTGCTATTAGTGTTGGTTTAATAAAACTTTGATTGGTCAGTAGCCAGGCAGAAAGTATAGGTGGGGTGACCAGACTTACAGAATTCTGGGAAGAAGAAAGACAGAATCAGTCTCCAGTGAGATGTGGAGGAAGCAAGATGAGAATGCCTTACTGAGAAAAGGTACCAAGCCACGTGGCTAAACATAGATAATAAATATGGTTTAATTTAAGTTGTAAGAGCTAGTCAGGAATAAGCCTGAGCTAAACAGACCAAACAGGTTATAATTAATATATGTCTCTGTACTTTTCTTTGTGACTGAATGGCTGTGGGACTGGGTGGGACTAAAACTTCCATCTACAGCCACATCAGTGAGCTGTTACTATTCAAAGCTGAAAGGGCCAGAAGAAGGACTGGTGGGAAGAATCTAGAAGAGTCTTGGACCTAAGTTTTAGAGGAACAGTGATGTTGTGCAAGGAACTGTGTCAACAAAGGGCACCTGCAGGGCAGACCACTGGACTGCCTGATTCCGGCTCTCTTCCCTTCCTCTCTTCCATCACCCCTGCCTCCTGTTAGTGTTTTCCATTGGCCAAGCCCATCTGGAAGCCAAGTGGTCAAGAAAATGGTTGAATGCCTTTAGATTCTTCTCTTATTGGAAGGAATGGATACTTTGACTGGCTCCATCATTCACAGCTAAGGAAACAGATCAGACAGGTGAATAACTGGTGAAGTCATATCTCTGGCTCTGATGAAAACTTTGAACCCTTGCTCTTTTACCCACACACGGGTCTCCTCTCATCTTTCCCTAATCTGGGACAGACATCACTAATCAATCAAGCCAATTCTTCCTCTGAATCTGCATTTGGCTTCATCCTCATCACCAACCCCGACTAGAGGGCAGGTATCCCAGGTGTACCAGAAGCCAAGTTCAAGCTCATTTACACCTCTGCTTAGTCAAGACAAATGACTCTTTACTGACATTTGACAGAAATGAACCTTCTACCCCCAGGCCCCATGGTCAGAATAGAGACTAAAGGATGGTATAAGTAAAACAGGATAAAGGATAATGTGAATTTAATCACTATTTTCCATTTGACTTAAGTTGGCATGTTTTTTTTTCTTCATGCAGAACCCAGTTCTTTGCTAAAATTATGAAGTATTTGATCAGTCTACGAAATCTACTCAGTCATGTCTGTGTGTTGGTTCCCCTTAAAATGTCTAATCAAGTTTAGAGGAAAAGACACCCATGTCCATGTGGGTGAGGAAAAGTCCCTCCAGAAATATATTTCTATTACTTATTTAGAGCTGGTTACTCAGTGAAACCGCAGAGCCCTGCAGCCACAGGAAGGGATTTGAAAGGTTGTCACTTCAGAAGGAAGCAGATGAAGGTGCAGGCGTGTCCACCCAACATCTTGCTTGCTTCCTGGGAACATTGCCTGCTGGAGGAAGAGATGAAGGATCTGATGCTAAACCAGACAGAGTGACCACAGTGGCTGTTGTCTTGGAGACCATCTATACCCCAAGATGGCATCTTCCCCTTCATGTGTCACCTCTCTTTCTCAGAAACTGGCTCTTTCTGAGCTGTAAGCAAGGTTAAGTCATTGTCCCCTCCTCCATCAGACTGAATGCATGTGGTTCCTGTACTTAATAAACACATAATGAAACTTGCATATTATTTTTCCTGCTGTCTGTATATTTGATTGATCAAGATTATCAAGCCCTCGGAGGGCAAGAATAAACTTCAAGCTTCCTTCACAGTTCCTCCTAACTTGGATAGAGCAAGGTGACTCCAGCTTAGTTATCCTCTGCAACCATCTCCTTCTTTCTCCTTGCCCCAGAGTGGATGCCAAAGCATGTTCCACCCCCAGGCTGCCCACTTGGCCCTAGGCAAGTCTGGCTTGCATTCTATCCTCCTACCTGAACAAGACCACACACTCTCAACTTTTGGGCGGGGGGAGGCTTGAAAAGGCTAAAATCTAGGGGGATCAGGTAGGATGTCCGAAGTTCCGCATCAACACTCCCTTCTGTAACGAGTGTAAGGTTTGCTGTGGAATGAAGGTGTGGGTGAAGCTGCTTCCAGGGTACAGTGATAATAACAGCCTTTTCCTGGGGCACAGGTCAACTGTAGGGTGACCCTGACCCATGGATGCCCTGACTTCTAGAAATCGTCAGGCTTTCTTTTCGTCCAGTATTTATCCAACCTGTCTCTAATACAGCAAACACTGGAAGTGCCATGTGTGCTGGGAGCATGGATGACATACACCCAGGCAAGTACACAGTCTGCAGTCACTATATTTGGTTAATTGAGCCAGGACAAATGGAAAAGCTTCCTTTTCTCATACTAGACTGGAAAGTGAGGACTAAATGTCAGATTTTAAACATTGTCTGTACACTACAATCTCCGACGGTCGAATTCTGCGGGAAGCACAGCTGCCCGACGCTCTCTGGATCCCAGTAAGAATGTTTTGGGGACCATGGACTTATCATATGGGAAATATTTATTTGGTGACTTCTGTCTGAAAAATGCTGCTTTGTCCCCTGGGAATGCTGCAGCTAATGGGAAGAAAAATGTGGTCTGAGAGGCGCAAAAGCTTGTTGGCCAGTCCAGAGGATTTTCTTAGTCTTACTTTATCTATAGTCAGGCTATTTCTGGGCTAAATTATAATCAAGTTGAAAATGGTTTGTGCTCTGGTTCATGGTTTGAAGACTACAAGGAGAATATTATTCATATGTCTGTCTGTCCGTCCGTAACAGTCCACTTCAGAAAGTGCTTACTAAGCACAGAGTCCCTCCTGAGCACAGATGCATCCCTTGTGCTTATGACCATTTGGAAACTTATGCACATAAAACTCCTTCAGTGCACACTTCTGTGAGTTTTGACAAATGCACAAGGTCATGTAACTACCCACAACAGGGCAATCCTGGTCCCCCAAATGACCCCCTTTCTCCACCTCCTATCCTCCAACCACCAATCTGTTTTCTATAATTCACGTTTTCTCAGGATATTGTAGAAGAGAAATAATAAATGTGTTTGAGAGTCCTATGTATATTTCCAAACTCCAGGAATTTGTTCTTTTAAATTATGAATAAAATTGCTACAAGCATCCATGCACAGGATCCTTCTGAACAGAAGATATCATTAAGAAAAAAATAAAACAACCAAGCCATGCACTGGGAGAAAATACATGATAATCATATGTCTGGCCAAAAATGTTTTTCCACACCAAGTGTTAAGCACTTGGTCAACCTAATGATAAGAAAACAAGTGGCCAGTTAAAATAAGGGGGTAAAATATTTTTGAACTTATAATTATTTTTGTGGGCATAAGCGTTTTGTCTGTCTGCATGCCACATTCATGTAGTGACCATTGAGGCCAGAAAATGGTGTTGGATCCCGTGGGATGGGAATTATAGAAGGTTGTGAGCTGCCGTGTGGGTGCTGGGAATCGAATCCAGGTCCTCTGGAAGAGCAGCCAGTGACTTTCACAACTGGGCTCCATCTCTAGGCTGTAAAGTATTTTAAAAAGACATTTTACTAATGATATTTGGATGGCCAGCAAGCATAAAAGCAGATAAGAGGATAGAGTTTCATATTATAAAATTTATTGTTTTTTTTTATGTGTCTAGACATCTGTTTGCATAAACTCACTGGATGACCAAGATGCATTCGTGGTATCATTACTCTGGTCTGTCATCTGGTTCACATCTTCCCAGGAATAGTGCCATACAGCAAAGGCCCAGACTCAGCACCAAGCTTTGCTTGCACAAGACAGGATCAAAGCAACAGAGAAAAGATCTGAGAAACTTTGCGAGAGATTCGAGTCACTGCCTGGGGACGATGGAGAGATTGGACTCAATCTTAGCCTAACTAGACTAACGCACATGGTGCAAACACATGATCATTCTTGAGAAGATGACAACAGGACAGGGTGAAAGTGGCCAGGGGAGGTGGTAGGTAGGAAAGATTAACCCATGCTCCCACCAGAACAGCTAGTAGTTCGTGTCCAGTTTCTTTTCCATCCCAGCATTCCAAATTCTTCCACATAAGAGTCCAAAAGCCAACCGGGCGGTGGTGGTGCACGCCTTTAATCCCAGCACTCGGGAGGCAGAGACAGGCAGATCTTTGTGAGTTCGAGGCCAGCTTGGTCTACAAGAGCTAGTTCCAGGACAGGCTCCAAAGCTACAGAGAAACCCTGTCTCGAAAAACCAAAAAAAAAAAGAGTCCAAAAGCCTAAAAACCAAGACGGGTTTATCATATCAATGGTCCCACTTCCTTGATACCAATTTCCATCCTGGTTTCATTTCAATTATTATGATTTTTTTAAAAAAAAGCCTTGATGAAAAGCAACTTAGGGAAGAAAGGGTTTCTTTAGCTCACAGTTCACATTACAGCCTGTAGCTGCAGGGCAGTGATGGCCGCAGGAGCCCGCTAGAGCTGTTCACATGGCATTCACAGTCAAGAGCGGAGAGATAAATAAATGCATGCACGCTTATCTGCTTGCTTGTCTGCCCTCAGCTTGATTTCTCCACCCTGAAACAGTTTAGAGGGACCGAAGAGATGGCTCAGTGGTTAGGAGCACTAGATGTTCTTTTAAGGGACCTAGGGTTTCATTCCTAACACCCGCGTGGCAGCTCACCACCATCGGTAACATTCAGCAACTTCCCTAAACTGCACCCAATGTTGAATTCATGATGGCTGCCCGCGAGACCATCGTGTCAGCTGGAGAAGAAGCTCTCGGAGTGTTTCGGAGCACTTTTTGTATATGGAAAGTGTTCCATTAATTGCAGAGATTTTGTTTGATGAACGGTTTGTTCTTTGGTTCCCTAGGCTCTGAAATCCACTCCCACATTTGCTTGCAAGTGCATTTTGCCCCCCACGTCTTGTGCATCACGGTGCTGACGTCTCAACACTGTTATGGGATCATTAACCATACAGATGCTTTGCTCGTATGTTTGGGTATAATTAACCCCCAATGCATTTGTGCTGTCCCTGTTCCTCCATTCTGAGTGTCATCTGTATGTCAGTGGAAATTTGATACTATGTTGAGAGCCATCTGCAATTCATCTATTAAGTTCTATTCAGTCAACCTCATTCATTCCAGCCACGTCCTGAAGGGGACAGCTGGATGGATGTGACAGCTCATCCTTGTCCTTCCAGCATTAGGGAAGTAGAGCCAGGAAGATTGCCATGAATTTGAGGCCAACTGAAGCTACATAGTGAGTCCAAGGCCAACCAGGGTTACACACAGAGAGACTGTCTCAACCAAACAAAATGGCCAAAGTCACACTTTTTTTAAATGTAAGACTTCAAGAAGAATTTTAATTTAATCTGAAATGACCTCAGTAATTTTTGACCAATTTGCCCAATGGGAGTGGTCCTCAGCTATGAGTGATCCATATTTAATCCATATTTAGAGTTCTTCATCCCTAGTTTCTGCTATAATGACCTAAACAAATAAATATGTTCATTCATCTCCCCTGAAAGGCCACCTATGCCCTCTAAGATTTCCAAACATATGAACAGATGTTACTCATACATAATCTTAAGCTCCCTGATTTCCCATTATGTAGTTTCTCCAAAATTTGACCTATTTGTTGAAATAGAATATAATTTGACCTATTTGTTGAGATAAAATATGTTTTATTTAAGATAGAAATGGCAAGCCTTTCTCCGAGTCTCTGTGGAAACAGCACAGGGGCTGTTGAGTGGCTTTCTAGGGTGCCCTTTCCCTCCTGATTGCTGCTCACACGACAGGAGACAGCACACAGCGAGGTCCGAGCTGTTCACAGGACAGGAGACAGCACGCAGCGAGGTCCGAGCTGCTCAACAGTTGACAGTACGCAGGAGGTCCGAGCTGTTCACAGGACAGGAGACAGGACGCAGCGAGGTCCGAGCTGCTCACACGACAGGAGACAGCACGCAGCGAGGTCCAAGCTGCTCACACGACAGTAGACAGCACGCAGCGAGGTCCGAGCACTGCAGGCACTTTTTCAGGCATGTCCAGGCCACGGTGCTTGCCGGAGGGTGTTTATAAACATTGCTGAAGCACGCTTAGGCTGAGCCACCATGGTTATTCATGGACACTGAGCACAGCCTCATGGCAAGCCACAGCATGGAAAGGCATATTTTTTAAGAATTTTGAAGAGATAAGTCTCTGCTTAATGTTAATTTATTTCTATTTGAAATAATCAAAACCTCTTACCAAATCTGAAGCACAACTGAAGTGTCCATTTTATATTTACCAGGAGAGAAGAAGTCCACTCATTCAGTACACCCCAAGATACACAAATGTCCCCACGTCATCTACTGCATGTCTGCTCTGCTGAGCAGGTACCAGAACCTATTTTAGCAGCATGTGGGCCCCTCCAGCCCCAGGCATCATGAGGAAAATCACAATCCCAACAACTTTTGTCTTCTTTTCTCTATTGAAAGGAAGAACAATTCAGATGGGGCCATCCTGAGAATCTTTTTAGAGACGTTGGAGGCTGTGTATGGTGAGAGAAAAAGAGATATAGAAGTCCTTGCCTCTGAGATGGTGCCAACCCCTTTGGGTTGGGTTTACAGTGGCAAAACACGGCCTGTTATCTGTCCACAGGATGAGGATGGCACCAGTAACCTGTTCACGGAGGCCCACAGTGTCCATAGTCCTCCCCTGTGATGAACATTGTCATCTTCATCAATGAGCAGAGTGGTAACATCCCCAGTGTTCCACTGTCATCAGAAGTCAAGGGTGCTGTCTCCGGGCATGATCAGTTAGTGTCTGCCGAGGATCTTAGCACTCCCTTTCCTGCTGTGGGGATTGTGGGTAAGTATTGCAATGATCCTCACCATCCTGATATCTGCCTGGCCTCAGAGAACAGATCTACCTGTATGTGTATCCTCCAGCTTCGGGAGTGGGTTAGACATGTGAAAAGAGCCAGGCATTTGAGAGAGTCTGTCCTTTTAGGATTCAGGATGCAATAATTGCAGGGGAGCACCTCACCTACCTCCCTCTCTGCCACAGTTTCTAAGGAACTGCTGTCTCTCCGGCCAGGCTAGGCTGGGAGGATATGCATCTGATGTGATCATCTCCTAGCAACCATAAGATATCGAAGCTAACACATAAGACATAGCCCGTTCTACGAAGAGAAACAGGTTTCAGGTACACCACATAACCTCACAGTGAACTGAGTCCACAGTAGCTATTGGGTATCGGTCAGTTGTAATGGGGCATTTGAACCGGAAATCATCCCGATAAACTCTTAGAGAAAACGTGAGTGGTGGGAGAATTCACAAGCCTACCAACCTCTTAGATGTTTACGACAGTTCAGTGAGGGGCGACAGGTAGAAAGTGGTGGACAACCAGGGAAGGGGGTAGGGGCGACCAGGACGCAGTAGTCAGTGGATGGAGGATTGGGGTCAGGACGCTGAAGGGGTAGACTGGATGGGCGGCCCTGTGTTTAGGACTTCTCATTGTCCCTCAAGAAAAGCCGGACAAGGATGGATGTCTTTCTAGTGACAGTTGGCATTTAGGCTGTGTCATTGAGTGTTCTGCCCGGGCCACATGAGTCTCTAGGCATACACATTTTATATTTCTGTTTGTAGAGACCGGTTTTCATGGCTGTTCGAAGCAGAATAATTTTTCTCCCTAAGTTTTAATCCTCTGTTTATAACTTTTACTTTTACTCAAGAAGCCATCAAACCTGGCTAACAACGTTGTATTTTTTCCAGTATTAATATTACTAGGAAAACACTGAAATGCTCCTGGGAAGTGACTCATAAGAGACTATAATGTCCAAGTTTTGAGTATAATTTTGCTTTTTAACAAACTGAACAGCAAACAACTTTTATTTTATTCAGAAACTCCCTCCAGAAAGCACAAAAGTTGTATTTTACATGGAATCTGTGCCGAATAAATCACTTTTGTTCTTGTTTTCTTTCACTGATTCGGAGAAATTTGGAAAAATCTTGCACAGTCTTGCAGACTGACAGTGATTTGCTCAGGCGTTAATTACCCCAGAGACTTAGCTTGGAGCTCTGCTTGGCGCAGCAGCACCAATGGAGCGGGAGGAACTGTGCTTGTTGTTACTATCTCCATCTCTTTGGAGTCCAGAGCATAGACCACTGACAGTCTCAGTTACCTTTCTCTTGCTGTGATCACATGCCATGACCATGGCAATGTTTAAAACAAAGAGTTTATTGGGCTTGACCAGCACGGTGGGGAACATGGCAGCAGATGAGCAGACATGGTGCTGGAGCAATATCTGAGAGCTCAATTCCTTAACCTCAGGAGGAGACAATGAAAGAGAAAGTAGGAGTGGCATAAGCTTTTGAACCGGCAAAGCCCACCTGCCAGTGACCCACCCCCTCCCACAAGGCCACACCTCTTAATCCTTCCCAAATAGTTCCCACCAGGGAGACCAGGCATTCATGAAGAGCCTATGGGTACCATTCTCATTCAAGCTACTATGCTTATCTTCAGTGGCTGTGTCATCAAATAAATACTAATACAACTAGTTCTATATAGTCCTTGAGATCTCGTAAGATTTTTTTTTAAGTGCTTGCCCCTTGAAGTTTATTTCACAGAACTAGCAATGAGCTGGGGAACATTGTCACCACCTGGGCATGGACAGACAGTGACAACAAGCAGTCGGCAGGTATCCTGACTTCCAGAGGGACAATGGCAGCAGGCTGAGATGGCTCAGGATGCAATTCAAAAGCTTTGCCAAGGAGGATGTCATTTCTCATTAAGGAAAATCTTTTAAGTTTGGCAGAGTCTTGGTTTCCAGGAAGGATTTAAGAAAGGCGCTGAGCAAAGTGCTCATAAATTGGGCCGTAGCAGACTCCTGGAAGTCGGGGTCCCACAGTCTGTGACCTGAATAGTGTCCACAGCTCCGTTAGGCTTCAGTGACTCTAGGGTGGAAGACAGAGAGGAAACTATCATAAAATCACAGCACACAGGAACCAGAGAAGACCTGGGTCTCCCTGCGATCTTTGAGTTTCTTTGTTGTAAAAAGCCTGTTTTGCTATTTGAGTTTCTATCCGGTGTCTGAAGGCCTTCACTTCATGGTCAGCCAGAACTGCTGCTGCCAGCTGGGTCCTGAGGCTCAGTGGGAGCCGATATTTGTTGGCTGGATAAGTGGAAGACTCCAACTTTCTGATTTACCAGTAAGGAAAGTGGCACTTAGACTCAAATGTGTGGCGATTAGCATCCAGTTCTATGAGGTGTGGTGGCTAGGTTTGTTTTTTTTTTTTTTTTTTGTCAGCTTGACATAAATTAGGCTTCTTAATTAATGCTTCATTGCTGTGAGGAGACATGGTGACCATGACCATGGCAACTCTTACAAAGGAAACATTTAATTGAGGTGGCTGCTTACAGTTTTGGCAGTTCGGTCCATTATCATCATGACCAGGAACATGGCGGCATGCAGGTAGACGCTGTGCTGGGGCTGAGAGTGCTACATCTTGGCTTGCAGGCAACAGGAAGTGGATTGACTGTCACAGTGAGTGAAGGCTGAGAAAAAGACCTCACTCAAAGCCCACCTCCGCAGTGACACACTTCCTCCAACAAGGCCATACCTACTCCAACAAGGTGGCGTCCTCCTAATAGCATCACCTCCTCTGGGGACATTTTCTATCACACCGCCAGACTAGAGTCATCTGAGAAGAGGGAACCTGTACTAAGGCAATACCTCCATCACACTGGCCTGTAGGCAGCTCTGTGGGATCATTTTCTTCATGTTTGTGAGAGGCCATGTCCCTGTGGGCAGTGCCACCCCAGGGCCGGTGGTGAGGAAGACAATAGACAGCATCCTCCATGACTCTGCCTCAGTTCCTGTTTCCAAGTTCCTGCCCCGACTTCCCTCAGTGACGAACTGTAACCTGGGAGTTGTAAGACTAAACAAATCCTTTCTTCCACAGGTTGCTTCTGGTTATGGCATCCATCACAGCGACAGAAAGCAAACTAGGACTCTGGCTTTACATCTCAGCAGACAGGTTAACTGCGGTTCCGGAGAGGCCTTTTCTGGTTTTAGACATGTACCTCCAACTTTACGGTGTTGCCTTTGAATTCATTGAGATTCAGGTGGAAGAACACACGGTGAAGAAATGCTGACCGACAGCACAGGTGTGGGACAGGGCGCTATGCATCAGGTACACGTTCACCCAGATAGACCACACCGAGGCTCAGGTGTCTCCAGCCTCCCTCACACATGTATGATGGACCAGAACAGTGGGCACCCGTATAGACTCCTGCTCCAACTCCAGAGACAGAGAGGAGGAATCTAAATATCCAGGCTCCCTTTGTGCCACCAATGGAGCAGAGATGTGGCTTTAAAATTTACGTCATTAAGGGACTGAGAGGTAAAACACTGCACACAAACCGTTCTTCCCCGAGGTCTGTACTTGCCGTCGGTCTGGAGAAGAGGAGAACAAACCCAACGCCCTTGGAAGTAAGCACCCAGAAGGCTTAGCTTCTCACTGATGCAAAGCAGGTGACCTGGGAAAGGTCCCTTAGCCTCTGGCTGCTACCCAGCCCAAACAAGGAGAATGGCATCATTCCTCAGCCTCGGTGTCCCTCACTGTCAGGGGACTCTCCTCATCCCCTCTTCCAGAGTGTTGGGGAAGAGATGGTTCTTTAGCCAGCCAGCTAGGCCCCATTCTCTTCTCACATCCTGCCCCCTCTGGCCTTCTCCACTGTGCTGAGAACAGGAAGCTAGAAACAGAGCTATGAGCAAAATTCTAAAACTAGGTAGGCTAGTTTTTCAAAAACGTGTACCATAAATGTGACTGAAGAGGTGGCTCAGGAGTCAAGAGCTCATACTGCTCTTACGGAGAACCCATCTTCAGCTGCCAGCACCCACATCGAAAGGCTCACGGCTGCTGGTAAGGTCAGGTCAATGGGATCTGACTCCTTTTTCTGGCTTCTGCAGGCACTGCACATACATGCACACACACACACACTCTCTCTCTCTCGCACACACACACACACACACACACACACACACACACTCTCTCTCTCTCTCTCTCTCTCTCTCTCTCTCTCACACACACACACACACACACACACAGAGTCTCTCAAGTACAGTTATAAAATAGAACATTACAGAGAAATTTCACCCAGTCCCCCAGTACTTTTGAATCTCTGTGAATTTGCTCTCTGTCAGTAATTCTCTTCGGTCTCACTTCCAATGTTCTCTCAGAAGTGTCAGAGCGAGGCGCCACTTTCCCTGCCATCTCCATCCCCACTCTTTGTCGTGTCTGAGAAGTCAGCAGCTGACAATAGCACAAGAGGAAACTGCATCCAGTCTGTTTAGAATCCCTTTGGATCTTTGCTGTATGCCTCCATATCCTACAGATTTTTTAAAAAAAAGGTCTGTTGTGGAAACGGCGTGTCAATTCAAAAAGTCAGTTTTTGGGAAAGAGTCTCAGATGCAATCTGGAATAAATTCTATTGTAAAGTATTGATGAAAACATTTTTGGCTTCTGAGGAGGAATGTATTCTCCGTTGTGTATTCTCTTGAATGTTCTTGCTTAAGTCAACATAATTACATTACTTGGTTTACTTGAACCCAGCTATAAGCTCTTATGTTATTAATAGTTGTTAGGCCCTAGATTTGTGCATAGTCTTCTGCTAGACATTTCAGGCACGATCCCTAACTTTGAAAACTAGCAGGCTGATTGAAAAAAAAAAAACAAAGCAATTCTACAGTAATTTGTAAGTCAAATTTAATACTCAGGAAAAGCCAGGGATGAGAGGAATAACACCATACGCCCCTCCCACACCATGGTAGGCAGCACTAATCATTGCTGTATGATCTCTGTGGCCAGGGTGGTCATCAGTCACTACCAATCGGTCAGGATCAGCAGGCTGATTAAGTCTCACATCCACCTCTGGGATAGATTGCCTAACTGCTCAGAGGGCTTCCAAGTTGAATAATTCTGGTTGGGTCTGGGCCTGCAGGCTCTGTGCTGGAGAAACTAAAGCAGCTTGGGAATTATGTGATCCTGCTAGTTGATAATGAATCCAAGGCCCACGAATTGTTAGTGAGTTTTCCTCCCAATCAACTCACATCTTGAATTCATGTAGTAATGTGAAGACATATTTGGGAGATTAATCAGAAAGTTCTGAAATCTGAAATTTAGATAAATCTGTAAACTGAAGAGACCCAGAAGAATAAGATTCCCTGTATTCTGCCACTAACTGATGATGTGATCTTGGTCAGTAACCAACTTCTTGGGGAACTTAAACTTCATCATGAGGACAGGGAGAGAGAGCAACATTTTAGTAACATTGTTTCCACAATGTTCCAAACCAGTAAACTAATATCAATAAAGAATGAAAACCGATGGTTTTGCTACACTCTGATGGTTAGAGTCTTAACCTGGGCCCCTTTATCAGTCTTGTGGAAACTCCTGAAGTACGTGCAAGCAGTATTTGTGACCAAATCTGGAAACTCCCTAGATGAGAGACGCGTTGACCCCTCCCAAGTGAGCAAACACACATTAGTGAGTGTGCTGGACTTTGCTAGAACAAGACTCTGGGGCTGGGGGACAGCTCAGTGTTGGATCTTAGCATGGAGGAGGTATTGGGTTCCAAGCCCAGTGCCACTGAACTAAAATAAAATAATAACAACACATACTGGAAATGACTTCTTCGGGGGGAATTTCGAAGCAGAGAGAGCGAGGGTGCTTTGTTATGTTTGGGGCTGCTCACTTCCCACCCTCTCAGGACGTCCTGTCTGGGGAACTTCTGTGCAACCCACACAATTATTTCCAGATTCCTTTGTTCTCACTAACGTGGGCAGTGTGAGGTCACTTCTGCGTATATAGAACAAGGGATGAATAAGCTTCTGATGGGTTCAGAGGCCAGATTTTTAACTTCAGTCTGGTTTCAGTGTTTTGACATTTTCTTCCGGACACCAGCTCGGTAACACATTGCAAACTTTTCAGGCCTGAGTTTATTGTTGCTGCCATGAGAATGGTTTACAGAAACCTGTGTGTCAGTGAAACCAGGCCATGAAGCTCACCGTTTGGAGCACACATTTCAAGCTGGTGCCTGTAACAGTGAAACAGTTTTTTTTTTAAATTGATTTTTATTGAGCTTTGCATTTTCCTCCGCTCCCCTCCCCTTCAACCCTCTCCCGAGGTCCCCAAGCTCCCAATTTACTCAGGAGATCTTGTCTTTTTATACCACCCATGTAGATTAGATCCATGTATATCTCTCTTAGGGTCCTCATTGTTGTCTAGGTTCTCTGGGATTATGATTTGTAGGCTGGTTATTTTGCTTTATGTTTAAAAATCACCTATGAGTGAGTACATGTGATAATTGTCTTTCTGGGTCTGGGTTACCTCACTCAAAATGATGTTTTCTAGCTCCATCCATTTTCCTGCAAAGTTCAAGATGTCATTATTTGTTTCTGCTGTGTAGTACTCCATTGTGTAAATGTACCACATTTTCTTTATTCATTCTTCGATCGAGAGGAATTTAGGTTGTTTCCAGGTTCTGGCTATGACAAACAAAGCTGCTATGAACATAGTTGAGCACA
>JAQHUG010000026.1:7897445-7914811 GCA_028555095.1 Dicrostonyx torquatus
AAAGAAAGAAAGAAGGAAGGAAGGAAGGAAGGAAGGAAGGAAGGAAAGAAAGAAAGAAAGAAAGAAAGAAAGAAAGAAAGAAAGAAAGAAAGAAAAAAGAAAGGAAGAAAGACAGAAAGAAAGAAAGGAGGGAGGGAGGAAGGGAGGAAAGGAGGGGGAAATGTAGTGTAAAATGACTCCTAATAATATTCTGCTATTCTCATAGGTCAGCGCCTTGCTCAGCCATAGTCAGAGAAGTTTCTTCCTGCAGCAGACTGGAATAAAATAGAGACCCACAGCCAGCCCTTATGCTGAGAGTGAGAGACTTCAGAACACTCAGCCTAAATGAGATGTCTCCACCAAATCCCTCCTCTCAGAGCACAGGGAGCCCTGCAAAAGAGAAAAAGCCAGAGGGGATGGAAAACACCAAGAAAGCAAGGCCCTCTAAGTCAGCATGAGCAAAGCTCACGGGAACTCACGGAAACTGAAGCAGTACGCACAGGGCCTGCACAGATCTGTACCAAGTCCTCTACACTAACATTATGGATTTCGGCTTGGTGTTTTCAGGGGATTCTTGAGCGTGTGGATGACTGAGTCTCTGATTTTTGTTTATTCTCTTGGGCTCTTTTCCTTCTGAAGCTCTGTCTTGTCTGGCTGTGATGTGATAGTTTTGGTTTTATCTTATTATACTTTATTTTGTTAATTTAAAATGAATGTACGACAATAAACTTAGCCACTAAGGGCAGTGGTTCTCAACCTTCCTAATGTTGTGACCCTTTAATACAGTTCTTCATATTGTGGGACCCTAACCATAAAATTATCTTCATTGCTACTTCACAAGTGTAATTTTGCTACTGTTGTACATCATCACATAAATATCTGATATGCGACCCCCAAAGGGGTCATGACCCACAGGTTGAGAACTGCTGCGCTAGGGTAAAGGCTAACAACAGAACTGTTATTTATACTGCTAGGAGAGGGAAAATCAGTTTTCTCCAATAGAGGAGCACTGTGTATATCAACCGCTCTGGGGAAGAGCTCATGTTCAGGAGTAGGTGACCAACACATAATGTTTGTTTGCTTGTTTGTTTGAATGGTTAGTTGGTTTGACTTGATTTTTTCCTTTTCTTTTTTTCTTTTTTGTGTGCATATAGTTTGGTGGGGTTTCTTGGAGAGTGATGTTGTATTTTGTTTATTAGGTATTGGACATTTTGCTGTTGTATTGGGTTTTTGGTTTGTTTTATGAGAAGGAATTTAAAGTTGGGTAGGTAGAGAAGAGGAAATGATCTTGACAAACTTGGGGAAAGAACAGGCTCAGAACATATTGAAATTTAAAATTTATTTAAAGAATAAAAAAATTAAAAGAAACTGCCTTTGTGTGGATACATGAAAAACAAGAGTTAAAGAAATGAAGCACAGATTCTAATCTGAAGAACAAAGAGAGGAAGAGGACTGGGAATTACAGAAGGGATAACAAGGAGCTGAAAGGCATGGGAAAACAGAAATGCTGTCCAGTGTAACCTTGGAAGCGTCTGTGGCTGCAGCTGCTACCTGAGAAAGGCAAAAGAAAGGAAACCAAGAGCATAGCTGTAGTCCAATTGCAATTCCAGCTGCAAGATGAGACCACTTTCTCATGAGCCCTGACTCTAGTGTGGGTACTTCAAGTAATAGTTTGAAATTAAGATGCTCTTGAGACCTGAAAATAAGGAACAATCACAAAGGAAGGAGTTCAGGGGCACTCTGCCATTGGGGATGAGCCAGAGACGCTGACATGAGGTGTTGTTAAAAAGGGGAGAGGCTCAGATATGGACAACCTGGAAGTCCACACTCCACAGGACTCTCAGTTGTGAAGGGCATTGGGGCCACTCTATCTGCCATCACCATGCTCAGTATTGTGTTTTAAGTCCTGAGAGAAGATAACTGCCAAGAATTATTGTTTCTAGTAAAGATATATTTTAAAATTGATGAAAAATATAGATAATCCAAGATAAGTACATACTGAAACATTGCTGCCTATTAAGGCAAAATTGTAGAAGACACTTAAAGGAATTCTAAACACAGAGGAGGAAACATGGCAGCCACAAGTGTGAGTAAGCTGGAAGGGGGATAGATTTAATAAAAAGAATAAATGAACAAATAAGAAATAGAAAATTCACAAACATATCCAACTCAGTAAACCAACATACCCTTACTATGAACAGGGGAGAAGCTGGGTGGTGGTGGTGCATGCCTTTCATCCCAGCACTCGGGAGGCAGAGGTAGGCGGATCTCTATGAGTTCAAGACCAGCCTGGTCTACAAGAGCTAGTTCCAGAACAGGCTCCAAAGCTACAGAGAAACCCTGTCTCAAAAAAAAAAAAAACCAAAAAAAAAAAAAAAAGAACAGGGGAGAAAGAAAAACTTGAAGGATAAGCACATTCAAACCCACCAGGTAAGTGTTACAAGAACAAGCAAATACCTCTCAGTAATAACCTAGATGTATCTAGTCTCAACTTTTCAGTTAATAGAAACTAGATGGATTAAAATACAAGAACCAACTGTTTGCTGTCTACAAGAAACACACTTATTTGCAAAGTTGGACATACTGAAAGTTGAAGGATGGAAAATAATATTCTAATAAAATTTGAACAGGAAACAAGTATAATCATATATATGGTTTTATATATATGTGTATATATAGATACATATCATAGTTTACATACTAGTTTCAATTTTTCTTCTATGATTTCTTTAATAACCTGCCAGTATTCAATTGGTATAGTTTCTGTAGCTACCAATTTCTAATTTTATTCTGTTATGGAATGTAACATAGTTATATTCCTATCTTATAAAAACAAAATGGAAACCAAAAAAAAGAAGAACTAAGGAAGCTCTCTGCATATGAAAACAGGGAGTAACGGATCAAGAAGCTATAATTTTAAATATATATGCACTGAACATTGGTGCACTCGATTTCATAGAACAATTCTACCCGTGTGCTAGCTTGATAATTTTTGTTGTTGTTGTTGCTATGATAAAACACTGACCAAGAATGGCTGGAGGGGAAAGTGATTATTTGGTTTACAAGTTTTAGCCCATCATCCAAGGAAACCAGGGCAGGAACCTGGAGACAGAAAGTGAAGCAGAAACCACAGAAGAACTACTTACCAGTTTGTAAGCTATCTCTCAGGTTCAGCTATCTTTCTTATACAGCCCAGGCTTACCTGCCTAGGGATGGTATCACCCACAGTGGACCGGTCCCTCTTATATCAATCAGGACAATGTCCCACAGACATGGCCATGGGTCAATCTGATAGAGGCAGTTCCTCAACTGAGGATCCCTTTTCCTGGGTGTATTAAGTCAACAGACATTAATTGTCTCAGTTGGACATAAATGGACACATGGGTTCAAACTCAATTACTGTGAGTGACTTCAATACCATACCTTCACCCATGATGGATTACTCAAGCAAGACATCAACGAAGGAATTTCAGAGGTTAACCGCACCATATATAAGATAGATTCATAGCCATTTACTAAATAGTTCACTCAGTAGCTGTGGAATATGTGTTCAGCCGCCCGGGAAACATTCAACAATATAGGCCATAAAACAAGTCTTAATAAATACCAAAAAAGTAGAAGATCTTTTGTCTTGTCAGACCATAATGGAATAAAATTAGAAAGTAATAGCTACAGAATTATGCAAGTTCACTGAGACCGAATAATACAGCCAGTTATTAAGGAAATCAATGAGGGAAGTTTTAAACTTTTATAGTGGACTGACAATGAAAACACAAGCTAGCAGATCATTGTACGTAGTCAAATTCAGGCACTCGGGGCATCTGTGTTTTGCAGAGCTGGTGCTATAGCCTTAAATGCTGGCATTAGTGTTGCAAAGAAAGCACTGGCTTTAGCCAGAGGACAAATAAGAAGTAACCTAAACTGTGTATGTGTGGGTACGTAAGTGTGTCTTTCTGGATAGCGGTCTGTCTTAGCTCAGTCCTAACAATGTGATCTCAGAGAAGACTGCAGGCTGAGCTCCCTGCAGAAAGTGCTTGACTTGCCGCCGATGTGGAAGATGCATGACATCATGAAAATTTAAAGTAAGTTCGGATTTTCAAACAATTCTTTGGGAACAGTAGACAAGGAAAACACCAAGTGTCACTTCGTGGGAATTTGTGTTCAAACTCAGGACTCCATACAGCAAAGCTGTCTGACACAGTGGCCCCAGGTGACCCTCCGTGTCACTCCAGAGACGTCTCCTCCACAATCCTCTGACCCCTCCTGTCCCTGAAGCAGAGTGTGGATCCCCTGATTTAAAAAACAGAACAAAACAAACAAACAGAAAACCATCTTTTTTTCCTGAACCTCAATTGTTCTTCTTCCTTACCCTGGGGTCTCTCATAGCACAGAGCTAGCAGAACGTGTGCTGGTATTGCTGTTTTTTTTTTTAAATCATGTTTTTCCAACAAATTTGCTCCAAAACATAAAAGGAAATTGAAAGTTGGTTCCCACCTAAGTCACTGAAGCAGGAAAACTGTCTGGCAGCAGTGACAGAGCTTCCCCGTGGCTGGAGTTTATGGATCTGCAGAGTTCCAAGCAGGGGTAACCTGGTATCCTGAAGATACTGCTGGGGCCCCATGGGAGGGGTAAGTAGCTGGGCTCAGTTGATTGCTGCTTGCTGTGACCGTCCCCTCTGCTGAGCACAGGCAACAGAGGGCTGCAAAGCCCCGTTGTCAGTTTTCACTGGGAAAGTTTCTACTTTGAAATACTCACCAGATAGCTGCAGATAGCAAACCTCCTGGGGGAAACAGAGCTGGAGTGTTTTCCATGCCATGGCCAGGGGTGGAATCAAATCTCATGTGGGGTAAGCACAAGCCGTCTGCAGAAGCTTTGCATTCTGTGGGGGCATCAGGAAAACTGAGGCCATTATCCCTTTCCCTCTGGCAAATGCATAGTTGTTGGCAGAAAAGTCTGAAAAATTTGGAGCAAACTAATTTCTACCCCCTCCCCCCATGGTAAACAAAATTTAACGAACAGTGTATTTTATTGAAGAAACATGTAATTCTTTCTGCACATCAGATACTGTTCTCAATGCTTTGTAAATATTAACACATTAAATCTTTTAATCCACCGCGGAGTAGATATTAGTATCTACCCCATTTTATAGAAGAAAGGACCAAGGCACAGAGCTTACCCAAGGTCCCACAGCTAGAGATGGCTAAGGCAGGAGCCATCGCAGACGATCTTCTAGCTGCTTCTGGGAGGGATTATGTCAGCACTTCATCTTTCATGTCTGAAGCTAAGAAGTATAAGAAAACAAAGATGTGGGCTGGAGAGATGGCTCAGTGGTTAAGAGTACAGGCTGCTCTTCCAGAGGTCCTGAGTTCAATTCCCAGCACCCACATGGTGGCTCACAACCATCTGTAATGAGATCTGGCGCCCTCTTCTGGCGCGCGGGCATACATGGAGACAGAATACTGTATGCATAATAATGAAATAAATCTTTAAAAATAAAAAGAAAACAAAGATGTATTTTGAGGCTCAATGTGCTGTACTAGCCCTGCAGAGGGTAACAATGCAGGACAGGAGACTGACACAGGCACAGGACAGTCATGGCTATTGCCCTTATGCAGACAACACTTAGCAGGGTGCCACGCTCAGTTCTAACTGCTAATGACAGTAGAAGAAGCAGTTGCGCCATCTCTACCACGGAAGTGGACATCCATTAACGCTGCCTTCGCATCTCAGAAGTGGACATCCATTAACGCTGCCTTCGCATCTCAGAAGTGGACATCCATTAACACTGCCTTTGCATCTGAGAAGTGGATATCCATTAACGGTGCCTTCGCATCTCAGAAGTGGACATCCATTAACACTGCCTTCGCATCTGAGAAGTGGATATCCATTAATGGTGCCTTCGCATCTCAGAAGTGGACATCCATTATCGCTGCCTTCGCATCTCAGAAGTGGACACCCATTAACGCTGCCTTCCTCTTGCACAGGACAAGGGAGAGCCAGAGTGATGCAGTCAGCTGTGCTGAAGCAGTGAGCCCAGAGACCCCAGCACCATGCCCAGTCCTTCCCCAGGCTTATGGCTTGTGTTTGTCTGCATCTCCTAAAGACATGCCTGTTGGCTGCACAACTCTGGTTAAAGTAGCCAGAACAAAACTGCACTCTGAAACCCTGGAATCTCATAGAAAACACTGATATTGAGTGCTACTGGATAGAAGAGATTTGTGTAATCGGGCATAGTAAGATCTTGGGTGTGGGAATTTGGGGCTTTTGTTCATATTTATGAAAGTTCCAGCAACTCACTCAGTCTGGGGCCTGCATTGTGCACTATCTTATTCACGCCAAGCTGGAGAATCCTGTTAGGAGGTCGGTTACTCATGTGGCCGTTATTTAAGCTAAAATGATCAGCTGGGTATTTATTATTACTCTTATGAGAATCCCCTTTAAACCCTTTGCTCTGTTTTCTACAGAAAACTGAGTGTTTGGGGGAAATTATTCCAGATAAAATAAGAGATGATCGAAATACATATGCTTATCTAACTATAGTTAGAATTTATTGTAAAATAATTTTGCTCTGTGTGTGCGTGTGCGCACGTGTGTGTGTGTGCGCGCGCGCGTGCATGTGTGTGTGTGAGAGAGAATGGCTGTGCATGTGTCATAGCGCACGTATAGGAACCAGAGGACAACTTCCTTAGTCAGCTCTCACGTTCTACCTTGTTTGAGGCAGAATCTTTCTCATTTCTGCTGTTACACTGCACACGCTAGGGTGGCTGGCCTGTGGCCTTCCCGAAAATTTTGTCTCTACCTCCCAACTCCTAGTAGGACTGCTGGGAAGGACCGGGGAAAGGCTAGCAGTAAAACTCATAGATATTTAAGCAAAGTCCTTCCTCAGGAGGGCTTGGCCATCCCTTCGTTCAAGGAGCTCTGGGTCGGTAAACTGACTCAAGTGAAGATATTGTTCACAGCACAAGATCCCCCTTTGCAATGATCCAATGGAGCCTGTCATTCATTTGAGAATTCTGCTTACACATATCAAACAAGAAATGTAGTAGGCTTCTTATCTATTTCATGTCCGTCATACAAATCATGCCACCATAAAGGCCACTTTGCCTGTGCAGCCCATTACAGGCAGGGCATTGTGGATACTGCTCTGCCTATAATGCCCGCTATGATAACTACAATCACCCTGTCTTTGGTGATCCAGGGCTGCCAACTGGCCCTTGCTACTTTGGGGCAAGCTCTTTACCCACTGAGCTTCCCCCCAGCTCCCTCATGGGAACTCTGTGTTGTGTGCTGTTGAACCCGTGTGGAAGTCATAATTTCATGGTGTTTTGTCCTTAATTATTGTCTTGATTATAAGCAGGTCTGGGTACCGATGCTCTCATCAAACTGTCTCCTTCTTGGTGTTGTATACTTGTTCACCTCCTCCTTCCTGACCAGACTGAAACCTCTGGTATACCTTCTAAGGGAAAGCAGACTTAGGAATGCACAGGGTAAGGTTGGGTGGAGCAGTACTTTTTAATTATCTGCATCCCTGATCACACCCAACTGCCAGACTCCGCAAATTGCTTGCTGATTGTTCAATTGCTTTCACCCTGGGGCATAAATCACTCCACAGTCAGTTCCAATTAGATTTGGACTCCCTGACAAGGGCAGTTCTGAAGTCGGTGTTTGAGGACTCTTTCCCTAGTTCCTTTCCCTGGTTTTCGCTCATGAAATGACCAATCTGTTGTTAGGCTTGGTTTTCTTCTGAAGTCTCCCAAGTGCTTGCCACTGAGGCTTCCATCACTTGGGGGGCACTGTGGAGTGTAACCTTTCCCATGTTTGGTTTCAAACAAGATCTCAGGAAGACCTGATCTTCCCCCCCAGGTAAGACTGCTGAGCCTGAGCTCCACCATCTGCAATGCGGACCATGAAAGTTTCTCTAAGTGTGATCTCTGCTTTGGGAGCAGGTCCTTGAGTGGGATGGAAGCCCCTGGTTTTCTAACCTTTCCCCTCCAAATGTAAGTTTACTGCCCCAAGGACAAACTGAACTGAGGGCTAATGGAACCTGCTATCTTAATATCCATGTGTGACAGAAAGCACTCTTTACAGGAACTGAATCTATTCAGTACAACTAAGGGCGCTGAGAGAGCTGGAAGCTGCCGCCCTCAGAAGATGCCACAATTCTCCGTGGAGCCCCACGGGCAGCAGAGTCCTGCTTCTTCTCTGCAGTCATCAGAACTGGAGGTTTCTGTCACATTTGCTCAAGAACCAGGGAAGTCAGCACAGTAGATACAGCGGGAAGCTTAGACTCTCCAAAGTAAAGATGAAAGGAAGGAAGGGAGAGGAGAGAAAGGGGAAGAGGGGGAAGAAGGAGGAAAGGAGGAGGACGGGGAGTGTAATTGGAGACTGCTCGTTCATTTCCCGGCTGCCCAGACCGAATAATCACACAAAAACTGTATTAATTACAACACCGTCTAGCCAATGGCTTAGGCATATTCCCAGCTAGCTATTACATCTTAAATTAACTCATTTCTATTCATCTGTGCTGTCACTAGGCTGTGGCTTACTGGTGCCAGCATGTTACTCCTTTGGCAGTTACATGGCATCTTTCTCCTTCAGCAGCCACATGGCATCTCCCTGATTCCGCCTTCTTTCCTCCTCTGTCTCTGCTTGGAATTCTCACCTTGTTGTACTCTGCTAAGCCACTGGCCAAAATAGCTTTATTCATCAACCAATAAAAGCAGCACGTACACACAAGGACATCCCACATCAAGGGAGGGAAGATATGCCATTAGTGTTCATTGTCGACTTGGTAGCATCTGCAATCATCTGGGTGATGTGAGATGTCCTTCTGTATATGTGCTACCTTTATTGGTTAATGAATAAAGCTGCTTTGGCTTATGGCAGAGCAGAATATAGCCAGGATGGAAGAGATATAGAGAGATAGTAGGCAGAGTCTAAGAATCAATTAAATAATAATTTTAAAAGGAAAAAAAAAAGAAAGCAGACAGGCTAAACAAGCCATGTGGAACAAGCCAATAAGACACACTCCTTCACAGCCTCAGCTTCAATTTCTGCCTCTAGGTTCCTGCCCAGCTTGGGTTGCTGCCCTGACTTCCCTCAGTGATGGACTATACTAGGAATGTGTAAGTCAGGAAACCCTTTCCTCCCCAGGTTACTCTTGGTCATGGTCTGTGCCTTAGTAGGGTTTCTATTGCTATGAAGAGACATCATGACCACAGCAACTCTTACAAATTAAAACACTTAATTCAGGCCAGCTTACAGTTAATTACCAGATAATGGTTTAGTCCATTATCATCATGTGGGTGACATGCAGGCAGACATGGTGCTGAGAGCAGAGAGTCTTCACATCTTGACCCGCAGGCAGTGGAAGGAAAACTAACACTGAGTGTGGCCTGGGCATAGATGAGATCTCAAAGCTTGTCTCCACGGTGACGCACTTCCTCCAACGAGGCCACGCCTACTCTAACAGAGCCACACCTCCTAATAATGCCACTCCCGACGGGGGCCACTTTCTTTCAAACTACCACAGTACAATCTTTATCACAGCAGTAGAAAGAAGACTAGGACTCCATCTGACTCAGCCCTGGGGAAATTCGTCTCTACAGTACAGAGTTTCTCCTGCCCCTTTAAAGCTACACTGCACTTTGTGTGCTGGTGTGGTTTAACGAAGGCATGTAGACATATCCCGTACCGTCAGCATTTACTGACTATAAACAATTTAACAACTCTGCTCACAATCAGCTACTAAAAAAAATATGTCTGAACTCTTGCCTTGGAGGGCTAGCCTGAGATTTAATAAGATAATCCATGTCAAGAACCTTGGGTAGTGTTTGGTACATAGGAATTACTCGATAAATTCAATTTTAAAGTAGGAAAACTACGTGCAAGTTACACTCCTGTAGCTTCCATTCTGCAAAGACTGTCATTATTGGGGTTCAATTTGCAAAGCACTTGGAGCCACCAGCGCCATTCACAAACACTTGCTAAATCTCTGCTTACTTGGCAACTGTGTATGTTCGTGCACACGTGTGCACATGGGTGTAAGCAGATGTGCATCTGTATTTGTGGCAGGAAGCATACAGAACAAAGCAGAATCTACATAAATAGGATGACGGGGTATAGATTTCTGTTGAAGAGATAAAATCTAAATCTGAAAAATCAACCAACCTAGCCCAATGATTTTTTTTTAAAATTGATTGACAGAAAGAACACAGCCTCCAAGACTGAGGGGAGGGAAGTCAGTCCTGACCGAGGTGGCCTAGGGCAGCTGAGTTGAGGGGATGCTGTTTTTACCTGGGAAGGAGGAGGATTCCATGGGTGGAGAAGGCATCGAGAGTCACTTGGAAGTGGAAGACTAAAGAACAAAGTGTGTCCCTTGTCTTCTCAATAGAGGCAAAAGAAACTCCAGGAGTCGCCTCTCCCCCTAAATTTTGCCATAGACATTCCGGAAGTCAGGAAGTAATGAGTGTCCTGATCAGAGAGCTCTGGGACCTTTGTCAGGTGGCCTGAAGCTCAGAGAGAAAGGAGACAGTGAGGCTCTGCATGCAGGAGACAAGGTCGGACCTCCACAGACACACAAGGAGCCTCCCCCTCTCTTCTGACGCCTAGCACGCACCTGGCAAAACTTCCCGGGTCACCTGAGTGGCTCCTCTTTAGCTGGAAGACTCTGTCCTGCCTTGTCTGCCCCGGAGTTCCCAGGGCTTCTCCCCCACACTGTGCAAATAGGTCTGAGCAAGCAAAGGCTGGCAGATCTTCACAGCTGCATCCTCTCCCTGCAGCAGAATTTTACAGCATTAAACATTCATCCCTAAATAATCTTTAAGGTATCCTTTGGATAGTCTAGAAACTGGAAGTTCTGTTAAAATTTGACCATGGGCAAATGCATTTATCTCACCTATAGAACAAGCTATAAAGAACTTTATCCTAGCTGGGCGGTGGTGGCGCACGCCTTTAATCCCAGCACTCAGGAGGCAGAGGCAGGAGGATCTCTGTGAGTTTGAGGCCAGCCTGGTCTACAAGAGCTAGTTCCAGGACAGGCTCCAAAGCCACAGAGAAACCCTGTCTCGAAAAACCAAAAAAAAAAAAAAAAAAGACCTTTATCCTATCAGGTACAGTCTTGGACTCTTTGGGGAAAGACCATCTCCCATTTAATTTAAAAATCTCCTCCAAATGGACCCCATACTATGGATAGTTATGGATAGTATTGAGCACTGGGTAGTGGAAACCCTTCCTGCTTCTCACAATGTGTCTTAGGTACCTTTCTGTGGCCGTTATAAAGTAGAATGGCTTAGGTGGTTTCTAGAAGAGTTTATTGGCTTATAGTTCCAGAGGATTAGCTAGAGTTGGAGGCGAGAGCCACTTGTTGGTTGCAGCCGCCCCAACTAGCTTAGACCTAAAATAATCACACAGAAACTGTATTATTTAAATCACTGCTAGGCCCATTAGCTCTAGCTTCTTATTGGCTAGCCCTTACATAATAATTTCACTCATTTCTATTAATCTGTGTATGGCCACGTGGCTGTGGCTTACCAGCTAAAGTTCTGACCTGCGTCTGTCTCAGGTGGTTCCATGGCTTCTCTCTGACCCTGCCCTTCTTTCTCTCAGCATTCGGTTTAGTTTTCCCTGCCTAGCTCTGTTCCCCTATAGCTTGATATAGGCCCAAAGCAGTTCCTTTATTCATTAACTAATAAAAGCAACACATAGACAGAAGGACCCCCAACACCGGTTAGCATCCAAGATGGCGGAGCAAAGGTACTGCGGCAGGAGCAGAAGCTAAGAGCTCATGTCTTGAACTGCAAGTACAAAGCAGAGAGCACACTGGGAATGGTGTGTGACTTTGAAACTACAGAGCCTTCCCCAGTGACATAATTCCTCCAGCAAGCCCACACCTCCAAAACCTACCCAAAAGCCAACGGGGGAACCAAGTGTTAAAACATCCGAGCCATCGGGACATATTTTCATTGAAACCACCACATGGTGTTCAGCAGGAAAGTCAGCTCCCTCCCTCAGTAGCAAAAGGGTGTGGCTGCGGGCTGCCTCTCTTTGCTGATCTGAACCTCTCAAGTGACTTCAACATTCCAAATCTACCACGGAGCCAACCCTTTCCCTCTGTCTCTTCCTCCTTGCCAGAATGATTAATGAAAATTTTTATCTTCATAGTTCTAACTAATGACTCCTCACTTCTTTCTGTAATGTTCTCCAAAAGATACCACTATTCATTAGGGCCTATAAAATGGGCATAATCAGCCATTTTTCTCCTATTTGAATCGTCTTCATTCCTGCAATATTTGTGGGTGCGGCGGCTGTTGGACGCCTCTGAGATTTGCAGAGCTTTGCAGCTGTGGAAAAAATCTCCACTAAAGCTTCTCTGGCTTCGTTTAACTCAGATGTCTGGACCTGGTGTGGTTAGCAGAAAATTTCAATAGAGCAGTAATTACTTTTTTTTATTATTGTAATATACAGGAAGAAAATCCTGGCTTCCATGTTGGGAAGTCCTGCTGGGAGTCAATAAAGCTCCCACCTCTGACCTCTCAGAGGCAGGGACTAGAGACTTGTGGCTCCCAGGCCAGAGCTGGAGAGCACTAAGGTCCCCCCGACCAAGTTGGGAGAGTTGGGTGCAGGGCTGAGGTCACTGCTGGCCTCTGTCTCCTGGCTCCTGCCTGACGGCTGGGTCTGGCAGGCCAGTGGCTGGGAAGGAAGCCCAGTTTTGTCCTTAGTTTCTCTGGCCCCGACAAACACATCTTCTGTGATGTTTGAGAGTGCTCCCTCACTCTGGAGATCTGTGTCATCCTGGGGACATTTGGAGCTTGTTCTATGCCCTCAAGGCATGGACCCCTTGGTCTTGGCAAGAGACTGCAACCTATGTCTCAACTGACAGAGTCACCTGAATCCAGACTATTCTTCAGAGGATTGTGCCTCTGCTCAACCCTGCTGTCACAGTCTGCCTTTTCCAGGACCTCTGAGCCCCGTGGAGAGGACTGGTCCTTGTCAGACTATTGCCAAAAGAGCATCAATGCTCCAGGTGTTGTCCCTGTCACAGCAAAGCTTAGCCAGAACCCCGGGTGACAGGGACAGAGTAGGAAAAGGAATTTTGAAATTTCCTTTTTTTCTAGTTTCTGAAATCTTCTACAAAGGGCGTAATATCGTATGATGGACACTGGGAGGCCTTTTAGGGTAGATGTGAAATGGTGATGTGGTCCTGTGAGCTCAAGCAGGACGATTGGGATGTAGTTAGTATCCAGGCCCATCAGTGAGCACTTGGTGACTGTGGTCCTGTGAGCTCAAGCAGGACGATTGGAATGTAGTTAGTGGTCCAGGCCCATCAGTGAGCACTTGGTGACTGTCAAGGGAAAGACAGTACAAAGGCCCACAAGACATCGTGACAAGATGTATCCTCTGACTGGAGGGAGCAAGGGGACAAGAGGGACAATCCCAACCCAAAGAAGAAACAGGATAGTTGGGGGATGAGGTGACAGAGAACACTTGGCACTCATCCAGCTGCCACGGTCATTTTACCAAGACAAATTAGAGGGCTTTTTGTTTGTTTGTTTGTTTTCATAGAAACATCTAACTTGGGATTCTGAATTTCCAGAAAACTCTAGGAAACAGGGACTTGATTCTTCAAGCCAGGTACACTCAGACCCTCCCCAGCTTCTCTTAGCCCAGTCTTGGAGACGCCTGAGAGGTTCCCTGGGTGCTCAGAGCTATATGCTGTGAGACAGGCCCCTAAGAACCAGATTGCTACTCTCTCCATACCCGCTGGGATTTCTGGAAGGGGGCTGTGTTTATTTAAATGAGTAAGTCCCTCATAGGCTCAGGCCTTTGAACACTCAGTTCAGCAGAGTGCTCTCCATCAATCTGGGTATATGAATGAATATGTGGAGTGATTTTGAGGAATCCCTAAAAGTCGCCACCATTACCCACTTATCCTCTGGAAGTTTTCCACTAGTTGATGTGGGTAGTCATGATTTGGAGTATGGCCCTCTAGGAGGGTCCCAACTTTACAACACAAGCATGTCTTGGGAGGCACAGGTAGCTCGACACTCCATTTATATGTCATTTATCACAGGTTAGCTGCTGGATATGGATGAAAAGGCCTGTAGTGGGCCAAGAGCAGGTAGTTTTGCTAAGAGAAGAAAGGGGACATTGTTCACGGTCTGGAAGAAAGAAGCATGATAGCCCTGTGCTATGTCAAAGAGACCCCAAACCATAGGGCTCCACTGTAGGGAAATTATGGGGTGCCTGAAGTATGGAGGATGAAGGAGGAGCAGGGGGAGTCCTGGGAGGATGGAGGAGAAGCAGGGGAGAGTCCTGGGAGGATGGAGGAGGAGCAGGGGAGAGTCCTGGGAGGATGGAGGAGGAACAGGGGAGAATTCTGGGAGGATGGAGGAGGAGCGGGGAGAGTGTTGGGAGGGTGGAGGAAGAGTGGAGGAAAGTCTTGGGAGGATGGAGGAGGAGCAGAGGAGAGTCCTAGGAGGATGGAAGAAGAGCAGGGAGATCCTGGGAGGATGAACAAGGAGCAGAGGAGAGTGCTGGGAAGATGGAGGAGCAGGGGAGAGTCCTGGGAGGATGGAGGAGGAGCAGAGAAAGGAGCCAGAACAGAATGTTCACATTAGACTCATCTCACACAGACCCACAAGGAAAACTGGCAACAGACGAAAAATAACACTGAGAAGTGCTGCCTCCCTCAGATAACTTCTAAAGACCATGTAGGCACCACTGCCATCCCTCTCTATTCTCCATGGCCCTGCAAAGCCAGTCAATGCCTACAACTAATTATATCATTTTCATACAAATTACATTAATTAATTAAATAAACAGACATCTGAGCAATGAAGACTAATATCCAGTGCACATGACTTTTAGGTTTACTCATGCAAACGAATATCAAACAATAAAGCCAGCTTTGCCCTGTGTCTTACTTCCTGTAAGTCACTCTCTGAATATAGTGCACAGAAACAAACAGCCTGGGATTTTCTCCCTTGTGTTGGTTTGGAGGAGATGTCCCCTATAGGCTCAGATGTGTGAATGCTTGGTCCTCAGTTGGTGGCACTGGTTTTATAGATTTAGGAGGTGTGACTTTGCTGGAGGAAATACTTGGTTGAGGAAGGATGTCACTGGGGCAGACTTTGAGGCTTTAAAGCGACACACCATTCCCAGTTCTCCCCCCCGCACACACACACACCCTGATTCATGCTTGTAGTTTAAGACGTGAGCCCTCAGTTTCCTGACCCTTCCACTGTAGTAGAGCCTGCTTGTTTGCTCCACACCGTTCCATCATGCCTGCGGCTTGCTGTCCGGGGTCCCCATCAAGACATATTCTTGTCCCTCTGTAGCCATAAGCCCAAATAAACTCTTACATACGTTGCCAAGGTCATAGTGTTTTATCACAGCAATAGAAAGTAGCTAATATAGTTCTCAGCGAAGCATCTGTCTTCCTAGGACTCCTCCTAGAAACTGCCACAGTTCTCTATCCTGACAGAGGCTTGACCATCCCTAATTCCATGGCAACTCAAGTACCTCTGCAATGACCTTGACAGATCCCTGGCTGGATCATTGTAAGCTGTCTAAGTGCTGCAGGAAGGAAATCTCTTCTGAGAGCGTGAGTAGGGTGGGGTAGGCCACGAGATCACTTCTTCACCCCGATCTAAACACCACAGACATCACAACACATGGGCCTATGTTGTTCCCACGCACCCTGGCTTCAAGGGAGACTCCAGACCACACTCAGTCATGACTGTGAGAGCCTCACATGGATTCTGGGATGCCAATGACCATACGGTCAGTATTTGTGAAGAGATGTCTGCTCTCCAGGAAGCCAGGTTGCTTTGTCCAGAGCCAGAGGGACTGGAATCCCAATCTGATCCTGAAGTCTGGGCCCCAGGCACAACTCCACGTCATCTTTGTTGACCTTTGACAGTTTAGAGTTCTCCTACCTCAACTTTAGCCTCAGGTTAGCTTATAACTCTCTATAGCTTCCGGTAGAGCTCTGCTCTTCCCTGTTACCAAATGCCTCTCTGGCCCTGATGCCCTGTATCCTGTCTGGACCAGAAGTCTTAGCATTTTAATAGGAAAAAACAATTCAAATTGGATGCTGAATGAATTCCCCGTAAATGACTTAAGCATAGAGTGCTGACATTTCCTTTTCCTTACGCTAATGATGTCAAGTTTTTTAAATGCACTTGGCAGCATAAATGCATCTTTCACATGGGATTCTTTTTATGAGCCCTTTAAACATGAGCTCTTTTAAAACTCCATTGCGGTTATTAGGTTTCGCCTTGAAATGTGGTTGGACCATTGGTTTGTCCTTGGAAGGCCCAGGTTTGACCAAGGAGGTTAGACGAATATTCAAGTAGGAACTTTCCTAAAGGCTTGCGGGTGAGTTACAGGGCTAGGACAGTAGTGTATGGGATTCTGGGGTGTAAAGCACATTCTAGTCTCATACAACTCAAGAGCCTGAAATAATAGTTCTTTCCTCTTTATGGCTCACTTTCTTTAGCATCTGAAATGTCAGTGTCAACTCGATGCTATGTCTGTGCCGTCAGCTCTCATGCCATTGAGATCACCTCTCTTAAAGTCAATTTTCTAGTCCAAGCGGCTCTGGTCTGGCCAACCTATGGCCTAGCATCAGGACTAAAGGGAACACCTCATCCTTGGAAACATCTAAGGGAGAAATAAGATCCTTCTGCTAATGCTAAAATCCCCATGAGCTTTAGCCACACAAGCCTTTTCTTGTCCCTTCTACACAAGAGAAAAACCCATAATAGTCTCATCTTGAAGGCCAATTTTCAAGTCATCAAATTTGCATGTTATCTACAAAAGTACATAATGTTTTCCATTCAGATTTGGTTAAAATTGGTGGGATAATCTTAAGATTACTACTTCTTGATTTTCTCTTTATAGCTGCATTTCAAACATAGACTTCCACTTTGGAATGGATCAGAGAGTATGGAGCAAGAATGATCTCTCCACCATAAACAGTTATAGGACCAGAAAAATGTTGGCCAACAGAAGCTTGTTTTCATTGCCCTATGCATCCTTGGGCCTGAGAAGGCCATGCGTGGGCTGAGTCCTGTGGTCACTTTGTCTTGTTGCTTAGGGACAAGTTCTTGGCATTAGCTTCAGGAGGAAGAACTGAAAGCGAATAGTGTGGCACTGCTAATGGCCTAAGAAGGCAAACTTCGGTTCTCAGGGCTGAGGATGCCAGGGAGGAGGAGAAGGGAGGCAGACGGGGAAGCAGAGAAAGAGCACACATGCTGGTAGGAATGCAAGCTGGTACAGCCCCTTTGGATGTCAGTGCTGCAATTTCTAAGAAAATTAGGAAACAATCTTCCTCAAGACTCAGTAATGCCACTTTTGGGTATATATCCAAAGGATGCTCAATC
>JAQHUG010000026.1:7916069-7947235 GCA_028555095.1 Dicrostonyx torquatus
ACATAGTAAGTTCAGAGCAAGCCTAGGATACATGATATCCTGTTTCAAAAAACAATACCACCAAGCTAAGAGTAAGCACATAAAAACAAGTGAATCTATATTAATATCAGACAAAGTAGACTTTAAAACAAAGAGTATTAATAATGCTACAGATGGAATATTTCACAAAAGTGAAAGAATAAATTCAAAACAAAGTCATGCAGATATTCATGAGATATTTGTATATATGCATAGAACTTTCTCTTTTAACTCTTTATTTTGTAGTTAGTATATACTGTTGATTATTCTCATTTTTAAAATAATGCTTTCCAAAGCATTATCTCAGCACACCACAGAGCATCATGATTCATATCTACCATAACATTCCCTGCTGGATCATGAGTTTACAGCAACTATCCTCCTACAGAAATTATTATTATGTCTACCAATGATTTGCTGTGATTTTACTTTCATGTGGGAAAATGATTCTCATATTTATTTGTCAGAACCAATAACTAGTCATAGCCTTATTCTGCCTTACTTATGTTTACTTCATAAATTTGAAACAAAGACATGAAAATCACATATATTGTGTGTTTATATGTATTTATATCATAATATACACATATGAGAGGGGATATTTTAATACAGCTCTATTGTGCAATATTCAAACTATTATAAATATGTATTCTCTTGCCTCTGTTTCCTTGACGCAGCACCTTCAAAGTATTTTTGCTGTGCTCAGGACCATGGAGAACAGCAATTCATGTCCTAAATCTCCAACATCCAAGGTTATAGACGATCTAATACTGAAGTCAGAAACACTCCATGAGATTTGCAGGCAGACCAGAGCCACGGCTTTTGTATCTGCTGTTCCCCCTGGAAGCTCAGTTGTTGCAAGGAGAGAGGCCGTTCGATCGTTCCTGGGTGCTCAACCCCGAAATAATCACACAGAAGCTGTATTAATTAAATCACTGCTTAGCCCATTAGCTCTAACTTCTTATTGGCTAACTCTTACATATTAATTTAACCCATTTCTAGTAATCTGTATATCACCACGAGGTTGAGGCTACCAGCAAAGTTTCAGCACATCTATCTCCAGCGGCAGCTCCATGCTGTCACTTTAACTCCGTCTTTCTCCTCCCATGCTATATAGGCCAAGGCAGTTTCCAACAAAAGCAACGCATAGGCAGAAGGATCTCCCACACCACTCAGTTGTTGATGTGTTCGAGTTTTGATTTCATCAGTATAGCAGGGTCTAGAAATTAGCTCATGACTCAGCAGAGAAGACACGAGGACACATTTGCCTGAGCATGTCAAAGCAAGGCTGGGCATGGACAGGTAGAGAATCAGATCTCCCGGTTGCAGCTCCTTTTTTATTATATGTCATTTATTTTTATTTCAGTTACTTGGTGTGGAGTATATGAGTGTGTGTGTCCATGTGTATATATGGACATGTGTACTTGCCCACTAAAACGAGTGTAGAGGTCAAAGGTTGATGTCAGGTGTCCTCAATCTCTTCTCCCCTTTATTTTTTTGAGGCATGTGATGACATTTTGTTTGTGTTTTAACAAATAAAGCTTGCCTGAAGATCAGAGTGTGAAGTTAGCTACTAGTTAGCCATAGAGGCCAGACAATGATAACACCCATCTTTAATCCCACCTTGGGAGGCAGAGGCATATGGAATCTCTATGAGTTCAAGGCCACCCTGGGCTACACAAAATTGATCCAGTCTAAAAGAGAAACAAAACCAGGCAGTGGTGGCTCATACCTTTAATTTCAGTACTTGGAAGCCAAACACCTTAATTCCATCACTAAAGAGGTGGAAACAGGAAGGGATATGGCTGGGTGGAGAGAGGAATACAAGGAGGGAGAAGACAGGAGCTCAGGGCATTCAGTCTGAGGATTCATAGAGACAGGATCTTGCCCACTTTGGTCTGAGGATTCAGTAGAAGTCAAAGATCTCTCTAGTGGCTGGCTCCTTTGCTTCTCTGATCTTTCAGTATTTACCCCAATATCTGACTCCTGGTTTTTATTATTAAGACCAATTAGAATTTACACAACAGAAGCAGAATCTTTCATTGAACCTAGAGCTCTGTGACTCCCTTCAGTCTCTGGCCATTGAGTCCCTAAGGTCCCCCATATCTGCTGCAGTACTGGAGTTACCAGAGTGCAGTATATTGCCACACCCAGATTTTTAGTGGGTGCTAGGATCCCATCTCAGGTCCCCGTGCTTGCATAGCAAATCCTTAACCCACCTAACAATCCTCTTGCCCATAACGAATTTTGAGAGTTCCTAGTCACTAACTAGTCAACAGCTCTTCTTGTGAACAGTCCTCACAATGCACTAAGATACATTCTTGTAAATAAAATACAATTTTTCTTTGTCAAATAGCTAGAGAGGGCTCTAGTCCCAGAAATCTAATCCTGACTGGCACACATATAATCCCCTATCCATGTGTGGTAGCTGTTCTGGTTGTCAACTTGATGACATCTGGAATTAACTAAAATTCGAATGGCTGGCACACCTTTGAGGGATTTTTTTATAATTAAATCATCTGAAATGGGAAGACCCACTTCTAATCTGAACTTTGAAGTTGGAGGATTGTTATAAGAGGCTGCTTGTTCGTTTCCCAGCCGCCCAGCAGCTCAGACCTGAAATCACACAGAAACTATATTATTTAAATCATTGCTTGGCCCATTAGCTCTAGTTTCTTATTGACTAGCTTTTATATTTTAATTTAACCCATTTCTAGTAATCTGTTTATCACCATGAGGCTGTGGCCTACCGGGTAAAGTTCCAGCATCTGTGTCCGGCAGGGCTACATGGCTTCTCTTAACTCTGCCTTCTTCTTCCCAGCATTCAGTTTAGTTTTCCCCGCCTAGGTCTGTTCTGTCCTGCTCTGCTATTGGCTCAAAGCAGTTTCTTTATTAACCAATGATATTCACAGCATACAAAGGAGAATACCAAGCTTCATCTTTTATCTAGACCACACCACCTGCTGGCAGCCCATATTAAGGAAGCTTGCTCTTTGCCTGATTGTGTTCATCCTTACTAGCAAATCCATTTCTTCACTGTCATTAGATCCTATTTCTTTGGGATTGGAGCATATCCTGAAGACCAGCTGAGACATCCAGTCTCAGACTGAGCAACAACTGGATTCTTGGACCTTCTGTTCATAGGCAGCCATTGTTGGATTAGCTGGACCAGAGCCTGTCAGTCATTCTAATAAATCTCCTTCATATATATTCATTCTATAATCTCTGTTTCTCTAGAAAACCCTGACTAACGCAGTTGGACTCAGTTTAAGTGCTAAACTGAGTGTTTGCAGTAGTTAGGGCGCACCTGGAATACCTACCTCCACACTTCCTTCTTTATGTGAATTTCTGTAGTCCTTTAAGAGCCAGCTTTCTCCCTGGTGAATGCTTGCTTGACACCTTTTCAGTACTACCCATAACACCCTCTGTATGTTGCCACCATGTTTCCGCAGTGCCACTTTCATTTCATATCATATCACGTTACTGATTACCTATGATGAGCTGTGTTATTTTTCCTTCACACACCCACAAAGTCCTTGAGTTTAAAGAGCAGGGCTTTGAGATTTGTACACTTGCACCTAATAGAAGATGAAATACTCTGAATATATTGGGAAACATTTGTATTTGATAGATGGATGAGTAAGTAACATGCTTGGAAAGGCATTGTGTGTGTGTGTGTGTGTGTGTGTGTGTGTGTACTGTCTAGCCCTCTTAAATAATGATCACTTTTACTGAAATATTAGGGTAGAAGAAGATTGTTAGTGGTGAGGTAGAAAATATGGCTGTTATGTTTAGATGAGATTGGGGTGTGCACAATGGTAAGGCCACAGGTTAGTTCTTATATTTAGACGTCAACCTTTGTAATTGAAGAAGCAAGAATTCTGAACCTTTATTCAAACTAAGTCAGGCATTAGGATACAGACATGACATAAGATACTTCCCTTTGATCCTTGATGTGGTATGTTCTGCTGTATGCTGTGAATATGTTTTATTGTTATGGGTTTATAAAGAAGGTTTGTTGGCCTATGGCAGGGAAGAATATAGGTAGGTGGGGAATCCAAACAGATACAGAGAAAAAGGGCAGAGTCAGGGAGATGCCAGGAGCTGCTGGAGAAACAAGATGTGAGGTAACGAGTTACGGGCCTTGTGGTAAAATACAGAATAATAGAAATGGATTAATTTAAGATATAAGAGCTATATAAGATAGCTAATGGCCAGAGCTAATAGGCCAAGCAGTTTCTAATTACTATTAAGCCTCTTGGTGTTTATTTGGGAACTGGTGGGCAGGAGAGAAACTTCCAGCTATAGATCCTATAACACACCTCCAAGGCATCCGTCTTAACAATGAAGAGAACAGGGGTTCATAGAAACTAAGTAGCTCTCTAATGTTACACAGCTGGTGAGGGACTACAGCAGGCACTTAGGCTCACTAAATATCTGTGCAGATACAGTTTCCAGTCTTATATATGTATGTATGGGTGTATGTATGTATGTATATATGCATGTATGTATGTGTGGGTGCATGCATGTATGCATGTATTTTGGCAAGGATTCACTATCTAGTTCAGTCTGGCCTCACACTCTCAATCCTTCCTCCTCAGCCTCCTGAGTGCTGGGATTATAGACCTGTTACTATGCCTGGCTCTCAACCTCCTTTATGATAAGGTTAGGGCCATCCTACCTGATGGGCTCTGTGAAGTGACATGTGTCACCACTGGGTGGAGCAGTGAAAGGCATGCTTTTCACCTTTCTCTTTCTTACTGGGGAAGACACATGTTGCAGAGATAGTGGACTATGTAATGAAGGGAGGGGGTTCTCCCAGCTTGCATTGCATGAGTGAAAGGCAAACATTGACTGTGTTAAGCCCCTATTATTATGTTATGTATGATGTCAGAAGTTGACTGTTATTCTGACTTATCTTGGGGAATGCAATGACTACTCTGGTCTTCTAATCAACAGCAGTTCAACTCCACAGGTGGCTCTTATCCACTCACTGCTGTTTATGCTTGTCTTAGAAAGAGGAGGTGCATGCAGCCACGAGAGATGGAAGGCCATTCAAAATGAGGATGAAGGATCCAGCTGAGAAACCTCCAGAGCACTATGGAAGTGCTTGGCTGCTAGGATGGCCATGGAGGCAGCTCCTGTGCAGATTAGGACTGAGGCTCCAGGAACCAGGCAGAGTGTGTAAAAGCTGGGGTCCGACAAAGTCAGCTATCACTCTCCTTATCAAGCCCAATTTCCTAGCTCCCCCCAGCTCTTTGGCCACAGAACAGTGATAAACAGCAGCTGGATTCTACCAGTAACTAGTTGGAACAGAAATTTAGGGAACACTGGGCTCCGAAGCCAGAGCTGTTTATAGAGAGCTTGGGTGGGTTAAGTCTTGTGACCGTGCACAGATGTGGTGTGAAATCACTTCAGAGTCTAGATTGGTGCTCTCTGAGTCACGTGATCCTCTACATCATCCCCAAAGCTGCTTAGTCAGACCTGATGCAGTCCAAAGTGATGGGCGAGGAGGTCCCTGCTTAGCCCTCTCTGCGTGAGATTAGAAGGGAGAAGAACACGCTCACACAGCTCGTCTCTGGCAGTGGGGAGAAGGGCTGTCCTGTTGGATTCCATCATCAGCCATGCCACTGGAGCGTTACACATGTTTGGAAGAGCATCACTGTTTATCAGAAATGACAATCAGGACACATCATAGCGTGGAATACAGATGTCTGGCCTCGGATGTGTGTACTACTGCTTCCTTACCCTTGATGTTGGACAAGTCACTTAAACTGCCAAAGATCCTATTTCCTCAGCAAGGTCACAGAGATTAAGCTCTTACCTCCAAACCAAGCTACTCATTTATATATTCTACCCACACATTGTGAGGCCCAGAAAATATAAAAACTCAAATTGAAAAAGCAAGCCCAAAGCAACCACCCACTCATTTCTAGTAGCTAGTTACACTCTGTCAAATGGCTATAACCCCTGCCCATAGCCCAGGCAATCAACTCGATGACGACCAACCCAAGTGGCAAGATGGAACGCTGGTCCTGCCCCCAGACAAATACATCAAAATGATTTGGGTCATCTGCCCAAGTGACAATCTATTGTTGCATATTTACAACCTGATCCTGCTGAGCCTTGGGCTTCTCACCCACCAAACAGAGATCATTAGAGGGCCCTACCTCATAGTGTTCCTATAAGGATGTACAGTAAGTCATGGGGAGCACTCGGGAAGTCATGAACCGGTAGCAAATGCTCAGAGAAGCACTGTCGTCAGGCTGAGGATATAGCTCAGTGGGCAGAATTCTCACTGTGCAAGCTCAGAAATCTGAATACAGATGCCCAGAACTCAAGTTAAAGGTAGAAGTGGTAATACAGTTAAGCATTTAGGAGGTGGACACAGGCAGATCCTGGGGGCTCAGTGATCACTCAGTCTAGGCAAAATGGGGAGGGAGCTCCAGGTCCAGTGACAAACATCTCAAAAAAAAATAGGGAGTGTTAGAAGACACATGACATTGACCTCTGACCTGCATGTGCTCATGGGCTTGTACACCCATACATACATGCTCTCTCTCTCTCTCCATAAAATTTCATGCAATTATCCACATTTCAAAGCACACATCCATCTTCAAAACTGCCCACAGTCTATCAAGACTTCCCCGAGGCGAATGATGTTAGCCTATCCTGTGATCCTTAAATAAATAAACTCTCTCTGGAGAGTCATATGTCATGGAAGGGCCATGTGAACACTCTGGACGCTGCTCTGGCTTCCCTCCCCAGCTGTGCTTTCTTAGCAGCTGTGCTCCTCACTCGGCGGCCGCCTCATCTGAGTCACAACTGTACTGCATTTCCTGTGACCATCCGCTGGCATCCTCACCAGACAGCCATGGGAGATTTCAGTGCTCATGACCCAGAAGCACCTGGAGATTGTCACAGGCGCTGAGCAGATTCAGCACCTTGGATCCAAGGCTACAAAATGGGAAAGCCATCAAGACTGTCCAGAGATGTGGTTGGGAGCTCATATGACTTCCAAAGAGGCCGTCTCCCTACCCAAGTCAAACCTGCAGGAATGATCACATTGGGCAGAAATGAAACTGCGGAACAAGAGGCCCTGAGGACATTGACACACCAGACTTGTTTCTAGTCAATACCTTCCTGTGCCTGCCTCCTCCCTTCTTCTCCCCCTCCCCTAAGCACTAATTAGGATGTTTAGTCTGCAAACCACCCCTTGCAAAAACACACACATGTACCCATCTCCCATGGGCACCTCCAGTTCTCCACATGCTTCAACTTCCTCCACGCAGTTCTGTGGCTTGTTCTTACCACGAGCAACCATGGAAGAGCGTGAGCCTTTGCAGGTGGCTTGTAAGCACGCACAGAAAGACATTCTGGCTGCAGAACTGGGGACATGAACACGAACCTGGGCATAAGGGCAACCCCAGAGTGGGGAAAGGCCTAGCTTTGCTGGATAGAGAAAAGTTGTATAATCTAAACATTTCCCCATCAAAAGAAACAAGGAGTGTGAGACAGACAGACCCACAGAAGAGGTCTGGATGAACCTCAGGATCCCTAGTGGGTTTGTCTGGTGACAGTGTCTCTCTTCCACAGCCAGGAAAGACAGAAGGGCTCAAGGAAAAGAGATGCTAGAACCCCACCTACAGAGCAGTTTTCTGCAATCCATGCAGAGCGGAGTGAAATAAAGAGGAGTATCGCGTTAACTGTCTTAAAAGAGCAGTGAACTCTAAGGAAATACAAGCAGATAAGTTAGAAGCATTAGGAGAAAAATATGTGAGGGGCAATGAAGAGTAAACAGAATGGTGGGAAACAAGACTCCCAACAGAAACCAGGCGCTGATCCAGCCCATGAGCAAAAGATGCAGCAGAGAGCTCAACACAGCGAACATGAGCAAGTAGAAGAAGCAGAGGGCTCAACACAGCCGGCTTGAGCAAGCAGAAGTAGCAGTGTGTGAATTCAGACAGGTCACTTGAAATTATCCAATCAAAAGAAAAAAAGAAAAGAAAGCTACCGAATTCTTAGGACACCCTTCACCATGGCATTGCAAGAAAGACGAGACGTAGATAATGGAGAAGAAAGCTTCTCTCGGAATATGAATGTGTCCCCGAGAAGTTCACATGTCAAAGATTGGTCCTTGGTTTGACAACGTCAAGAGGCAATGGACTCTCTGAAAGGTGATCCCTGTAGTGAGGTAACCACATGACTGGGATACTGCTTTTAGAAGGAATTAATGTGATGTCTATCTGTTCATAGCCAAGTGTCCATTTCCTTGGTGTGAAAAGCCCAAGAACAGACAGACATGGAGTTGAACATTGTCGCGAGGAGCTTAAATGGCAAGACAAAACTGGATCCCTGAAGGGACTCTCCTGCCTCTGTGCCCCCGGCTGCCTTGCTCTGTCTTCTCTTTTTGCCACAAGATCTTTGAGCAAGGACCCAGGATAGGCCCCCCCATCAACACTAAAATGTCATTAACTTAACCTAGTTTGAAGTTTTCGGTGGTTCCTTTGACAGAGAGAGCATTATTCAACACATCATCTTAACAATTAGTTGGTACTGTGAGCTCGGTCATGAGTTCCAGCACCTGCCAATTGCTGAGTTACTCACACTTGAAAGCTGGCCTGAGAACATGGCCAGCAGCTCTGAAAGGCGTTCTCGGCCCAGTCACCTCATCTAAAAAGTGCATACACCAGTATTAATTTTCACCCCGGCCAACAGCTTTGTAAGCGGCCGAGATGAATCATAGTAGCCCAGGCTCTGTAGACAGCAGGTGCCAAACTGACCTAAACAAGGGGTAGGCAAGAACTCACCATGAAATCTTCCACGGTCTATTCCCATGAGCCTCTTCGGGCTTTACTGGTTCATATTCCCAGCAATGTTTATTGAGTGCGAATCCCAATGGCTCCAAGGAGTCTGCTAATAGGACCATGACTCTTTTAAGGACAGAAACACGGAAGCAGAGAGGGAGCTGGTGAGTCTACAAAACGCACGAGGACATAGCCTTGGGGACAGACATGCATGGTGCATGACCTGTGACAGTCATCAGTCTCCGAGGAAGGGAAAGGTGATGTGGGGGTGGGGTGCCATGACCCTTTCTTAACAAGGCCTTTGCTCTGAGATTAGGCTGCCCAGTCATCCACGGTCTCTGATTGGCTATAGGAACTGGGCAGGGAAATAGGGATGGGATGGACATTTTTTCATACAAAAGATTTTTCACGAAGTTTCAATGACCCAACTTGTGACTATCCGAGTGTGAGATCCCACAGGAAGGAAGAATTGAGAGAGGATAAAGCCCAAAGGTTTTGGCTAATACGGTTAGAAAGACATTGTGTAGTTTGGCTTCTCTTTAGTATTGGATGCAATGTGTCACAAACAGGAAATGACCTATCCAGTGTCTATGCAGGCTGTAAAACCTCGCTACAAAATGTAAACCTGAGTATCTGTCCCTTAACTTAGAAACGCTAAGCACTGACCATCGCCAAACCTTCTAATGACAAAAGGGTTTGCTTTTGATTAATTGACCTAGAGTAAGAAAATTTCTAAAATTTAGTTTTTTATTTCTGCTTTTAAAACAGTTCATATGTGTATCTCTTTTTTGGTGTATAGGTGCACATGGAGGCCGGAGGACCACCTCAGGAGTTGTTCCTTAGGTGCTGGCCACCTTATCTGTCCTCTGAGATGTATCTCTTATCGACCTGGAGTTCACCTAGAGGTGAGCGAGCCCCGGAGATCCACCTGTCTCTGCCTCCCCAGCGCTGGGAGTGTAAGTACAGACCACCATGCCTAGGTTTTTAAACATGAGTTTTGAGAAATCAACCACAAGTCCCTACAAACGCAAACACTTTCCCAACTGAGCCATCTGTGTCCTGATGCTGTAACAGAGCACCACAGACTGGCTAATTGCTGGTACCACAAAAGGAAAAGCTCATTTATCTTAGTTGTGGTGGCCAAAAAGTATAATAGCAAGGTGTCAATATCCTGGAGAAGTTTTGGCTGTGTCATAACATGGGGGGTTGGGGGTAACAGATTATATAAAAGAGAAGCCATTAATCCCAAGTCACCCCTTCTTGTCATGATGGGGCCCCACCCTCCTCATGCCATCTGACTCTGATTGCACCTCATCTCTCCATTACACAGATAAATCTGTGGGCTGTGTTTCTAACACAGGAACTTTTAGAGGCATAGTCAAACCAACATGTTGCTTGTTTTGAGATTTTAAAAAATGGTCCCAAAGTGGATGGAACCTTCTCTGACCTGTTTTGTTTGTTGTTTGTTTCACTCAGAATATTTTTTTAAGATTTATCTGTTTGTAACTAGATATTGCTAGAATTTTGTCATATTTCTAGCTATGTAATATTCCCTTATATGTATTTATAATCATTTTTAATTTGCCCTATAAATGAGCTTTTGGATCATTTTTATGAATAACATTATTAAGAACATATTATATTTCTTTTCCAGGGTTCATGTATACTGTTTTCTTTGAAATAGACATACATGTATCCCTTGAAGTGGAACTCCTGTGTCAAGAGTATGTTTACTGTGTTCTTAATTTTAAAAGTAAAGGCCAAGTATTTTCCAAACCTCACATAGCAATTTATACTCTTAACTACACAATGTTTCAACTTTCTATCATTCTGAGAGGGAAATGCTCAGAAACTTAAATTAAATAGGACAAGGTAGAGCTTGACTCCTGATTTCATTGGTGTGTATCTGTGTTCCTTGACTCTGTTGTTTCTGGGCCTCTGTTATGGCAGAACACTGTGACAGGAGCATGTGGTGGTCCAGAGACCATCTCCCAGCCAGGAAGGGAAGAAGGGAAAGGTACCTAGGGGAAAAAAATATGCCCCTCAAGTATTCACTCCAGTGACTTTCTTACTAGGCTCCTCCTCCAAAGGCTTACATCACCACCAAGCCCACTAAGCTATGAACTGACCAATAGATAAGTCTATTGATGAGGTTGGAACACTTCCGCAGCTTCACCTCTGAACCCCGTAAAAACCCCCAACCTTTTTACAATAAAGAGCTTCTGCATTGGAATCTTCTGGAGTCTGTGTCATTGCCTCTGCATCTCTTCACCCCCTGTCCCCCAGGAAGCAGGGGTCACACAACAGGCAGCCACAATGGTTTGAGTAGCTATGTCTCCTGTTGGAGTCTCAGGTTCATTTGGAATTGACTTCCTACTTTTTCTTCTCCATATAGATAACAAATGGTCCTAAGAACATTCGTGGACCAGCATCTCTTCTCTCACAGTTTTGTAAGGGCCCAGAAGTATTTTTCCTGGTTCTCATCCTGCTACATCACCCTGTCTTGTCTTGAGCAGCCAATAGCAGACTGTGTGCCTTACTGCATTAATTTCTTGTTGCGGTGACAAAATTCTCACACAAAGGCACCTTGAGTATGGGAAGACTGACAGTTTAAGGGCACAGCTCATCAAGGTGGGCAAGCATGGTAGTGGAAGCTTGAGCAACTGGTCACACCACACCTGCAGTTGGGAAACAGAGAGAGCTGAGTGCTGTGCCTGGCTCACCTCCTTGTATTCAGACCAAGCCCCCAGCCAATGGAGTAGTAGCATTTAAGAGGTCTCCCATCTCAGCCAATCTATCAAAATAATGCCATACAGACATGCCCAGCCTTTAGCATCACCTAGAGACTCCCCCACTGACACACTGACACACCCACTGCACCTTCAGGTTAAAATAAATGTGAATGCCTGGTAAAGTCTCTAGGTTTCTTCTGTGTTGGCATGCGAGACTGTTCTGAAAACTGGTCTCCCATTCAAATTGTAGAAAATATTGTTATATGCCTTGAAAACCTATTGGAAAATCGAAGCAATTAACTTCTTTATTGGATAATCTTTTAAACCAAAACATGTTCTCTCTCTATTCATATGTTATTAATTTTTTTAAACAACATTTAAAATGCTTCTTCAAATTGTGTCTCTGTTAATAGTACACAGATACAGTCAGACCCCTCTTAATCTAATCACTTCCAAAGCAAATGAGCTTTTGGGTTACATTTCAGACTGGAGACACACACGATACTTTTAGTGCCTCCAGTGGGTGTTACTCCAGAATGTAACTAGCTTATTTCTTACTTTTTATTTATTTTTATTTTATTTTATTCTATTTATTTATTTTATTTCTTATTTTTATTTATTTTATAAACTGCTTACTGCCTGCTAATTATTATATATAATAATTGCTTCTTATATTGCTCTTAAATCCTGTAATCTTGCAAAACTTAACTAAAATCTTAAAGAAATTTCCGCAGAATTTTTTAAAGGTTTTAATGTAGGCTTAACAATATCTTCAGATAGTAATGAGGTTTTTTTTAAATTTTATGATCAAGACTCGTAATTTTCCTCTCATGCAAAGCATCCTGCTGCCATTAAAATGATGACCACAGTGTTGTTTTAGTCTTGAATTTAAAATTATTGTCTCTGTCTGTGTTGAGAATGGGATTGGCTATCATTTTGCAGACAACACTTACCATCCATGAAGTGCATTATCTTCCATTCTCAGTATTAGATTACGCCTTTATTCTTATCAAAGGATTCATTTCTGATGCAAAAAGAACTATGTTGTCTGGGATTTCTGTTTTTTTTTTCCATTTTGTTTTGGGAGTACAAGGGTTCATAACATAGCACAGGCCTGACTCAAACTCATGATCCTCCTGCCTCAGCACTCTGAGAGCTGAGCTTACAAACACCTGCCACCATGTCTAGTGAATTCAGATTTTAAGTTTATAAACCTTGCCAGGCAGTGGTGGTGCACACCTTTAATCCTAGCACTAAGGAGGCAGAAGCAGGCAAATCTCTGTGAGTTCAAGGCTAACTTGGTCTACAAGAGCTAGTTCCAGGACAGGCTCCAGAGCTACAAAGAAACCCTGTCTCAAAAAAACAAACACAAAACAAAAACAAACAAACAAAAAGGTTATAAACCAATCTTTGTCACTAAGGGAAACCCAACTTTATCTTGATGTATCATCTTCATTTTTTTCAGTGTTATATTTGTTTTGTTGATATTTTATTAAAATTTGTATTTGTGTTCATATGTGAGATTGTCTCACTTTGTTTTCTACATTCTTTGTCTGGTTTAGTCTCAAGGTCTTAAGGGTCTCCTACATTGGAGAGTCTTGCCTTTGGTGTGTGTCCTAGAAGAGTTGTAGTCTATATGATGCACAATGTTTGGACAGTTTATAGAGAGAGACTCACTTGTGAAGCCGTCTGAATTTCTGGGGAGGGGCATCAGCTTTGATTCAAGCCCTTTGATGACCAGAGAGGCGTCATGGTGCCTCTTTTCTCCCTGAGGACATTTGGATAGCATCCTCTTACAGTGTTGTTCATCTCCCAGACCTTATTCTATATTATGGCTCAGACTTCATTACTTTTCAGGTTTTTAGAGACAGAGTTTCTCTGTAGCTTTGGAGCCTGTCCTGGAACTAGCTCTGTAGAGCAGGCTGACCCTGAACTCACAGAGATTCACCTGTCTCTGCCTCCCCAGTGCTAGTATTAAACGCATGTGTTACCACCACTTAGCCCCAGACTTCATTCTTAATAATGGTCCTTTCCCTAGCTAAGGCCTCATTTCATTCTTGGTAATTTTTTATTTCTGACTTCTCTGCATTTTCTTGATTAATCTCAGTAAAAATTTGTGTGTTTTATTAGACATATTTAACAGAATTATCTTTAACATTGAGTTTCCATATTTTCATTCTTATTTATCTTTGCTCATTCCTTCTTTATTCCATGTAGTGGTTCCAGAATTATTTTTTCTTTTAAAAAATGTGTGTACACACACATGCACATGTGTGTGTGTGTGTACAAATGCACATTTACATGTTACGTGGAGGCAGTGTCCATGGAGACCAGAAGAAGGCATTGTTTCCCTCAGAACCAGAGTTACAAGTGGTTGTGAGCCTCCTAACCAGGGTGCTGGGAACTGAACTCTGGTATTCTGGAAGAACAGTAAGTGCTCTTAACTACCGAGTCATCTCTCCAGCCTCCAGAATTCACTTTCTAGCTTCTGGGATACTCAGTCCCTTGAGTTTCTGCTTTTCTCCATTTCTAATACAAGATCATAGGACATACATGTATCTGAAGACTGCTTCAGGAGTATCCCATGAGTTTTTGAAGGGGTGTGGTCTTGACCATTTCGGCTTATAGCCACGCCCCGCCATTAGCTAATTATTCCGCCCCTTAATTAATTAATGGGGCTGGACCACCAGGTCCCAAGAGAGGTATAAAATGGTAGGCCCACGTGGAAAGCTCTCTCTGCGCGGATCACCGACCTGCCTGCTTCTTCGGAGGAGCTCTCTCTGGTATAGTAATCTGTGTCTATTTTGGCCTTTATTAAACTTGTGTGTCTTAAATAAAACTGTCACAAGTTTTGAATTGCATTTCATTTTCATTCTGCTTCCTGTATTTTTTAATATTTTGCAAATCAAATGATGTTTCTTGTGCTGAAGATTGAGACAGTTATTTCTTAAGTTTTTCAAATATGTGAATTTAAGCTTGTGGTTTTGTTACTGACTTCAATTTAACTGCAGAGAGGTCAATGAACACAATATGATGCTTTGAATCTGCTGGGATCTGCTAATGGCTAAGTATGAGATCAACCTATTGCAAGAGTCCCTATGTAGGACGTGGGTATGGACATTTATTCTCTGATTCTATATGTCTCTGCTAAACCTTTCTAGTTATTGTGTTTAATTTTAATATCACTATACTAATTTTACATGGCTGGTCTACAAATAATTGAGAGAAATAATTCTCATACCACAATGGCAGAATTGTCTATTTCTCTCTGTGTAGTGATAACACAAAATGTGTCCATTTCATCACAATCTCTGACTTCAAACTCTACTACAGAGCTAGAGTACTGAAAACAGTCTGGTATTGGCATAAAAACAGACAGGAAGACCAATGGAACTGAGCTGAAGACCCGGATATTAATCCACACACCTATAAACACCTGATTTTCAACAAAAAAAAAGCAAAAAAAAAATAAAATGGAAAATAAGAAAGCATACTCAACAAATGGTGATAACATAACTGAATATCAACATGTAGAAGAATGAATATAGATCCATATCTATCACCATGCACAAAACTCAAATCCAAATGGATCAAAGACCTCAACATAAAACCAACCACAGAGAAAACCTCATAGAAAAGAAAGTGGGAAGTACACTTGAATGCATCGACACAGTGCACCACTTCCTAAATATAACCCCAGTAGCACAGACACTGAAAAAAAAAGCAATTAATAAACGGGACTTCCTGAAGCTGAGAAGCATTGGTAAAGCAAAGGACACAGTAAACAAGACAAAATGGGAGCCTACAGCATGGGAAATATTTTCACCAAGCCCACATCAGACATAGGTCTGATCTCCAAACTATACAAAGAACTCAAGAAATTGGTCATCAAAAGAACAAATAATCCAATAAAAAATATTGGCCCAGATATAAAAAGAGAACTCCCAACAAAGGAATCTAAAATGGCTGAAAGACACTTAAAGAAATGTTCAACATCCTTAGACATCAGAGAAATGCAAATCAAAACAACTCTGAGATTCCATCTTACACCTGTAAGAATAGCCAAGATCAAAAACAATGATGACAACTTATGCTGGAGAGGATATAGGGTAGAAGGAACATTCCTGCATTGCTGGTGGGACTGCAAACTGGTACAGCCCTTTTGGATGTCAGTGTGGTGTTTTCTTGGTAAGTTAGGAAACAACCTATCTCAAGACCCAGAAATACCACTTTTGGGTATATATCCAAAGGATGCTCAATTGTACCACAAGGACATTTGCTCAACTATTTTTATAACAACATTGTTTGTCATGGCCAGAACCTGGAAACAACCTAAATGCCCCTCAACCAAAAAATGAATAAAAAAAATGTGGTACAGTTATACAATGGAGTACTACACAGCATGAAAAAATAATGACATCTTGACATTTAAGGGCAAATGGATGGCTCTAGAAAACATCATATTGAGCCATGTAACACAGACCCAGAAAAACAAATATCATATGTACTCATGCATCATGGCTTTTAGACATAAAGCAAAGAAAAACTAGCCTATAATTCACAATCCTAGAGAATCTAGACAACAAAGAGGATCCTAAGAGAGACATACATGGATCTAATCTACATGGAAAGTAGAAAAAGACAAAATCTCCTGAGTAAATTGGGAGCATGGATAAGTGGAGGGGCGAAGAAGGGAGTGGAGAAATATATATAGCTCAATAAAAACAAAAAATAAAAATAAATAAAAATTAAAATTAAAGTTCAAAACAAAAAAAAATGGCCATCTATCAAATGAAAGCAATTTAGAATGTGTGTCTGATGAGCTTAGCTTTTATTCAACAACCTTCCCTGTCACTAGTTTCTATCTCAGTGTCTGCTGAGTAATAATACTGTTGTTAGCTTTGTTTTATTTCATCTTCTTCAGTACAGTATCTTCCATTTCTTCAGGTCTTTAACTGTTAGTTGTATTTTTGTAAATAACAAACACTGGTGTCTTTCTGGTTGTTTTTAGTGTGTGGACATATGTGTGGTGTATGTATTTGGGTAGGGCCTGACTGAGATGTGAATGCATATACTTGGGAAGGTCAGAAGTCAACATAAAGCATGTTCCATCAATCAATCAATCAAAAAACATATTTTATTGAAACTAGACATCCTGACAGGAGTGGGCTGGCAGCCAGAGAGCTGAGGCAATCCTCCTGTCTTCACCCTTGCAGCTCTGGGGTGAGAGGTGCAAGCCACCGCAGCCACCTTTTTGTCTAGGCATCAAACCAAAATCCTCATGCTGACATGGTGAGCACTTCACCCCCTAAGCTGTCTGCCGAGTCCCTGATTGTTGTTCCTCTGCCTGTTGATCTCTGTTTTTTTTCCTGGAATGGTCAGTCTAGCTACGTTTATCATTACTACATTTATCATGATATATACTTAGAATCTTTCTCTAGGTCACTGCTTTTCATTTCTTTCTTGTCCTGCTTTTTAAACAGTTTTAACACTTTCAAATTGACATTTTAGTCCTGTGTTTGCTAATATCTAAAGTCTCTCCATTTTAAAGGTCGAAAGTCTAATACTTTTCTATTCAATGCTGCATGGTGGCAATAACATCAATATTAATAACGGTCATAAAACATAAGTAAACAGGTATGTAAATATATGTAACCATACATATATTAAGCAAGTATCATATGACGTAGCATGTTTTAAGTGTCTTGTATAAAGTTGCTATCCACGGTAGCCCTTTAACATAGGAAGCATTGACAAAGTTTATAACTAACATCGTAACAATAGTAGGACCTGGGGCTGAAGAAATGGCTCAGGAGTTAAAAACACTTGCTGCTCTTCCAGAGGACCAGAGTACAGCTCTCCGCACCCATGCCAGGAAGCTCACATCCGCCTGTAACTCCAGGTCCATGGGCTCCAGTGTTCTCCTCTTACCCACAGGTATCTGTACACACACACACACACACACACACACACACACACACTCAAATAAAATGAATCTTATCAATGATTAAGGATTCATTTGCTACAATCGTTTCAAACTGCAGGCTGTTTTTCCTGTATCTCAGATACCATGTGTGGATGGAGAGCATGCTATGGGGCTTCCATGGGATCCATATCTCTATTTCTGTAGATCAAAGGGAACCAAACCCCGAAATACAATTATTCTTTCTAGGACACTTGTTCAGCAAACAGAGGCTTTCGGTTGCTCTAAAACTGAAGATTTGGGGAATTGAAGACTGTGGTATTTGCTAACAGGCAAGCTGTTTTCTGGATGCTGGGATGAGCGGTACGTGGAGAAGAGGAGGCAAGAAGCCAAGAGAGATTGGGGGAAAGATTTGTAATGCTTTATTTACAGCAAAGCAGACGTATCCTGATACGCCAGCCCTAAGGTTTTGGAAGCCAGGGTGGAAGGAATGAGGGAAGCCACAGTGTGGTTCCACAGTGTGGGAACCCTTTGAGGGGTGGAGAAAGCCTTGGATAGCTAAGAGAATGTTCAGAGGAGAAGACAGTGTTGGGAATTCCACTGGAGCATCAGATGCATTCATTGCTTGCTGTATGGGGTGGGGGGAGGGATAGAAGACTTCCCAAGTTTGATTGTCCCTTCCTTTCAACTCACCTTTATTTCATGCTCCCAAGGATGGGAACTGGCTGAGGCTGTCACTCTTCCCTCTCCTCCTACAAGGTATCTCACACACGGATGTTTGATAAACACATTATGACCCTGAAGGACAAGTCCTAGGCAGTGGGAATGAGGTGTTGATGAAGGCTAGTGGACTAAGTTCTGGAAACTTGGGGTTGGAAGCTGCTCAGTTGCATAGCCTTGTGTCCTAACCATCATGTCCACAATCTTGCCTGAATTTTGCTGCCAGGGGCCCCGCAATGATGGAGACTATTTCTGCTCAATTTTATTTCTCACCGATTATGAAAGAAGAGCTGTTGGAGGAGGACACTTGTTCGTTCCTGGCTGCTCAGCTCCAAAATAACCACACAGAAACTGTATTAATTACATCACTGCTTGGTCCATTAGCTCTAGCTTCTCATTGGCTAACTCTTACATCTTAATTTAACCCACTTCTATTAATCTGTGTATCGCCACGTGGCTGTGACTTACCGTTAAGGTCCAGCATGTCTGTTCCTGGTGGTGGCTACATAATATCTCCCTGACTCTGCCTTCTTTCTCCCAGCATTCAGTTTAGTTTGCCCCACCTACCTCTATTCTGCCTTGCTCAGGCCCAAGACAGTTTCTTTATTAACCAGTGGTATTCAAAGCATGCAGAGGGGAATCCCACATCCAAGAGTCATGAAGAAGGAGGACAACACAGTGCATTGTGTTCTCTGAATCCTCTTACTCAGCCTGTTCCCCCTCGACTATAGAAAAGGAAAACACTCATACTGATAAAGTAAAACTAAACAAACAAACAAAACCACTAAAAAGTGGAAAAGCAAAAAAATTCTGACTATTTGCATGGCATCAAAATAAGTATGTAAATGATATGATTCTTCAAAACCCTGAAAAGATACTGGTACCATTTGAGAAGATGTCACATGCACACGAATGGGAGCAATGTTCTCTGACAATTTTGGGAAAAGGAGTCATGTGCCTTGTCTCCACCATCACCTGTGTTCCTGCCACAGCTGCTCACCTGGAACCCTAAATCAGCCCTAATTAAACTCTCTGGGTCATGTGTTAGAATAAGAATACTGAATGTCTGTGATGAATGTCATAGCTGTGTCTGCAAAGATATCTGAAAACACAAGCAGATATTAGCTAATATCACCAGATCTCCGAGGAAAACATGCTACACATCACAAAAGTAACAGTACTGCTCTTATATAAGAGCCTGTACATAATGGATGTATTTTCTAGAATGCTTTTCTCATATTACAGTTTCTTCACAAACAGACATCTATTTTACAGGTTGTACCAGGAAATTTAGATCAACTCTTCAGCCTAGAAATGCTTTTAGTTTTCACTTCAACTGAAAAAAAAAACAAAAAACCTTTGTAGTCAGGAAGTGATCTGTCTTAAAATAATCACACAAATGTCCTTTCGACCCCAAGAGAAAGGAGAATGGACGCCGAGTGCAGTTGTTCACTACATGGGTGTGGGTGGCCCCTTGATGCCGAACCCATGTAAATGTTTTTGTCATGTCTGGTGTGTCAGAGTCAGGCGTGTGCACCTGGAGAAACAGAGGGGATAGGAAGAGGGTGACACCTGGAAAGCCACATTAGCAGAGGGCTCTCACACGGCCCCAGTGGGTCCCACCTCCACATTTTGGTGTAGTTCCCTTTCTTTGGGTGTGGACTGGATTTAGTGACTTGTTTTTAATGAATAAAAGATGGCCAAGGGGACATGATGTCATGTCTGGGAGTAGGTAACAAAAAGACTGTGACTTCTGTCTGGGGGTGACCCTATCTCCACCGTTCTAGAAAAAGCATGGCATGTGCCACTCTAGAAAGATGTACATAGAAGGTAAGATGACTCCGGTCTGCCCGTAGCTAGAGGCGGACCTTCCCTGACAAAGCCTTGAGATGACCATCACTGCGGACCTCTTTAGACTTCAACCTGAGAAGACACACTGAGGAAAAACAATTCAGCTACGCCACTGCAGGGCCCTGAACTCTCAGCAGATGGGAGTAGTTAGATTTAGGATAACTGGTTATGAATCAATATATAATAAATACACTTGCCTTAGTATTTATGCTTTTTGAAAGAAAATAAGCTCTAGTGTGTTGGGACGATGGGAGTTGTCGGGTGGAGGCCTGGTTTAGTAGAGTACGGAGGGTGTGGTAGGGTAGTTAGGAGGATGGGTAAAGTCTGACACTAGCTGCTGGTGTATGAAGATGCGGAAGGCAAGGAGAGATGCTCCTGGTTTGGGTGCTCAGCTGGTCACATGTCCTGAGAGAGGTGAAGAACTCGGGTTAGGGACACATTTGGACTTCCAGATGTGGCTAAGGTAGGAAGCTGGAGACGGGAGTCTGGAATCCCGAGAGAGACTCCCTCACCTCCCCTGTCCCCCAGATCTTCTGCTTTTCCATTTCCCTTCAGAAAAGAGCAGGGCTCCCAGTGACATCAACCAAACATGGCATAACAAGTTACAATAAGATAGGAAAAAAAATCCTCAAAGACAAGGCAACCCAGTAGGAGGAAAAGAGTTTCAAGAGCAAGCAAAAGAGTCAAAGACACCCCCTCTCCCCCTGTTAGGAGTCCCACAAACACCCCAAGCTCAACGAGCATAGCATGTATGCAGAGAACCTAGTGCAGACCCAGTGACTGTCACCTCAGCCTCTCTGAGCTCCCATGAGCCCTGCTTGGTTAATTCTGTGTGCCTTGTTCTCCTAGTGTCTGGCTCCTACAAACCTTCTTCCCCATCTTCCACAGAGTTCCCCAAGTTCTGTCTAGTGTTTGGGTGTGGGCATCTGCTCCCATCAGCTGCCAGAGGAAGCCTCTCTGAGGACCGTTGGGCTGAGCACCAATCTGAGAGTATAGCAGAATATCTTCAGGAATCCTTTCATTGACTTTTTTGTTTTGTTTTGTTTTATTCTTCAGTCATGTTTGGTTCTACTTTAGGTCTCTGAGTCCTGTTTCTGGTTCCTGGCCAGCTAGGCAGTGTTGGGTGTGGGTTCCCTCTCCAGGCTTGGGCCTCAAATTAGACCAATCATTGGCTGACCACTCCTACCAGCTCTGAGACACCATTGTCACAGAACATCTTGCAGGCAGGACAGGTGTGGGCTTAAGATTCTGTGTCCCAGTCCCACCAGCGAGAGCCTCACCAGGTCACCAGAGATGGCTGGGTTAGGTTCCATGTCCTCCATTACAAGGCATCCTCGCTAGGCTCACCCCCACAGTCTGGAAGCAGAGCTTGTAAAAAGTGAATAGTGTGTGATTAGCATTATTTATCAGATTTGGAGGAGAGGTGACTTTCCAACAGCAAGGGAGCCCAGGAGCTGAACCCCAGTTCCCATCACTCCCCTCTACAGCTATTTCCAAGAGTCTTCAGAGTGAAAGAAGTCTACATTCTGTTTCAGAAAAAATAAAATAAAACAGTAAACGGTACATGCCAGAGCCGCAGCTCCAGGATTCAGGATAGTCCAGGAAACTTGTGCCTTTCCTACCAGAATGAAAAGTCTATTTTCTTAAGGAGTTGGGGGTGAGAAGCAAGAGAGACACCTCCCTGGAGGCTTCCAAAGCCTCAGGTAAGAAATCTGGGACTCATTCAAGTCAGGGCTAGAAAACTAGCAGACGCAAATGAGGCATCAGGATGAAGCCGACCTTCGTGAGAAACCTGGGAAATGAGAGCAGCGGGCAGGGGGGGGGGCACACTGCCTGTCTCCAGCCACGCATACATATTTTAAGATGACACAAAGAAAATCCAGATTGTTCTGCCCAGCACCTTATCAATCAGAGTGTAGCTCCAGGCTAGGCTGATGACAATGGCACTGCTTAGTCGCTCTCATCCCTGGCCCATGTGACAGCTGCCGGGACTTGCACATGTATGTGAAGGAGTAGCGGTGACGTGAAGCAAGAATAACACTGCCTGGAGCCATTCCGGTCACCAACGGAGCCAAGGCAACACCCACTTTGAAGTCACCCTGCATCCTTGTGCATCCTTTGAATCCTTTTTTGCTACAGTGAACAGGTGTGTAGTCTCCCATTCATCTGTGAGGGGTGTCCATGGTGCATTATTTCAGGTAGGTTCTGTGGCAGAAACAAAAGGATGAAGATGAGGATCACGACAGCTGTCCTTTGGAGGCTCTGCTTCTAGGGTAAATTCTCTGGCCAACAGGTTATCTAAATCACAGAAAGAGAGCAAGCCAAAAGCTAAAATATAATAACAGGCAGTAGCATGTTAAGCCAATCAGAAGTAGAGCCAGGGCATGAGAGCACTGTGGTAGCCTAGAGAGGGTGAGCCCCTGGCTGGGAGTCATGTCCCCCAGAGAAGGAGAACAACATGGAGGCCAAGAGACCAGGGAGCAGGAGGAGGAAAGGGGGTTAGGGACAAAGACATGGATGACGACAGGAAAGACAGGACCACTTTGAGGAATGGCCCCTGTAACTATGGGGATGCAGGACTGAGCTCTGTAGGGAATGCCCGCAGACTGGAGACTAGGATGGGTCCGAGGAAAGTGGGCTAGATGCACAAGCAGGATTTCCAAGCTGCCGTCTGGAAGCAGGCTTGATTCCTTCACCAAAGCCTTACTCTGTGCTCTTAAAGCCGCCCACTTGGAAAGGGCTCATCCACATTGTAGATGGGCACCGGCTTTCTCTGTGTTTCTCTGACTCAAGCATCAAGCACACCAGAGAAGTGTTTCCAAAGCGAAATGCATCCTGGTGATTGGCCGCTGTTCTGGCACCAGGACCCAGCCAGCTGTGTATCCACCAGCAAGCTCTACAATCCACTCAAGGAAGGCTTCTTGCAAGACGTATTCCCCCTGCCTGGTCATGCTTGGTTTCTGGAAGACAGCATCTCAGAAAGCACGAAGGGAGAGCAAAGTGAGAGAATTAGCAAGGCACACATTCAAAAACACCGCCATATAAAACAGAAACACAGTATTGCTGGGGACCCTCTGTGGTTCCTGGGTGTTGAACTGGTAAGAGGCAGTCTGGTTGGTCCCAAGGCTGAGCACTGAAGACAGGGTGTCAGCCTTGCCATCACACTTGAAAAGCAAAAGTGACCCAACTCTTCTGTTTCTTCAGCCTGATGCCCTCCCCTACATGGTCATTCTGATGTAGCTACAGTGGCCTACATGATGGGGCTATCGGTAAAAGGCAGATTGCAAAGTTAGCCTCTCTGTGTGCTCATTCTGAGCATGAGAAGATCAGCTTTCAGCCCCCCTCCCCTGCCACCGCAACACTAGACGCCTCAGGTGTATCGTTTCCCCAAAGTCCCACTGTGAGGGCTACCTTGGGAGTGGCTGACAGATGATGTCAACTTCTTGGTCCACCCTGAGTGGGCGCTGTCTGCCCAGGCATGCTATTTCTGGAACCATCTGCCTTTCTCCTTTCATTGCCCTGGGCCACGTTCATGGTGTCTACCACAGCCCACCCTGCTTCTCTTGACTGTCACAGACTTTGAATTGCCCTAGCACAGGAAGTCCACCCGCCTCCGGGATACAGTGACATTGCTATCTTATCACTAAAGCTCTTCAACCCTGTTCATAATTTATTTTATCAACAAAGACACACAAAAGGACACACGAGGAGGAGAATGTGTTGCTTTCTGGAACCAAGGCTCTTTCCTTTCATCAGTAAATGGTCCAAGGCCCTCTCTGCCCCCAACTACAGCCTTATCTATGAATGACTCATGCAGTGGATCAGAAAGTAAGTAGACATCTCTACAGCAACCTCCTCATGGCCTCCGTGTGAATTCTCACCCTATCAGCTGATACAGCCATGTTGTCACCAAGAGTCATTCCCGTCCCTCTGCTGATCGGCAAGTCTTCTCTTAGTGATGCCTGCTCCAATTCCCACACCTCTTAGATTCAGCACGCTCGGCTCCAGCTGCTGTGTGTGGTTCACGCTGGTTCCCAGGCCCCAGGCAGCTGAGGTGATGGTCCTTGGCTGTCTACCCAGCTCTGAGGCCATCACAGACTTTTCTGTGATCCAGACGCTGATAGGGGTCTCCTGAGAGTTTTATGAAAATTTAGTCAGTATTTATTGGTGTAGGAGGTCCTTCTGTTTATGTGTTGCTTTTATTGGTTGAATAAAGAAACTGCTTGGCCTTTTGATAGGGAAGAACTTAGGTAGGCAGTGTAGACAGAACTGAATGCTGGGAAGAAGAGCAGAGTCGGGCAGATGCCATGGATCTCCTGTCTAGGACAGATGCTGGTTAGAATCTTGCTGGTAAGCCACAGTCAGGTGGCAATACACAGATTATTAGAAATGGATTAATTCAAGATGTGAGAGTTAGCCAATAAGAGGCTAGAGATAATGGGCCAGGCAGTGATTTAATTAATACAATTTCTGTGTGATTATTTTGGGTGTAAACTAGCTGGCTGGGGCAGAACAAGGACCCTCTCTCAAAAATTTATAGAGTGTTTTGATGTGCAAGGCACAGAACTGGAACATTTAGCACCTACATAGATGCTACAAGGTGGGTGATTTTCTTTCCCTACTGGGAAGATGAAGAAATGGCGGCAGAGAGACGGAATGGCTTTACTGACAGCCTGCAGCACAGGTGTGACAACATTGAAATCAGACCTCAGATCTGTACTGTGACCTGCCTTGATGTCCCTTTTCTTTCATAGTTTCTCATCCTAACCTCTCCTTAACGAGGTTCATTAAGGCATCAGGAAGCAGGACGGGGGCCAGCTGGAAGAGAGACCTTTGCCAGCACACTGAGAAGGTGACTGGGTGTGTCAAGAGCTGCCGAGTGACAAAGCGGAGATGTAGGGACCTTCTATATGTCAGGATTCTGCAACAGAACATGAACCACAAATGGAGGCATTCATCGTTATAAGAGTGTGTATATAAGTTTGAGAGGGGGTTACCCTACTGCCAAGCTATAGGGCAGAGGACTTGAAGGACTTCCCTCCTTGGGGCCCCCCTACCACCAGTTTGTACAGTTCCTTCCAGTAATGAGAGCTGGTCCTCAGGGAGGAGCCTTCCAGGTCAGATCCAGCTCAAGTCCTGCATCTGAAACATGTAGTGACTTTGATGATAAAATCTTACCTTTAATTTCTGGAAAGTGGACATGTAGGTACCTAGTGCTCAGGGGCCAGGAGAGAATTATCAGATCCCCTGGAACTGGAGTTACAGATAATTGTTTGTGCCTTATGGGTGCTGGGAACTGAACCCCAGTCCTCTGCAAAAGCAACAAGTGCTCTTAATGGCTGATCCCTAAAGGCCCATGTTTCTAAAATGTATTTTCTTATGAGGTAGTCAGTGAGCTCTACACTTTCTTCCTAGAGGCTAAGAAAGACCAGATGAGAAAAGCCAAAAACACAGGATAGCCAAAACAATCTTGTATAATAAAGGAACTTCTGGAGGCATCACAATCCCTAACTTCAAACTCTACTACAGAGCTAGAGTACTGAAAACAGCCTGGTATTGACAAAAAACAGACAGGAAGACCACTGGAACTGAATCAAAGACCCAGATATTAACCCACACACCTACAAACATCTGAATTTTGACAAAAAAGCAAAAACTATAAAATGGAAAAGAAGAAAGCATATTTAACAAATGGTGCTGGCATAACTGGATATCAACATGTAGAAGAATGAAAATAGACCCATATCTATCACCATGCACAAAACTCNACATAGACAACAATGAGGACCCTAAGAGAGACACATATGTGGATCTAATCTACATGGGAAGTAGAAAAAGACAAGATCTCCTGAGTAAATTGGGAGAACATGGGGACCATGGGAGAGGGTTGAAGGGGAGGGGAGAGGCAGAGAGGGGAGCAGAGAAAAATGTAGAGCTCAATAATATCAATTTTAAAAGAAAAGAAAGGAAGGAGGAGCATATGAAGAGCACAACGTTGCACCTGGGAAACTACTTGTGCTGAGGATTAGGAAGGTCAAGCTTGTGAGCTGTCCATTGAAGTGCAATCGACAGGTCTGATTTATGAGAGGGCACACGTGGAATTCTGTACACACATTTACAAGATAGGTCAGCCAGTGTCGCAGCCATAATTGCCTCATGAGCAAGTTTCCTGGAGCCATAAAAGCTACCGGTGAGTTTTGTCTCCCAGCATCTGAGCAACATTTGCGGCTGTGGCTGCACAGTGATGTCCCCCCAGGTCCCTCAATAGACTCAACAGCTTCAGACTAGCCCCCTCTCCAAAGAGTAAACTCAGTCAGCTGTATTTGTTTCCTGGGGGAGGGTCTATAACGAATTACCACATACTGAGTAGCTGCAAACAACAGAGACATATCACCTCACCCTTTCCAGAATCATGAGACCTCTGTATGTCTTTAGTCTTCCCGTGTGAACCTCAGTCCTGTTGAATTACAGTTCTCCCTAATGATGTAGTCTTAATCTGAAGAGATCTTGCAATGACTCTATATCCAAGTGAGGCAGGAGACCAAACTTTCAACAAACATTTGAGGAGAAGAACACAGTTCAATTCATGACAGCTGTCAAACACCCATCATTGTCTTATCCTATCTCTTGCCAACTCTAAGTGGGAATGCTTGACCATACCTGTTCTGCTTCCTGTTGGGTTGTCCAGGCCTGGATCCTCCCAAACCCTTTGAGATCGGTCACAGTTCACAGTCATGAGCTTCCTTTCCTTTGCAGCTGTTACCTGACACCTAGCACTCTTCCATTTAGATGCCACTTTCTCTGAGTGACAGAAGCCAGGAAGGAAATATTTGAGAGTTGTCAACCCCGAGTCACGCGTTCCACTTTCTATACTTAATTTCTGTTAGAAAAAGCCAGTCTCATGTCCACAGTCTTTTGACGTTTGCACAGTCATGGAAGAGTGGCCTAGGTCCCTGGAAAAAGGGAGCCCTCACCTGTGCTGGGCAGGTGTTCTATATAAGCAGATGTGCCACTGACCTTAGGGACATCCTCAGGTGTCTCTGTTTCAATCTATACAGGAAAGGATGCGCCCACACACAAGACGGGTGGGTGCGGATCATTTGTGTGGGCACGGGAGCCTGATGCCCTCCGTTGAAGCCGATCACACTTTGTTCTCTTCTCCGCATGGGTGAAGCCTTACTCCCATCTGGGGCTTGTGGGAACTGGGTCTCTCTTGATAGCTCCTGGTGAAGTGGGACACAGCTCAGGAGGTAGCTCCAGGAATTACGTGTCCCGCAATTCATTCTCCATCACCCCAAACCTTTGCATTGAGAGTGCAAATGCCCTTGTAGCCTCACAGAAGATGCACAAGGGTAGATGTTGCAAAATACTTATTAAAAATGTGACACAAGAAATAATTTTATTTGACACTGTAACTAAATTGACCAAAATCTTTGGACCTTTTAAAACCAGTGGTTTTGGCCTTAGTTTTTAAGAAGATTCACTTGGGGGTACTAGTTAATATTAAGATTATTAATATTAATATTAAGAGTCTATTCCAGAAATTCTGGAGAAGAGGTAAGGGTGGCATGCCAAAAACTGCTTGTCAACTCCATTTCCCCAGGTACCAATTATGAGGTCTTCCAAACACAGCAGCAATGGGAGCACAGCCTAATCAAGAACAGGGAGATGGGGAGACGAGGTGAAACACATATGTGTGCACGCGTGCACACACACACACACACACACACACACACACACACCTGTTCAAGCTGACCAGCCAAATCTGCTCTTAAAGCATTGTGGCACCTGTTGTGATAATTGGTTATTTTTGTTCTAGGTCCTAACGTGTGGCTTCATTTCCAGCATCCCGTTTTGACACGCGTGTCACCATCATCATTTTAAACTTGGTGTCATCCACACAGCACTGGCCTTGCAGACAGGCAGAATACAGTAGTTATAAGATCACAGAGGCTTCCAAACCCAGATTTTAAGGGAGGCTATGGAGACCAGACAATGTGTAACAAGATTAGATCCCCCACGGGGACCTCCTGAGAGAGCAATGTGTGAAGCCCTGAGAGTGAAGCCCAAGCTGTAACAGAAATCCAAGATGTTGGAGATGCCAGGAGTGTGGACGTCTGCTAAGGAGAGCACAGGAAATGAGCGGAACCAACCCAAGAGCGGCTCATGTGAAGGATTGCAGCAAGATCACAGGGAGGAGGATGCCTGAGCCTTCTCCAGCTCACTCACCACACTGCACACACCCAGAGGTAGCCATGAAGCTTCAGGGCTGACACGTCTTTCTGGGTAATTTTCTTACAATCCTTCCTGTCTTCCCGGTCCTCTCTTTTGTTACTCTGTACCTTTGTACACTGGGAATACGGAACTTCACTGTCACAGGGTCTCACAGCTGAAAGTTGCTCTGACTCTCAAAAGACTTTGACCTTGCACTTTTGATTTGAATCTGTTAGGACTATGGGGACTCGGACGTCAGACTGAATGTATTTTCTGCATGACACAGACATAAGCTAGCCAGTGGTCAAAGGTAGAATGTTACCGTTTAAAGTGATGGGTCGGGGTGCCAAGTTGACAAGGGGTGGACTTGTTCACCGTCATTGCCAACTTGACTGGATGTACAATTACCTGGGACATCTGTGAGCAGGTCAATGAAGAGGGTTTTTCCAGAAAGGATTAGAGGAGAGGGAAGGCCTACTTTGACTATGGATGGGACTGCCCCATGGGCTGAGAGCCTGGGTGTAATAAAAGGGTGGGTAGAGAAAACAAATGGACACTAGTGTCTCCTTTTCCTCTGCTCCTAGGCCTACCATGTGTGAACTGAACTGCTCATACCCGTTCTCGTGCCGTGATGGACCGGACCCTCTGAGAACACAAGCAAAATAAATCTTTCCTCCCTGGCCTTCTTAGCTTGATTGACAACGTGATCCCTACGAAAGTTACCTGAGAGAAACCTTGGTTGAGGAATTGCCTAAATCAGATTGGCTCGTGCACACACTGGGCGTTGTCTTAATTATTAATCAGGAGGGTCCAGTCCACTGTGGTGGCACATTGCCTGGGCAGGTGGCCCTGGGCTGCATAACAAAGTTAGCAAGGCAAGAGACAGAGAGTGAACTTGCAGAAAGCGTTCCTCCCTGGTTTTCCGTTAAAGGTCCTGCTTGAACTCCTGCCCTGGCTTCCCTCAGTGATGGGCTGTGACACGGACTGTGACATGGGAGCGTGATGTGGGACTGTGACATGGGCATGAAAGCCAAATGAACCCTTCCATCCCCTAAGTTGCTTTTGGTCAGAGCGGTTTCTCACAGCCACGGAAGCAACAACACTCCCTTAAGTCACTTCCGTCAGATATTTCCATCACAGTCACTCACACAGAGAGATGCTGGTGAAAAGACCATCGACCCTTCTTGCTTCTGTCATCTCCTCAGTAGCAAGTGTGAGAGAGCACACAGGGGCCAATTTACAAATGCAGAGAATTAAGCTCAGCCATTTACCAGCAGGATAAGTGTTGTCTTCCCCTTTCTGCTCAGCCCACCCACCGCCTCTACGCCTCTACGTGCACCTCAGTAAAGTTCCCAACAGCTGTGTTCCTTTTTGTCCCCAGGATCCAGGGGTGAGCATTACAATTTGAATTGCTTCTTATTATGTCTCTTGTCTCTTCTGGGCAGATGTCCCACTTAAAGGATCTCTACCAAACGTCATTTCCAGGCACTTGCTTTTCTTTTTCTTTTTTTAAAAAAAAAAAAAGGAAAATAAGTCTACAGATTTTTCTCTGCAGACTTAATGTCTGAAACACACCCAGTTCCTGCTCCCAAATAGTTTCCTCTGTACGTTTCTCCATGTGGGTTTTATTCTAAACTGAACCAGGCTTGCCACAAGCCAGACTGCGCCGTCTTTGAGCTGTAGACCACGTCTCTACAGGCCACAAGCATGAGAAGATTAGGCCCCTCCTCCCAGCCCTTGCCAGGACTCACTCTTTCTCTAGATGACTGGTGTTTTTACAGGTTCCCCTTCTCACTACAGACAGTCTTGGAATCTCTGCTACAGCCCTGGAAACCTTGGCAGTAACTCACACACCACACACAATGGTGAAAGAAGGCCCTCAACCCCGGGAGGGCTAGCCACTCCGTGTCAGCCACTGCCACAACTTCTCCTACCTTAGGTTCTTGCTCAGCAGGGAAACTAGGCACACTCAGGTCAGCACCAAAACAGACCAGGAAAACAGAATGGATTAAGCCTAAAATAGGAGGCTGGAGGGAGTGAACCCTTTATTTGGTTAAGGCAGCTTAGCTCTACCTGACATTAATAAGCGAAATGAAGGCTGATCAGCATTTAAAACAACCATACAAATTGGGACACGCTTGTTTAGTCAAGAGAATGTGAGGCGAAGCCAGAAGTTGGCAATAAATGAACTGCCTAAGGCCAGTTGTTTCTCTTCCCTTTTTGTGAGATATTCATGGGAATCAGACTCTTGGAGAGTCTCCACGGGCTTCCACTTCTCCCAGTGAACTTATCACCCTTTTTCCTCATAGCAAAGTTCACAGGAGTGTCAGTCAGACGAGGGTGGGCATCTACGAACTCAGTCGGGTCCTCTGCAAGCTTTACCAATTTTCCCCAAAAGGTGGGTGTTTTAAATATCAACATTTTTCAGATGTCCTGGCCTGTGTGCTTTACAGAAGTTGCCCTGGTTAATCCTCATTAAGCCCGGAACTATCTTAGCGTTTTCATTTTGCACAGCACTAAGCTGAGCTACTGAGAAGATTAGACACCACCCAAAGATACACACCTAGCTGGTGAGACACGGATTCCACTCGTGTTCAGCAGCAGACTCTGCAACCCAGGTTCTTGGTTCCAAGGATTACAAATAAAGCTGTGAGCTGGGACCAACCATGCAGCATTATCACCAAACGTGTGACCAGCATGGGCTAACTGTTTGCATAGTGGCAACAGCATTGTTGCATTTCCTCTGGAAGACACAAAGGGAGTACCATGTGAGAAATGGTTAACCTGTTGGTAAAAACAAGGGCAACACCTAAATCCACTTACAATGTGGGTTAACGCATACCTATTGAAATTATAGCGTGTCTAAAAAGCATTGCGGTAGTTTCAATGTAGTTGGCCCCC
>JAQHUG010000026.1:7974142-7990629 GCA_028555095.1 Dicrostonyx torquatus
GAGGGGTAGGAAGGAAAGAACAAAAAAAAGAAAAGTGCAGGGAGGAAAGGAAGGAGAGAAGGAAAGAGAGGAACGAGGGGGGAAGGAAGGAGGGAGGAGAGGAAAAAAAGGAAAAGAAAAAAGAATAGAGGAGGAGGGAGAAAAGGGAAGGAAGAGGAAGGAGGAAAAGGAATGGGGAAGAAAGAGGAGGAGGAGGAGGAGGAGGGAGGAGGAAGTGGAAGAAGAGGGATGGAGGGAGGGAGATGGAGGGGAAGAAAGAAGGGAGGAGAAAGAAGGGGAGGAGGGTAGAAAGTGAGAAGAAAGGGAAGAGAAGGGAAGGAAGCAAAGGTTAGTCTTGTCGGTGCAGTAAACCCTGCCGTAAAGTCCTTCCCAAGCCTGCCCCTTTAAAGGCATGTATGACCTTGCTGGGGTTCCTCCCTACCCACAGCTATGGCTTCAGCTACAGCAGGAGGTGCGGAGGACTCAAAGGGGACGTGCCCTTTAGAACACTGACGCGTGTTCTGATTTTGCAAGGACCCTCACGGAGACCCACTGACGCTGTTGAGGCAGGCTGCCATTGTGCCATGATCCAAAGCGCTGACAGGCTCTGCAGGCAGTCACACTAATGAGTTACTTTGCATGAGCCTCTACGGTCTGCATGGATGGCAAAGCGTACAACAAAGTCATCGGGCCCCAGATGAAGTGTCAGTTAGGAGGATGCTGGCAATAAAAGCTTGCCTGGAAGCAAGGACAGATGCTTTGAAAGCACTCAGCAGGAACACTCCCTTGGAGGGAACATGGGATTTGAAGCAGGATCATTCTGTTCTTTTTCTTTTTTTAAGGTTTATCTTATTATTTATTTACGTGTGTGTGTGTGTGTGTGTGTGTGTGTGTGTGTCCATGAAAGCCAGAAGAGGACGTCAGATCCTCTAAAACTAGAGTTACAGGGAATTATGAGCTTCCCAATGTGGGTGCTGAGACCCGAACTTGGACCCTGTGCAAGAGCATCAAGCACTCCTAACCTCTGAGCCCCCCTTATAGTTATTTTCTGAATTGTCTATGGGAGCCTTGGCGCAGGGTCGCTCACAGGCAGAGCAGATGGAACTCTGGGAGCAGGAGTGGAGCCACAAGTCCCGTGTTAAGGACTAGCACCAGCAAACAGGACGGCAGAGCGCCCTGGTGGCTTGAGAGCACGCCATGTGGTGAGGGAGCCTCCACCCCAGATGGGTCTGTCACCTGCCCGTCTCTAAGGCAAACAAACAGGGAAACAGCAAGACGCTGTTACAGCCCAAGTCAGCAGAGAGGTCTCTCAGATACAGGGGTTTCTAAACACCAGAGCTCAGTTCTCTAGGGAGCTTACAAATGGTTTAAAGTTTAAAGTTGGAGGCTCGGATTCTGTCATGGGATTTGGGAATACGCATTTTTTAACACCTCCCTGAAATTTTTATATGCAATCATGATGTTGGTATGTATGTACCATGAACTATTTGAGGAGTTAATAAGATTGCCTTGTTTGTTTGTTTCATTTATTGCTACTCATGTAAACGTGAGATCTGTATCCCCCAACCTCTGCCAGCAGCACTCCAAACACTGATCACCTCTGTAATAATGAGGATGCATTAGGAGCCAGAGAGAACAGAGGGCGGGTGCCTTTCTCCTGATTGCCACATTATTAGACAGTGTCACAACAGACGCTGCCACCCTAAATACCCACAAGTGAGAGGCTTGGCCTCTGGCTCTGGTGCATACAGCGGGGTTGGGACTTGCGGAAAATAAGGTCTAGTGGAAGGAAATTAGATAGCTCAAGGTGTTGAAGGGCAGAGTGGGATTCCGACTGCTTCCTGGCCACCTTCTCTACCACACAATGTCACCATGATGCCCTGGTGCTACCAGGACGTGAAAGCCCAAAACAGCGTGGCCAGGAGACAAGGGGCAGCCATGTGAAACCACAGAGATAACCGCAGACATGCTCCCTTGTGGAAGGACGCTTCAAAGAAACCCCACACTAGCTCAGAATTGAGAAATAGATGGTTATTTATTTAGGGGCAGACTCACAAATCAGAATCCTCTGCTGGAACGGAGATCAGAAACCGAATCCCACAACCGGAAAAGAGAGGCCGAAAAAAGAGACCTGACACATGCTCTATGCTCTATGTAGTATAAGAGGCCACGCCCCAGTGGGCGGGTAACCACTGGCTGTAAGACTTCCTACAGCACACCCTCCCTCCTCTAACTTGGTCATATGAGGGGTTTTGCCATAGCAACAAAGCTAACTAACACAGAACTGTGAATTCTTCATAGGGGGAGCGAGGGGGAATTAAAGGAGGGAGAGATAAAGAGGAAGAGGAAGGAAGTGAAGGATGAAAGGATGGAGGAAGGGAAGGAAGGAAGATCACAGGTCATGGACCACTGCTGTGAGAGCTTTGCGTGGCCCACTCACTCTTGAGTAAACTGAACATCCAACCACAACAGCGTCCTTGCTCCAGATTCCCCAGGCAGGACTCCATCACTCCCCTTCTCCCCACAGATAGGCGCTTGCCCTCTCTGTGAACCCAACCTTCTCTCCCCAGGGGCTCGGACAACTAGATTCCAGTGCTTTCCACGTGTCCTTCCCATCCTTCCCAGGAGCCGTGCTGTCCCAGTGTTGGTGGCTGACATGGGAGGATCAGTGACCAAGGAGAGGATGGGGAACAGGAAACATCTCAGTCAGAAAGGAAACAGAAGATGAAGGAAATCATATAAGAGTCAGCTTCAGGCTTTCCAGTGTTTTAACCTTGCTAAAGACCTGAACATTCCTGAAAAGAAACCCATGATGGCCCCTGGCCCTTTCCGGGGTGCATCTGGGTTAGTGGCATGTGCAGCACACTTGTGGATTCACCCAAGGAGTATGCATCAGGCATCTCCTCTGCAGAAGGCACTGCCCTGAGCACCGGCTGGACACCACCCTTGTTACATGGCACTTACTCAGCAGGCATGTCCCCTTTGGGCCTGAGCCCAGGTCCTGTTCTTTATCCTCTCCTCTGCCTCCGTCCTTTGGTGTCTTCTCTCGGTCAAAACAGCTAAAGACCCTTTGGGGGCAAGGTTGCTTCCTGATGGGGCTCCGGCCTGGTTGGCATGCTTAGGACCTCTGGGAACCCTTGCCATCATTCAGCTGGCCTATTAGGGAGTGCTGTCCAGGCTGAGCCATCAGGCATCTAACAAGCTTGCCTCTGTCTGCCATTCGGCCCCGTAAGCCTCCCTAAGCCAAGCTGCCTCCTCACGGGATGCTCACTGCATCTCCTCAATTCTCACCCTCTTCTCTCTACGGTCTTCTGAGCTTGCCCTGGAATCCTTCTGGGGAGCTGACGCCAGAGTTCGTTCATTCAACCCAGAGTCAGTCCCATTGAAACAGTCTTACAGATGACTACGCCTGGTTCCCTGGGGCTTCCTCACCTGTCAGTCACCACAGCCCCTCCTCAGAGATGTGCAGTTAGCTCAGATTCAACCCATCATGACACAAACCGGGGTAAGGAAGATGCGCCGTCATCAGCTACACCGGGGAAAGAAAGAAACAAAAATCAACGCCTGTGTGAGTGTTCTCTTTCCTTACGTGCTCCAGCTGTTTGTTGTCACCCTATAGGCCTGGCCGTCTGGAGCAGCCCTGCTGTGGGACCATGGCCCTGGGCCATAGTCTTACCCTTTCCTGTGTAAGCTCAGGGCTCCTGCACTTTACTTAGAAGACTAGTTTTGCTACCAAGGCACAGCCCATTTAACCAAAGACTGGTACTTCAACCAAAGTACCTATCACAGGCCGGGCACATGAGCAGCCGGCACTTCCGAGCTGGCTTGGTCCACCTTCATAACCGAATGCTGTGTCTTTCCAGTGAAGGACGCAAACTGACCCCCACGAGGGACAAGCTCTAAGTGGGCGTCAGAGAGTATGGAAGAGCAGAGTGATTGGTACAGAGGAGGAAGAGAGGCCACAAAGTGTCAACAGGAGGAGGACGGCCAGGCGGTGTGGATCAATGGTGAAGACGCAGGGCCCTCTGGGTGGTTATTCTTTCTCCTTCGTAGCAGTGAGTGTGAGAAGGTAGCGTCCGCTCTGTTCCCATGATGAGGGTGCAGGTCTACCACAGCTGCAGGTACCTTGTGGGATTCCAAAACCAGGAGAGGGTCAGGGGAGGGCAGCTCTAGCCGGATTTATCAAGAGTTCTGAGAAGAGTGCAGCTGTGGGTGACGTGTGTACTTGTGCATGCCTGGCTGTGGGTGACGTGTGCACTTGTGCATGCCTGGCTGTGGGTGATGTGTCTACTTGCATGTATTTGGCTGTGGGTGACGTGTCTACTTGCACGTACTTGGCTGTGGGTGACGTGTACTTGCACGTGTTTGGCTGTGGGTGGACGTGTGTACTTGCACATGCCTAGCTGTTGGTGACATGTGTACTTGCACGTGCTCGGCTGTGGGTGACATGTGTACTTGTGCATGCCTGGCTGTGGGTGATGTGTCTACTTGCATGTATTTGGCTGTGGGTGACGTGTCTACTTGCACGTACTTGGTTGTGGGTGACATGTGTACTTGCGCATGCCTGGCTGTGGGTGACATATGCACTTGTGCATGCCTGGCTGTGGGTGACATGTGCACTTGTCCATGCTTGGCTGTGGGTGACATGTGCACTTGCGCATGCCTGGCTGTGGGTGACATGTGCACTTGCACTTGCTTTGCTGTGGGTGACATGTGTACTTGTGCATACCTGGCTGTGGGTAACATGTGCACTTGTGCATGCCTGTTAACTTGGTTACCTGAATGGTCAGCAGGCAAGAGGTGGCCGCATTTCTGGATAAGGCATGATTAGTTAACAGTATGCACACAGAAGTTGAGTTTCATGGGAGAAAAGAGACATCACGCCCCAGGAACTAGATATGTTTCCATGTCTGCAGAGACCGAGACATGTGGTGTGTGGGAATGCTGCTATGGCTTGAATATGTCCGCCACAAATCAAATATTGAAAATACAATCTCCATACAGCAGAGCTGGGAGATGGGGCCCTCATGAACAAGTTAATATTGTTGGTACAGGTGTGGTTTTGCCATAACAAGGAGAATTTGGGGGCTCTGGCTTTCACACCCGCTCCCTTATCTCCTCTCTCTCCCTCCCACTCTCTCTCCTCTGCCTTCTCCCTTCTCCCCTCTTTATTCCCCATTCCCTTCTTACCCTTCCATCTTCCACCATGGATGACAGACCCATAACACCCTTGTGGTATTGCTGCCTTGAGCTTGGGCTTCTCAGCCTCCAGAATTATGAAGAAATGATGTCTATTCTTTCTAAATTCTTCTGCAATCTGTGACACTCGATCCTAGCATCACAAACGGACCACAGCAGATGGTGATGAGCCTGAGGCAAGTACGGAAGACAGACGCAGTGTATAAAGATTCTTCCTACTGCTTTGGGCAGTGAGCAGACAAGTATTTACATTCTTCTGAGAAATAGAAATATTTCCTACCCTCCAACTTGCTCCATCTGCATGATTCCCACAAAGGAGGATATTTTCCATGGCCCATCCCTCTTTAGAAATTGCCCAGATGTCAGATGCAGCTTCCAGTGGCCAAACGGTTAGTGTTGTGGTTTGAAGCTCAAAGTTCTCCGCAGGCAGATGTTTTGAGTACTTGGTTCCAAGTGGAACCTTTAGGAGATCGCCTCACAGAAGTAAGTCAGTGGATGCAATCTGTTGAAGGCCATAGACCAAACTGGCTCCTGTCCTGCTCTCTCTTTCCTCCTCCACATGCTCTCCCAGCCATGCCTTCTCCACTCTGGTAGAACGGCTCTCTGGTACTGTGAACCAAGATAAACCCTTCTCCCTTAAGCGGTTTCTGTCAGGTGTCCTGGACAGGGATGTGGAGGTGACTCATGCAGCTGTGGCCCTGTGGAAGGCTCTGCGGGATGAGTCAGGAGAGGGCTGCATGATGAGCACGAAGGAGAAAGGATATTTGGTGGCTCTCAGTCCACAGCTCGGGTTACTCCGGAGTCCTGTCTAGATTCTTAGATAGCCCAACTTCCTAAAAGAGCTGATCATAACTTCCCATCACAGTTCTGTCCAGCACATTTTACATGGACCCCCAGAGAAAAGGTCCAAGTGCCCGGTGGAAGCAGCAAATACATCTAAAGCTGGATGAGCCTAGACCTTTTGACCTAGTGTGATCATGGGAAGCAGCACATCTAAATGGTCTTGGGAGAAAACAGGCTGTAGGAAGTTCCCCAACACTGGACATCCTCCTCGGGGTAAAATATTTTCTCTTAACAGGTTGTTGGTGACGGAAGTGATGGAGAGAGCTGCCACAGCTCTTTGGACTGGAATTGACCTTGAAACACATCAGAAAGCCAAGGGCATTCATTGTGACCTTTAATTGTGATCATTGTGACCATTGTGATCTTTAATTTTACCCAATGGAGAGAATTTACCCAGCATTTAAAAAACAATAATAAATCAGACAATTCAACCAGCAGTTCACCAGCAAGTCCCATCCTTGCAGCTGTAACCCACCCAGCACAGGAAGCACTGAGAGCTCCTCCCTGTGGCCCTGGGCTTGAGCTGGAGCAGCTGGCATCCAGGGAAAGCTGATCACTGGGAAGTGAGCCCTGGAGAGGCGCCATTGACAGCAGAAGCCAAGAATGTGTCCAAGACCGGAGGCGCAGCGCAGCTCATTAGCCAACAGCCTGTATTTCCTAACCACCTATGCAAATATTTGGGCCTCCTTCTTCCCCTGTGACCCAGCACAATGATAAACGTGTGGGAAATGTATAGTTATCTAGGCAAAACCTTTCCTTGTATCCATCTTTCCTTGAACCAATATCCTTGACAACTAATTGCTAGAAAAGTGAAGAATCAATAAAAAGAAAGAAAGAAAAGCAAAAAGTCCCTGAGAACAATGATTTCCCCTTCAGAGTCTTTTAGATTAAGAAAGAAGTCTGTGTATAGTCTCATCATTCCATAGCATATACACTCATCACCAATTAGTGAACCCAGGGCTTCCAAAGAAAATATCTGTGCCGAACTACGGAAGTCAAGAAAAGCAAATACATTAGTTCATTGGCCTCCCAACTGGCAATTTAACTTGCTGCACCATGAGAGCAGGGAAACAACCTGAGTCGCACAGGGAAGGCTACGGCTTACACGGAAGTAACAAAAGATCCCTAAGACTTGGTTGTGGTAGTTTGAGTAGACTCAAAACTTGAATGCTTGGTCATTAGGGAGTGGCACTACTTGAGAGAGATTATGGGGAGTGGCCTTGTTGGAGTGGGTGTGGCCTTGTTGGAGGAAGTGGGAGTGGGCTTTAGGGTTTCAGAAGCCCAAGCCAGGTCCAGTGGTTCTCTCTTCCTGCTGCCTGTGGATACAGATGTACAACTCTCAGCTCCTCCAGCACCACATCTGTCTGTGTGCTGCCATGCTTTCCATCATGCTGATAATGGACTAACCTTCTGAACTGTGAGCCAACCCCAGTTAAATGCTTTCCTTTAAAAGAATTGCCCTGGACATGGTATCTCTTCACAGCGATAGAACATTAAGACAGTGGCTTAAACAAATTCAAATCCTTTGTTCCACATCTAACACAGACTGGCAGGATGCTCCCTTACCACTGTCACTTAGTGTAGGCTGAGTCACTGGGCTGATAATCTCCCACAACCTATTCTAAGTGCCAGAGGAAAGGGCGAAGGTAGGGACTATCACACAGGCTCTTACTCTTTCCATCCAGAAAAAGTACATACCATTTATGCTTCATCAGCCAAAGCCAATCACAAGAACACACCCCACTCCAAGAGAAGAGTGATGTCAATCCTACCACCTACTTGGATCTGATATAAACTAGTAATACTTGGCAAAGGGGGTTGGAGAGATGGTTCAAGGATTTACTTAAATGCTTATAGTGCTCTTGCAAAGGACCTGAGTTCAGATCCAAGCCTCCACTTCAGGCAACTTAGTATTATCTGTAAGCCCATCTTTAGGGGATGCAACACCTTCTTCTGGACTCTGCAAGCACCTGCACGCATGTGTATACACCCCACCTAGTCACACAGAGTTTAAAAATAAAAATAAAACTGCCAGCCAGGTGGGGGCGCGCCTTTCATCCCAGCACTCGGGAGGCAGGGGCAAGTGGATCTCTAAGTTCAATGCCAGTGGTCTACAGAGCAAGTTCCAGGACACCCACAACTACACAAAGAAACTGTCTTGAAAAAAATAATAAATAAAATAAAACTTTTTAATTACTTAAAAAGCTAGATACTTGGAACACTAACCATTAGCCATGTTTGGAGATAATCATGAGATATTGTCAATGAAAAGAAGTTTAGAAAAGGCCCAAGACAGCTGGGAAGAGTTTACACAAAGGCCAGGCCATATCTGGCCTTCAAGAAGGGAAGAGCTGGGTGGAATATGAGGGGGCATAAGTGACAATGTGGAGCTGTCATGGGGAAGCTAGACAGTCGCTCTGAGCATGGCCTTTGCAGAAGACAATGGGGAGATTGCCCAGTGTGTTCAAGTTTCCGGGACCCTCAGCCTTTAAGAACTTTGGGGAGACTTTGGCAACCCGCCATTTCATAGAAAACTGAAACTCTGATTCATAGGAAACTGGAAAGCAATGTCATACTCAACAGTGTGATAGAAGTAAAGAGTGTTGCCCTTGCCACATGAGAAAATCTGAACACAGTTCAACCTGCCAATTCTGGCCCACCACAACGACAAAAGCAGTTGGGCCCCATGACAGTCAGGACATTTATCATGAGAGGGCAGATTTTGTCTTCAAGCACTCAGCTCTTCTAACAGGTCTTGGGAAGGAACTGTGCTTCCAGCTTCTAGTCTGGCATCCTTAGGTGAGCACCTGAACACACTATCAAGACTGAGTAGGACACCATATCTGTTTCCAAGACACACCCAGCAGACTCCTGGCAAACACATACATCACACACACACACACACACACACACACACATATACACACACAAGGAAATGCAAGTTGCTGAAGACACTCTTGAAAAACATTAAGGCTTTATCTTGGAGAAAATCATAGAGCAGATAGGCAAAGCAAGACAAGAACAGAGAAAGCACTTTGCCTCTTAAGCTAAGCGCTTAGGATTGCTAACATTGAACCCTTCCACTCTAACACGAAAAGAGCAAGCTTGATTCTCAGCACCCACATCTTGTGGTTAACACCCATAATTCCTAGGGCAGTGGACACCCTCTTCCCATCTCTTAAGGCAACCACACTCACAGATACTCATAGAGTTATATAACTAAAAAGAAAATACAACCAGCCTAGATGTCCACCAACAGATGAATGGGTAAAGAAAACATGGTACATACACAAGATGGATATTTACAGCCATAAAAAGGAAAACATGTCATCTTCAGGAAAATGGATGCAGCTGGAGATCATAGTTAAGTGAAATAAGCCAAATTCAGGGAGTGGAAAGACATACAGTGCATGTTACTTTTATATTACTCAGACAAAACACCATGACCAAGACAACCTATAAAATAAAACATTTAGTTGTGCTTACAGTTTTAAAGGGTTAGAATTCATTATGGGTGGAGCCAAGACATAGCAGCAAGAAAAAACAACAGTTGAGTGATGTGGGGCATCTGCACTTGGGAATCAGGAATGAATGCTTTATGCATGCCTGACTTTCTCCTTTTTATGGAGTTCCCCAGCCCAAGGAGTGGTGCCACCCATATTTAAGGTGGATGTTCCCTTTCCAGGCAGTGGTGGCACACACCTTTAATCAAGAGGCAGAGGAAGAGGCAGGTGGATCTCTGTGAGTTCAAGGGCAACCCGGTCTACAAGAGCTAGTTTCAGGACAGGTTCCAAAGCTACAGAGAAGCTCTGTCCCAGAAAAAAAAAATGGGTGTTCCCACCTCAGTTAACCTAATCCAGAGAATTCCTCACAGGCATGCACAAATATTTATCTCCTTTGTGATTCTATACCCTACAGATTGAAGCTAAGACTAAACCACAAGTGTATGAAAATCCTTCCCTCCAATAACATAGTATCCAGGGGTGGGATCTCGGAGAGGTCATGAGTGGGTTATGAGGGTAGAGCCCCCCTGAGCAGGACTAGCGCTGGTGTGAAAGGAATTCTGGGAGGTCCTCACTCATGTTTCACTACGTTAGGATAGAGAGCTGGCAGTCTGCCCTCCAGAAGAGGGCTTGCCGGAACCAACTATGCCTGATCTGACTTCCAGCCTTATGGTGTGTTGTCATAGCAGCCTGAACTAAGATGGAGATATCTAGGAAAAGAATCAATCCATTTTAAAAGAAGTACAGAAAACTATTTCCATTCTGAATTAATCAAATGAATTATCACTCCATCATTGGCTTTCCCAAAGCGATAAATCATATGAGAAGTTAATATAAGAGCTAACATTTTTCTCTTTCTTCTTCTTTTTTTATTGTTTTTATTGAGCTATACATTTTTCTCCACTCTCCTTCCTTTCTCCCCTCTCCTCTTCTGCCCTCTCCTGTGATCCCCATGCTCCCGATTTACTTAGGAGATTTTGTCTTTTTCACCTTCCTATGTAGATCCATGTATGTCTCTCTTAGGGTCCTCTTTGTTGTCTATTTTCCCTGGGATTGTAGCCTGTAGGCTGGTTTTTCTTTGCTTTATGACTAAAAGCCACTTATGAGTCTATACATATTATATTTGTCTTTCTGAGTCTGGGTTTCTTCACTCAATATGTTTCTTTTTATGATCCATCCATTTGCCTGCAAATTTCAAGTATTTTTTTTACCTCTGTGTAGTACTCCATTGTGTAAATGTATCATATTTTCTTTATCCATTCTTTGGTTGAGAGGCATCTAGGCTGTTTTATTTTTCTTATCTGGGACATTTACGGGTCTGGATTTTCAAAACCTGTCAGTAGGCCAGGAGGAGGGCCCAGTGGGTGAAAGCACTTGCTGTCTGGTGATGCAAGTCTGAGGACCAGAGTTTAATTCTGGAACCCATGTACGGGTGAAAGAAAGGAACTGAACCCACAAAGTTGTCTTCTGACCTCCACACTAGCACCATGGCACATGTGTACATACACACATGCACGCACATGCATACATATATGCATACAATAGCAATAATAAATAATTTTGACTGTCAGTGGGTCTCCACTATGATATTGTTACAGCTCTTCACTCCTTTTCCTTCCAGCTGAAGGTATGGTGGCCTCCATCTGTAGTCCCAGCACTTGAGACAGAAGCAAGTGAATCTTTACAAGGTTGAGCCCAATCTGGTCTACATAGTGAGTTCCAGGCCACCCGGGGCTATGTAAAGAGACCCTGTCTCAAAAGCAAATGTGTGGGGAATGTTTAAGGCCACTCAGACAGGAGGAACAGTATAGATCTAAGAAATAAGTGTCTCTGGCAGCATAGGACTCTGAAGTGGACTCACATTTCATAAACTCCTGAAATGCATATTTTTTAAAGTAACAAGAGTCACTGTGTAAATGAACTTGGAAAACCTTTTGCTAACAGGAAAGATGGTGTGGTTTACATGATGCACATCTGTCATTATTGGTTTTTGTTTTCATCAGATTACAGTAACACCACTTATTACAATTTAGCCATCCAAGCCACCTCGCCTGATCACAAAGCTTTATTATAAAGTGTTGAAGACATTTGAATAGAGATCAAGTTTGTGTTCTCTCTGTGTCTCCATCTCTGTCCTCTCCTGCTCTCCCTCTACCTCTAAGACATTATCCTCAGCCCACATTGAAACAGCCTAAATAGCAGACCTCTTTCTCAGTACATACATGCTTAAAATAAATGAGACATCTCTTCCTAGACGAGTCGGGTAGAGAGCTTATTCTCAGTGTTAATGCTTTATACTTAGCTGGAACATAGAAGACTTCAGAATCACAAAGGGTTTGACCCCAGGACAGTCTAAAATCTGCCCTAGACAGAAGCAGACGCCAATTAGCTCAGCATTTCCACACTATTCCTAGGCTCGAAGTCTCAGAAACTTCTCATGTCCTTCTCTATGACCCTTCCAGAGAAATTCCAAGAATGTTCAATAAAGCAGACTTTGAAAGCAGCTCTCTTTATCTACGCTGTCCACTTAGACATCACCAGGGAGTAATTATAGCTCAGCACTGGCCCTCACAGCACACCACAGGGACAGCATCTATGGGCTTAACTGATCTGAGGAGCCCAGGGCAGAGGAGAGAAGTGTTTATGGGGCCTCATTAACAGTACTAAGACTTCTCCCTCCACACTGCTCCTGCCTTCAAGAATGGCCTTTATTTTGGCTTCTTTTATATTGCTAGGCTTAGGGAAGTCAGAGACATCTCCAAAGACCAAAGATACAAATTGCTCTAAATAAGTCTTTGGAAACAGAATTGGGAGGGGGTGAACCTTCAGTCAGAGGGTGACCCTCTGCCGTGGCAAGAGGAGGCATGCGTGCAGGACTAGCTGACCATGATGGCAGGTTAGGATTGGCCATCTACAATAGAGGAAACATGAGATGTAGAAAAAGCAGGCTGGGACCAGGGATGGGTATATAGTTAAGTATCTTCAGTATATGTACTGGTCCCAATCCCAACAACTAGACCATGCTTCACAAGGACTCCAAGCCTCCTAGAGTTCCAAACACATGCCCATTGGGGGAAGAGACATTTAAGTTTTAAAAGAGCAGAATCTCCTCATGAAGCCTGTAATAAGGAGGCTGCTTATTGGTTCCTGGCTGCTCAGCCCCAAAATAATCACACAGAAACTGTATTATTTAAATCACTGCTTGGTCCATTAGCTCTATCTTCTTATTGGCTAACCTCTACATATTAATTTAACCCATTTCTATTAATCTGTATATCGCCACATGGCAGTGGCTTACCAGCAAAGTTTCAGCATGTCTGACTCTGGCAGCAGCTCCATGGCATCTCCCTGACTCCATCATTCTTCCTCCCAGCATTCAACCTAGTTTTCCCTGCCTACCTAAGTTCTGCCTTGCTATAGGTCCAAAGCAGTTTCTTTATTCATTAATGTTAATCACAGCATATAGAGGCGACTCCCAAATCAGAAACCCTTAGATAGCAAAATCACCAGACATGCATAAACTCTGAATAAAATAAATATGAAATCAAGAACCAATGAAAAGCTAGTGTGGTGGTTTGAATGGAAAATGGCCCCCATAGTCTCATAGTGAGTGGAACTATTGGGAGAGATGATCTTGCCGGAATAGGGATGATCTTGGTGGAGGACGTGTGTCATTAGGGTGGGTTTTTGGAGTTTCAAAAGCCAAAGCCGGACCCAATATCACTGTCTCTTTCTACTGTTCTCAGATCCAGGTGTAGAACTCTCAGCTCCTTCTCCAGCATCATGTCTGATTACATGCGACCATGCTTCCTGCCATGATGACAACTGACTAAGTCTGAACCTCTGACCTGTAAACCAGCCCTAATTAAACACTTTCCCTTATAAGAGCTTCCAGCTTCCGTGGTCATGGTGTCTCTTCACAGCAATAAAATCCCTAACTAAGACAACTAGCAAAGGTCAGGTTGAAAAAAACAGAAATATATTTCAAAAATAAAAGATACATTACTACAGAGAGGTTATTGCAGCAACACTTCCAAAAAGCAACCAAGAGACGGCTCATTAAGTACTTGTGCCAGGCAAGGGAAGAAGATCCTCAAGGGATCCTGTGAATTGGGGCAAAGAGGGGATTGCTTAGGCAGTCATGTGGGTGAGACTTTGTGGCTGCAATTTCTGACATGCCTAGGTGAGATCATCCAACAGCAAACCCCCTGTCCCTTTGGCTCTCACAATCTCGCAGACCACCATGTTCTCTGAGACTTAGGTGTAGGAATGTTTATTCCATGTATCCACTGGGAATGGGTTCCACAATGCCACATTTTCATTGGTTGTGACTTCCTGCAGTGGACAGGAGTGGAACATGTGGCTTCAGCCTTACACAAAGAACTACATGTACCTAAGAAATGCTAAGAATGGGAGAAACAGCTGTCCCCAGGCAAGAGCACACCAATTAGTTATCCAATACCAAATGGTCAGCCCTGAAAACATACATGTAAGTAACATTATACAGAGTGGGTGGATTATACTTGTATGTTTGGAAATATTTGTTTGCATGTATGTAATAGTAATTAATGAAAAAGTAGGAGGGTTCTTCTGTATTTCTGTGCTTTGATTGGTTAATAAAGAAGCTGCCTTGGCCATTTGATAGGGCAGGACTTAGATAGGTGGGGAAAAGAGAACAGGATGCTGGGAAGAAGCCTGAGTCAGGGAGATGGCCGCCATGAAACCGCCAGGGTCAGACATGGCATATCTTCCTGGTAAGCTCACCACCTCGTGGTGACACACAGACTTTTATAATGGGTTAGTTTTAGATGTGAGAGCTAGCCAAGAAAAGGCTAGTGATAATGGGCCAGGCAGAGTTTAAATGAGTACAGTTTTCTTGTGGTTATTTTGGGCATAAGCTAGCTGGCGGCTGGGAGACAGGCGCCGGGAACACGGCCCCACTTCTCAGCGGCGGAACACAGCCACCCCCCTTTTACAACAAAAATGAGACTTTTCAGGAATTTTTTAGAAGGTATCTGTAATAAATGAGTTTGTAAAACAAATTAAAAATGAAAACTCAGCACACTTTATTGTCTGAGATGGTCATCTCAATGCTTAGATGTACTGTAATCAGGGATGCAGGAGAATGATACAGGATCTGAATATGGTGGGGTATTGCCAAGGAGAGAGTGGGGTTTCATTCAGAGTTAAATTAGGAAGTGAGCATTCTGTCTAGTTAAGTTGTTTTCTAAAAGGTAGTAGAAGGAAGGTAGACCAGTTGTCTATATTCATAATTCTTGGAATAGAGAGTAAAAATTAATTGTCTTATTTTACCATTTCCTGGAATTTCATGAGCATAACATTCATAGAACTCTGAACCTATTTTTATGGCCTTGGATCTGGGTGGAATTTCTTTAATGACACTAATCCAAAGCAAGATGAATGAATGTGAAGGTAAGCCTCAGAAAAACCGATCTAGTTATGCAATGGAGACAGGACAGCAAAAATTAAAGCATAAAAGTAGGACTAAAAGATGTCAAAGAGTGGTTAGAGATATCACACTTACCAATTAAGATCACTACTCCTCTTCCAGAGGACCAGGGTTCATGTCCCAGCTTCCACATGACAGAAAAATAAAACAGATGTAAATCCAGTTCCAAGGAATCTGATATCCTTTTCTGGCCTCCATAGGCACCATGCATGTACTTGGTCCATAGACATTCATGCAGACAAAACACTCAAACATAAAAATGAAATAATACTGCTTTAATTTTTAAGCAAGAATTTGAAAATAAATTTCATCAGAATCCTAGAAAGTTGGAAGGAAGGGGATGTAGATAAAGCAAAACCTAAAGATATCGCTGAATTTTCTAGAACCAATGAAAGCTCCAAAAAAGGATTGCGCAATGAATATAGTGAGATAAATAATAAAAATCTCATGTGGAAGCATAGTAATACTGTGAAAGAGTCAAATCAACAGTGAACAGAGACTGACAAGAAAGAAAAGGCAACTGGGCCAATAGATGACAAACACAGTCACATGACAGCTAGGGGAAGGCTATATTCAGAGTCTAGAAAAAAACTGTGTTAACCCAATATTGAGTTAAGCACCTGACAAAATGACCTTTCAGGCACAAAGATAAAAGCATGTTCAGATAAACAAAGTGAAAGAATGTCCTGCCAACATAACTTCACCAAAGAAGTTTCAAAAGGACTTAGGTCAGGACAAAGGAAAATAAAACCAAGAAGAAACGTCAGTGTCCCAAGGGCAACTGAGCAAGAACACTGTTGACATGAGACAAATGGTCTAGATAAATCATAGCAGTGTTTAAATCACTCAACAAAAAGCACAACTCTTAACTAATGGGCACTACAGAATGTAAATTAAAAATGGAAATTGGTTTAAAATCTTTGTTCAGGGTGGAAGCTAAAACTTTAAGATATTGATGAATTTCAAACTTGATTAAGTATATATGGTAAGAGTTTGTCAGTTCCAAATGAGAAAATATAAAGATGAGGAAATCAGTAAACACAATGAACACAGAGGCAAGAAAAAAAAATGAATGAAATAAAATGTATGCCCTGGTGATGCTGAAGCCTGCGTGGGCAGCCCAGATATGGTGGTTCTGTTGAACTTGTCCATATTGGGTTTCATGGTCTAAGTTGATGAGGTCTTTTCTTCGAAAGAGCACCAGATCTCATTACAGATGGCTGTGAGTCACCATGTGATTGCTGGGAACTGAACACAGGACCTTTGGAAGAACAGTCAGTGTTCTCAACCACTAAACCATCTCTCCAAGAAAAAGAGAAGGAGAAAAATCACAAATATAGACAATTTGAGCAACGCCACTGAAAATGAACTTAAAGGACACCTGCACAACCCTCTTAGCTGTGGGTGTGGTGACAGGGTCCCTGTAACCCAGGAAGTTTGGAGGCAGAGGCAAGAGAAGCAAGAGCTCAAGGGTAGCCTCAGCTACAAAGAAA
>JAQHUG010000026.1:7996966-8007590 GCA_028555095.1 Dicrostonyx torquatus
ATCAAGCCAGGGACACAGAGCTGAGACTTTACAGTCACTGGATCCATGCGTAATTCTGCTATGACTATGATAATGTATTTGAAGTTTGGGCTATATTGCTAACCAAAATGAGAAAAGTGTTCAAATGCTGTTTAATCTTGCCTGAGAATATATAGTTACGGTTTATCCCAATGATCACTGACATATGCTCTATCTCCAACCTCACACAGAGCCCTATACAGACACAGACTTAAATAATCCCATCTTCCCTCCCTGAGTGGGGGCAAACCTTGGCCTGGCTTTCTTTCCCCCTTTTCTTTTTGTTTAAAGGAAAAGTATACTTTCATCAACTCATTCTCCTGTTTCTTTATAAACAGCAGGGCAAATTAAGTCCAAGTCTGGTTGGCAGTGGCTCTGTTGAGACAGACTTGACCCAACAGGGCCCTGAGAGCTGTCTAATGCTGGTGACAGCAAAGCCACTCTTATTTTTAGCAGAGAAACTTTAATACTACAGTCGCAGAAGACTCTTCAAGGATGATAAGGAGAGTGGTCCTGTCTCTGGGTGGTGGCTTCAAGGATGCTAAGGAGAGTAGTCCTCTCTCTGGGTGGTGGCTTCAAGGATGCTAAGGAGAGTAGTCCTGTCTCTGGGTGGTGGCTTCTTCAGTGCCAGGTGTTGTGCCTGCATGGTCCCTGGGGACCTGCACATGGGGCCACGCTCAGCCTGCAGCTTGTGCTATGTTCAGGACGCATCCTTCCCAGGTAGTTGGACATGCAGGGAGAAGGGTGTCGTGTGAGTTTTAGCAGTGTAAAGACCACCACTTTACATTAGTTCAATTTGCATTTTCTCTTTCCATTCATCTTCAACTTACCAGGGCAGTAGGAGAAACAGACTGGAGAATGAATCACCAAAAAATGAATCCCCTTGCAATACGATCAATGGGCTCCCATAACCTTGACTATGGGAATAGGGTGAGTATCAATGGCAGGGAACCATACAGACAGAGGCTAGGCCACTTTCAATACAGAAATATGACTCCATGAATGGGCCCCTTCCATACACCCATCCTGCCCCTCAACAGTGAAACCCATTCACACAGAGGAGCCAGGATTGGTGCTCACTTGTTTAAAACCAAGCTGGGGCTTCCCTGTCACTGGTATAAAGAAGAGCTCCTGCCTGCCCCAGCAAAGGGACTTGCACCCAGCTGTCCATGCTCCTCTGCCTCCACCACGAGCCCCATCACTCCATCCACCCCTCCATCATCTAGCTCTTGTGCACCTGATCCCAACCAGCCCCCTCCTCTCCTCAAGCTATGGGACCACTCTGATCTCACATATTCTGCTCCCCCTGCTAGGACCAGCTCATTGTCATTCTGGCTGATGTCACCACCTTGGAGAGGTCATCCTTGGTCTTCGATAAAATCAGGGTAGACAAGGGCCCCTTGTTATTCTCATTCATGGTGTTTTGAGCCCTCCTTCATGGAATTCATGGTGAATTCAGCTGTGTGGTGAGGCATCTGATGTCTGCCTCGCTGTAGGACAGACTCCAAGCATCCAGAGATTGTTCTGATGAAGTTAGCACAAAGACAGATAGAAATGGGTGAGTACACAAATATCACAGCCTGGGTTTCAGCTTCCTGCTCCCCCAGAGTCTCTGGCCGCCATCAAGGCCACACACCTTAGCATCTCCTTGCTGGACTCAGGTCTGGGCTAAGGAGTTACTCAACCTTTTTCTGGCACCACCTCTCAGTTCAAGAACTACATCTCTCCCCTCCAACCAGTGAGAAAGTGCAAGAAACTGGTACCTTTGCAGGCAGGCAAGATGCATGCCCTGCTGAGCCACATGCATCAGGTTTGGAGGGCACCAGCAGCCTGCTCCTCCACTTCCACTCATTAATGAGGACTTGAAGGGTCGCCCCTGAACAAGATGGTTGGAAGGAAGCCTTTGGCAGAGGCTGTGCTCGGTGCCAGGGCTACCCGTACCAGGAAGTAAACTCTTGGATCCTTGGCAGGCAGTCTCTCCTCCCCATGCCTTGAACAGAACCTCAGTCCTCAGCAGAGAGAAATAGCAATACTCTGAAGCTGCTATGCACAGCAGTCTCTGACTTCAGAATGACATTTGAGACGTAATAATTTCAGACTGAAAGCAATATCCATAGAGCCTAAGCGCGCAGTGCTTTTTCCAGCTCTCGTTGGGAAAGCTGCAGCACTTCCATAATTCCCTCTAAGTATTCCACTTCTAACACTGTCCAGCAAAAAAAACATCGGAGCCACTGTGCTGGTAGATATGACTGAACACACGCTCGCTAGGGCCTCTAAACAGCCATGGTGTTCGTAGATACGCCTGAACGCACGCTAGGGCCTCTAAACAGCCATGGTGTTCGTAGATACGCCTGAACGCACGCTAGGGCCTCTAAACAGCTTTTCTCCAGTGCCCAAGGAAAGGGGTGGGAAAAATTAAGGGAGAGGGATTCTCAAAAACCGCCAAAAATGAGTAACTGGCTTGATGGCAAGACCTCCCAGCCACAGGAGGTAGAATGAGGTGAGAGACCTGTTCTTCAAATGTGTGTAATATGAAATGGAGATGGATATGTTTTAATAATGAAACTTCTCAGGGGCAGAATTGAGCTAACACAGGCAACCTGAAATATTTTCACATGCAAAAACATGATTATCAGCTCCTACCCCTCCTGGGGGATTGTCTGAGAGCAGCATATGAGGAAACTTCTGGAATTAAAGCCCTTTAACAGAAAACATGTGCTCAGGCATTTCTCAATTATAGTATGTTACAGAAATCAAAATCTGTAAATCAAAACAAAAATACCAGTGTGGCATGAAAACTGGCCACTTCAGATTTAAAAACTGTGAGCAATAACAATTTAGGAGGATGCTTTAAATTCATCTCTCTTCCATTTTGCAATTCTTAAAAAACATGTCTCCTTATCTTCTTTTGTGATGGATGAAGTAACCAGAAACATAAGCACAGACTATGAGGGAGGTCAGGCTCAAAACCGCTTCCCTATTAACATTAGTAGGAGAGTAAGAAGAATGAGCCCTCAGCAGAGTCAACAAAGTCGGCCACACCACTTGAGGAGGCCCCACCCTCTCTGAGGAGTGGATGAGGTGGGGGAGAAGGTGGGGGGAGTGGGAAAATGGTAGGAAGAGGGGACTGGGATTGGTCTGTAAGATAAGATTGTTTTAAAAAGCTTAAGTTATCATGAATGCATCATAAGCACTGAATTTTATATTTTATGGAGTTGCTGGTAGCTACAAGGGTCGGCAGAGCTTTAGTGGTAAGGAGGCCTTTGACTTTAGTGGAGTCCTTTGAGGTCAGAGTCAACGTGGTCTCTGGTACAGTATTTTCTCATGCTGGAGTCAAGAAGTATTTTCTGAAGTGGTTTAAATTTCCAAGCCCTGATGGGCAGGTGTAGCTGTACCTCTTTGCTGTAAACAAGACTCTAGGCATCCCAGACTCATGGGAAAACCAGCAGCAATTCATAAAATAGCTTTGTTGTGATGTACTTTGGGTATAACTCTTGGTAGGAAAAGAGCTGATATAAATAAATACATGGTTAATAACGTGGCTTCCAGGGTTATCTAGCTCATTCTCTTTGAGCATTATTCCCTTATGTACTGGAATAAACAGCTGATGTTTCCAATGATTAAGAAAAAAAAGAAAACCTTAATCAAAGAACAAAAATCAGATTTTCAATTTTCACGTGGGGAATGCAAAGACTGAAGCACACGGAGCCACAGCTTCTCTATTTTAAGGACTTGTTTGATTTTTTACTTATGTATGTGGGTGCATCATGTGTCTGTATCTACACACTTGTGTATGGCTGCCTGTGAAGGCCAGAAGAGGGCACGCCGGATCCTCTTGGCCTCCAGTTACAAGTAGCTGTGAGCCACCTGATGTGGGTGCTGGGAACAGAATTTGGGTCCTCTGCGAGAGCAGCAACCCTCTCTCACGTTCATAGCAGCATTATTTGCCATAGCCAGAACCTTGAAACAACCATCAAGCAAAGAATGGATAAAGAAAATGTGGTACATTACACAATGGAGTACTGCTCAGTGGTAAGAAGCCGTGACGTCTTGAAATTTGCATGCAAATGAATGGAACAAGGGAAAAAAAAATCATCCTGAGTGAGGTAACCCAGACCCAGAAAGAAGAACATGGTATGTACTCACTCATAAATAGATACTTGCTGTAAAGCAAAGGATATCGAGCCTATAATCCATGACCCAAGAGAAGCTAAGTAACAAGGTGAACCTTAAGAAAAACATGCATAGATTCACCTGGAAAGGGGAAATAGACAAGATCGCCTGACAAAGTTGGGAGCATGGGGATGGGGGAAGAAGGGAGGGCAGAAGGGAATAAAGATTTGTTTAATTTTTTGCTTATGTGTGTGAGCGTGTCATGTGTCTGTGTACACACTTGTGTGTGGGTGCCTGTGAGGCCGGAAGAGGGCACCCGGATCTTCTTGGTTTACAGTTACAAGTGGTTGTGAGCCATCTAATGTGGGTGCTGGGAACAGAATGTGGGTCCTCTGTAAAAGCCGCAACCCTCTTTCAACTGCTAAGCCTTCCCTCCAACCCTCTTTTAGCGTTTAAAAGTCTGTGTCCCCACTGTCCCCAGCTTTCTTTTTTTTTTTTTTTTGGTTTTTTGAGACAGGGTTTCTCTGTGGCTTTGGAGCCTGCGCTGGAACTAGCTCTTGTAGACCAGGCTGGTCTCGAACTCACAGAGATCCACCTGCCTCTGCCTCCCGAGTGCTGGGATTAAAGGCGTGCGCCACCACCGCCCGGCTTGTCCCTAGCTTTCCAACTCCAATGACTCCAATAGCTCTAGGTCTTCCTTAGAATTCACGAGGGGCACTGAGCCCTTCCTCCCGTCTCCTGGAAGCAACCAGCAGATCTGGTTTCCAGACACTCATAAGACATAGCACTTTGACATCCTTCCTCTTGACACCCTCTTCTTTGGAGGATCCCATCTTCCTCTCCCCATTTGCAGGTCTGTCATTAGCCCCTCACCTTTAACTATCCATTGTTTTCTAGACCTCATTTGTAGCTGCCGGAAGCTGTCCCTCATAGTGCATCTCACTGCCTGGGCCAAGCCCTCCTCCTTCCTTCCTGACATACGGTTTTCCTTAGGTCCCAACCACCTCTCACCCCACCCCCATTTCATGGCTGTCCCCAAAATGATAGCCTAAAGGGTGAGTCTGCCATGTCTCTTCCTCCCCTGTCCCACCAGTCTCCTGAGGTTGCTCTTGGCTCTCATGATATCATCCTAATTCCCAGCTTTCTCTTCCCAAGCAAGACTCTGCTGGCTACTCCAGACCCTGTCCCACTGTCCCCTAAGGACACCTTATCACCTGCTGCTTTGGCAAGAATCAGGCCCTGGCCTCAGCCTTCATCCTCCAAGTAAGCAGCTCTCTCCACCTGGACCAGAGACGGCCCCTCCCATCATCACCCCCTCACTTACCCTTAATGTGTGGCCGTTACCTGCTAAGCCTCACCTGGCATCTCTCTCTGCCATGTCCAGTATCGGCCGTTTGTGCTTCTTGTTTCATGTTTTAACTGATCGGTTTCAATCATCATTTATCCTTTTCTTTGCTTTTCAAAAAAACAAAACAGAACTTTCGGCTTTGCTGGCTTCCTTTTGTTTTGTTAGTTGGTATTCTTATTTTTCCTCCATCCTTCTAATATTTCTATATTTGTTTTGTGTTTAGCTTTTCAGGCAGGTGCTTCGGATAAAAACAGCCCAACGACTTTTTTTCATATTGTATCTTTTTTTTTAAATGTCATTCCAGACTGAAAATAACCCCTAAAGTACAGCATTCCATGCATTTTGATATCGTAGAATTTTGGTTGAACTTTATTCTTTGCTTACGTTAAATTGAGATGTGCTTCCTTTTTAAAACATTTTGTTGATTTTGAGAATTGCATACAATGCGTTTATATCATGCTCACTCCCCATTCCTTCTCTAACCCTTCCAAGATCTACCCCACTTCCCTACCCTCCTCAATTTCATGGTTTAAGATTTTTTTTAATACCACAACACATTCAGTTCTGCTGTCTATACACTCCTGGGTATGGGGCTAGCCACCGCAGCGTAACTGGCACACCAGGGCCGCACCTCTTCTCAGTTGTTAGACACGTGGTGACTATAAACTTACCTTCTGTTGTTGAACTTGGTCAGATTAGATCTTCTGTCATTTGATCCCTTGACATTGTTGGTGCTTGCTTCAGTGCCCAGTGTATGGTCAAGTTGTGCAAGGCTCAAGTGCAGCATTGTGGATGTGTTCTCTGTCTCTTGGTGTGCCTAGGCGAACATCTCCACCTAGCCAGGTCTAAGCATCTGTCTCAGTATTTTTCAGTCTTCTCTAAATGTTGCCTGCTTGTTCTGTTGGTCACTGAAAGAGCCACTGACTCTTATGGAACAGTAGGAAATGACTTTCTTATTTTAAGTAACTTTTTGCCCTAAAGTCAATATACTTTTACCAGCTTTCTTTTGGCAGATGATTATCCACTATAACTTCTGATCATTATTTTTAAACATTTTTATCCTCGTATTTTAGCATGAGTCTTGAGAACAGAGCATCATTTAACTTTGAGTTTTAATCAAGAATGAAAGTCTTTGATTTCTTTTAATGGAGTCTGCAATCTATTAAATTTAACTGGAGATAAATTTAGCTTTAAGCCATTTTATAGCATGTTATTTACTGGACCCACTTCCTCTTCTTTCTCTTTTCTTGTCTTCCTTTGGAATGAGATTTTTTTATTATTCCATATTTATTTAAATTTTTTTACATTTTCACAGTATTTTGATAGTCACCCTGGATATTTAACATATCATAGTTTAGTGATAAATCCAACATTCTGACAGTGTCCACATGCATGCACACACATCCACACATGCACACACATCCACACACGCACACACACACACACACACACACACACACACACACACGTGAATGAATACATACACACTCCATAAGATGTTGGTCATTTTGTAAACTTGGGGTTCTCTTGGCTTTGCTGATACCTTATCTTTTCTTTGCTCTTTATTTCTCCTCCCTCTGTAACCAACCACTTAGAATTCTTTCTTCTCTGCCTGAAGAACTGTCTTCACTGTTCTCTCACTGAAGTCTTCTGCCAATAAGCCCCTGGTTTGCTGTCTACACACGCCTGCATTTCACCTACTTGAGAATCTTCCTACCGAGGGTGATGGTCAGGGTTAGCAATTACCTAAAGACTGTGCACTGAGGCCTCGGGCGTCAGTCTGGCTCCCACTGCTGTCCAGATAACACCTACTAATAACAACTACTATTAGTTTTCTGTTTATTTTTTCTTTTATGACTTTTTCATGATGGGATCAAACCCACGACCTCACACACGCTAGGCAAGTACTGTACCATTGAGCTACACCCTCAGCCTGGGCATTTTTAAAGCGATCTTTTTTTCCCTCTGACACCTTTGAGGAAATCAAAGTTTCACTATAACATTTTTTTCACTTATTTCTCCTAGAATCCCTGAAGCTTTAAAATCCGTACATTCAAATGCCTTTAGGGGGAATCCTCGGTCATTATTTTTATCAAATATCAATTATTTCCATGACTCCTCTGGAATATCCAAATGAACAAATTTGAAAGCAATGTCTTCCCTTCGGTCTAACATTTGTTGTCACCTTTTGCCGCTGTGGATGTTTCCTTCCAAACAATCTTCAGGTTCACTGATTCTCTCTTCTGTTGTATCCTGTTAGAAGGATGCATAACCTGCAAGCTGTTGAAATGATCCCCTGAGTTAATGTGTCTGCAGATTCTACAATGTTTCTTTGTTTTTGCTTAAATCTAGTACCTCACGTTTCATGGCTTCAAATTCTCTGCTCACTTCCTCGCGTTTATCTTCTCTGACCCTGAAAATATTAAGCATGGTTTCTGCACAGCAGCTCACCGCTGTTCCTCCGTCTGGTGCTTGCCTGCCTGAGTTTCTGCTGCTTCTTGTTTTCAAGGATCCTCAAGTGCCCACTGTTTTGAGATGTTTTGTTTTGCTGTGTGCATGAGGCTATTCTTTTAAAACTACTTGGAGAGGAGCTAAAACTACTAGCAAGACGGCTCAGCAGGTAAAGGTGCTTGCTACCAATTCTGATGACCTGAGTTCAAACCCTGAGACCCACATGGTAGGAAAAGAGAGACGACTCCCACAAGCTGTTCTCTGACCTCTGCATAGTCACTGTGGCATGTGTCCTCACATACTAAATAAATAATAAAAAAAAAAAAAGAAAAAATTATTTTTTGAATCAGGCCCTCATTTAGCCCATGCAGTTTCTTGAACTCACTATGTGCCAAGGAAGGCCTTAAGTTCCTGATTCCTCCTGCTTCCACCTCAGGAATGCTGGGGTTACAGATATGCACCACCATGCTCAGACCATACAGGTATTTTGATCCTCAGATGATGTTGTTTTCCCAAATGTAACTATTACTGGCTTGTGTCAGATCCTGGAGGCATCATCAAATTCACTATCAAGCATTCTTTGCTCAAGACGAGACAGCCTCCATCACCCCAGTGGTTCAAAACTGGGACAGAATTCATGAATTAGGCTGTTTTAAATCCATCCCACCCTTATTGTCAGAGGGCACCACTGCTAAATCTCAAAGTACAGTAAGGTTTGTATTGATGACTCTAGGCTCTGCCTTCATGGCTCCCCACTCCCAGGCTGAAGGAACGCTTACTCTCTGTGCTCTCTGTCTCAGATTTGTTGTGGGATATTTGTAGACTTTGTGGAGGTGTATTGCTGTGGTTGATGTAATAAAAAGTTGAACTGCCAATAGCTAGGAAGAAGGTATAGGTGGGACTCAAAAGAGAAACCTAGGCGTGGATTTCACCAGAAGACTTGGAGCAGGCCAGATATGCTGTGCTAAGAAGAGGTAACCAAGTCACATTATAGAATGTAGATTAATAGAAACAAGTTAACTAAGTTATAAGAGTCAGTGAGAAAAACAGCCTAATCTAAGGCCAAGATTTCACAATTAATAATTAATCTCTGTGTCACTGTTTACAGGTTGGCAGTCTGAAGATAGTCCAACAGGAAAACTTGTTATTTTTGGCACCCAACATGGGACACATAAATTCACATAGGGCCTAAAAAATCTGAAAAAAATTAAAAAGGGCCAGGCGGTGGTGGCGCATGCCTTTAATCCCAGCACTCTAGAGGCAGTGACAGGCGGATCTTTGTGAGTTCAAGACCAGCCTGGTCTACAAGAGCTAGTTCCAGGACAGGCTCCAAAGCTACAGAGAAACCCTGTCTCGAAAAACCAAAAATAAATAAAAAATAAAAAAAATTAGAAAGGTTCTGAGTAACCCCCATGCTCGCAATGTACAGAGGCATGGCTCTTTTCAGAAGTCCTCCTACTGAGCACTTGAAGTTTATGAGTAGCAGGCAGTATGCTACTCAGTGGCAGGAGACTAGGTAGACGTGCCTACCAGAGCTGGGGCAGATAGACCTGCTCCAGGAAAGGGCCTACAGGCATGAGGCTCTGCTCTCACCAACCCAAAGGGGGTAGAGTCAGCTGCCAGGCCGTGTGCTAAAGTGAGACAAGCAGCAGATGGCCTAGCCACTGCTTAGCAGTTTAAAGTTTGACTCACATTGTCGGAGAAGGTTAGAGATGTGCAAAAGTCAGGTCTAGACTGAGAAACCCTCTAAACAGATAGGGTATGCTTGAGAATGTGCTTATATGATGAGAAAGAAAAGAAAATGGGTATAGACAGCCATAAAAATAAATAAATACTTTAAAAATAATAAAGTAGAGTCTTTAAAGAGGGAGAAAAGTAATATAAAAGGAAAAAGCCACATAAAGATGGGAAATACACTGAGTGTCTGCATCCTGTATGGTGTTTTGTTGACTTCAAGTTTTTTAAATGCTAATGAACAAAAACAATAGCCGCTGAAAGATATTGGACTATGAAAGCTATCAAATTAAGCCAACCTATATATTTTCTTAACTTCAGAATGGAAATCAAAAAATATGTTATATTGGGGGAGAGGTTGTGTCTGTTTCTATGGGAAACAAAACATATGGTTCTCTTCAAAATTAATGAAGGTAAGATTTGATTGGGGGAGACCTCTTAAAAATGTTGGCTACAAATATACAGAAAGAAACAAAAAAAACTACAAGACAGGTGACATATGTGCTGATCCCTCTACATGGGAACAGTTCTGAGACTTGATGAGACATGATAAATCTTGTTGGCTACAGAGTCCTCATGACATGCCATCCTTTCATATGGTATGGATGGAGGTTTGGTTATGCAGTCCAAATAGACTTATAAAGATAGCAGATGCCTGCTACCTGCTCAAACATAAGACAAAAACAAATCTTAGTTGACGTGTACACACCACACATTCCATATGTGTGTTATACAGATATATATGTGTGTGTGTGTGTGTTACCTTTAAAAGTGTGTGTGTTCAGAGAAAAAGGACTAAACACCAATGAAAGTTGCCCAGGTGATCCAGCCTCTCAGAATACCTCTGTTGTCGTTTCCTCAAAATTGAGCACCCAAAACAACTTCAAAGCTGCTAGCTGAGATGGTCCAGCCTCACAACCTACTCTAACCAGGAATTCAGATAAGCTCTACACTTTCCCA
>JAQHUG010000026.1:8038368-8049775 GCA_028555095.1 Dicrostonyx torquatus
TCTATTAATCTTTGTACTGCCACATGGCTGTGGCTTACTGGATAAAATCCCAGTGTCTATCTCCAGAGGCTCCATGGCTTCTATCTAACTCCACCTTTCTTTCTTCCCCACCTAGTTCTGTTCTTCCCTGCCATAGGCTCAAAGCAGTTCTTTATTCATTAACCAATAAAAGCAACACATAGACAGAAGGACCTCCCACATCAGTCAGGCAGTTGTGGAAAGATCAAATCAAACTATAAAGGATATGTTAATCAAGCAAAAAGGGATGGAACATACCCCCAGAAATAGATTGCATAATGCTTTATTAACCTTGAATTTTTTAATGCTAATGAGAAAGGGATAGCAGCAGCAGAGAGACATTGGATAATAGAAAAGTCTTCTGGATTAAATTAGCCGGCGTATTTCAAGGATGTGTTGACCTCACAATGGAAGCCAGGAGATGTGCTATGTTGGGGAAGGGGTTTTGCTCTTGTTTCCACAGGAGAAGAAAAACTATAGATACCATCAAAATTAGTAAAGACTCACTTTGAAAAAGAGAAATCTCTTGAGAAAGAGAAATGACAGCTCATCCACAATGGTGACAACCATACAGGTAGTAAAGAAACCATATAGAGTTCTGCTCTTGTCTTTACAGGAAAATATACATCTTCAAAAATTCAAGAGACCCTGGATGTTTGGATGCTGACGGAAGGAAAAATAACTATCCAATAAGGAGCATCAAGAAAAAGAAATATGACTTATAAGGACAGGTGATCAACTCATATACATTTAAATATATGTATTTATGGATATATAGAGCTGCCTTTAGAGTTGGACAATGGCTCTGTCCTTCTCTAAATCCAAGCATATTGTTAAAAGAAAAATTCAGAGTTTCTGTCTAATGTCAAGAGCTGTCTGGTATGGAACAGAATGAAGAAAAAATTTAGAAAAGAAATTTACTTTTCTTCATATCTATTTTTGTCTCTATAATATCTTTCATTGAATATATATGTCTGTATATGTCTATATAAAAAATGTTTTAAGTTTTCCACAATAAATAATGAATTTTCCTGCAGTAATCTTTGAAGTTTCCAGGAAGACGATAGGACCCCACAACAACAACTCCACCTGGTTGATATGACGTCATGATGTTGATAGTACTACTACAAGACTTGTTTTGGGTACCAGCTGCTCAAGATGGTTCCAACTTGGTTAGCTGAAATGGTGCACTTTTTTACAACATTCTGGCCAGAACTCCAAATAGGAACCTCAGAAAAACCCTACCGAAAACTCAGAGACTGTTTGCAATTATACCAGACAGTAATCTTGGAACTTAACCATCATTTGACTTTCACAGGATCCCATAGAAAGAACATCACCTCCATGACAGTTGGAAGTAATTCTAGAAGACGATGTCCCCTCTCCCAACCTAGTTTGTCCTCAGGGTTAGGGACATCATTTAGGGGTTGATTATAATTGGTATAGGTTGGGGCTTGGGAGAAAATTATGTAGGATCAGGGATCTCTTTGAAAAAAAGAGAGGAAATTGGATGGGATAATAGATTAGTATGAGCTTACTCACACTAATAATAATAATAGTGAGTAATAGAGTATTTGTGAGCTATTATTTATAGACAATTTACATTGGTATAGATTCTTGTCATTGATACAAACTTAAATTATACTGAATATGTTCCTATTTTCATCTACAGTATTTATATATAGGCAAAATTATTTTGTCATATTGTATGCATGTATGCTTTTACCTCTGCTTAACACATTTTGTATATTGATACAATTTTAGGATATATTTGTCATATTGCAATATATATTTCTATCTCTGATCAAGATACTTATACATTATTTACATTTTGAGATCATTGTCCTCATTTGTTGCACAGTTATTTAAAGATTGTTTAATATTCTAATATGAAATCTTTATCTTTAAGTTATATAGGTATTAAGAATTATAGGTCACTAGTCATCCATGTTTGTCATACTTGCAGTTAGAATAATCAGGTTCTTTAAGTACATAGAGATTGTATTCTGCATAGATAGGTAATCTTCAAACACTTCAAAGAACTGTAGAATATGGCATTTAAGGGGGCTGGAGAGATGGCTCAGAGGTTAAGAGCACTGGCTGTTCTTCCTGAAGTCCTGAGTTTAATTCTCAGCAACCACATGGTGGTTCACAACCATCTGTAATGAGGTCTGGTGCCCTCTTCTGGCATAGAGGAGTACATGCAGGAGGAACATTGTATACATAATAAATTTTAAAAAAAATATGGCATTTAAATAACTTAGGGTTCTGTTGATGTGAGACACGAGTGCTTCTGGCAGCACCGATCTATTCCCAAGAGAATGTTGAGCACTGAAGACACTCCACTTGGAGCTTGTTTTCTTCTTGGCAAAACTGGCCTTTGGGCAAGGAACTGCCCATGCATTCAACCACTGACAAAATATGCACGATGTCCAGACAAGACAAGCAGGATACAAGAAAAAAGACTGTCAAATCTTGACAAGACCGGGTAAGATGGTTTTTAAAAGTTCCTGCCTCTGAAAATGATCTGTCAGTTACTCTAGGCCTTAGCCAAAGTTGATTGCTCCAACATTGCAGATGAGACTTTGGGTGATTGCCCAGGTGGCCAGTTGTCTCTGTCATTTGTTGCACACTTTGGAAGTTGCTTGATTGCACTTCCTGCTTACTCAAGTAACATTATTTCCCTTCTTGGGTCTTCAACAGGGTTAAACTAGATAGTTGTAGGTACTTTCCTCTCATGACTTGGTCAAGTTATTTATATACAAGACTTAAACTCATTAGGATAAGATAATTATTGAAACATTTATCACATGTTTCTTGATTGATATTGTTTATGCTGGCTGTAATTCTAATTTTTATACCTGATATTTTTCTTATTGTATATTGTATGTTAGGCTCAGAACTTCCTTATTCAAACAAAAGGGGGAGGTGCTGTAGGAATTCCTACCACCAGTAGCCTTTAAGTTACCCACCCACTTGGGTGTGGCCTCTTATACTATACCTGCCAATGTAAGGTGTTCCGGCCTCTTTTCCGGCTGCGGGATTCGGTTGCTGTTCCCTGTTCCAGCAGAGGATTGTGATCTGTGAGTCTACCCCTTTTATTATACTCAATTCTGAGCTAGTGTGAGATTTCTTTTTCAGCGTCCTTTGTCAGTCATGAACTCTAATGCATGTGCTAACCCATCACTCTGCCACCCAGCCACACCTCAGCTCCTCCTCCATGGTTTCTTGTTCCTGGGAAGGCAGCTTGCATCCCCAGTCAGCCCGACTCACCTTCCAGAGCCACCTCCGACCTGTGGTGCCTTTCACAACAGCATTTCCATAAGCTTGATCCTGAACCTCCTTTCCCTTCCTTCCTCCCCACTCCTTTTGTTCCCCCAGACCTTTAGTTCCTCTAGATACTCTCACCGGAACTTTGCCTAAACTTTATTTTGGGATTCAAAAGCTTGGAGTGGTTTATGGGGAAGAGCCAACCCACCTATCATGGATCACAGCCTCCTACCCATCATGCTTCCTATAAACCACTTCAGATCCAGAGCCAGCAGAAGTCATGCCACCTCGCCCCAGTGACAAGAAGGTACATCACAGGAGAACATTTCACAACTGATCTGATGGACAGTTTCTGCATAAGAAACAAATTGGGCAAATGTTTTCTTGCTAGGATCCTCTGGTGAGTTACTCACTGACAACTCTGACACTTACCGTAAAGTGCATCTTCAGAACCCATTCTTAGCAAGTGACTAAAATGCAAAGCTACCCAAAATGAGTTCGCTGAGTTCTTGGGTGAAAAAAAAAGTACACTTAGAAAAGTGCCAGAATTCACAACAGAGAAATTCTGCTTTCAAAGTCACTAAAAATGCTATGCACAAACATTTCTGTAAGTTATAAGGAAGTAGATTTAATCCCATAATGTAGGAATAGTAGGACAGCCCAGGTTATAGGCAAGATAAATGTCTTCCTTCTTAGTTCAGGGTAACAGGGTAACAATCACACAGTTTCCTGCCTGTGTGATATGTAGAGCAAGCATTGCATTTATTAATTAATATTCTGAACAGCTCTATAAGGAAGTGACTAATTAGATATACTAGAATCTTCAGGAGGACAGGAGAGAGCTAACAGAGCACCCACAGTAAAGCAGTTGATAGCACTGGTATGTTAAGAAGAGCTGAGCATGTGTGGAGGATGACAGGCAGGGGAAGGGACTTATTTCAGACAACGAGGAGAGCCCAACATAATACTACGGTTGAATACTCCCTGGGGAAGTGATGAAGGACAATGGAAATAGAATTGGTAGGCCTGATGGTCGGGCCTAGCTCTTCCTCTGAGAAGTACAGGTCAACATGAGGAGTCAAATGCCTATGTGAGCTTCCTCTGTAAAATGGAAGCTATCAAGGGCATGGCCAAGGATGAGCAAGTTAGGGGAGGATTGGGAGTTGAGGGAAGCAGAAAAGATGCACGATAAATATTGAGAAGTGTGATGACTGCTCAAATAAAGACAAAGGAGCCAGGCAGTGGTGGCACAGCCCTGTAATTCCAGAGGCAGAAGCAGACAGATCTCTCTGATCGCCAGCCTGGTCTACAGAGTAAGTTCCAGGACAGTCAGGACTACACAGAATAAAAAAGACAAATGAAGGGACATGGACAATTGGTGAGTAGAACCAGGAAACTCTGGTTTGTACCGTCTCCTCTGATGCTCTCCTGCCTGAAGAAAGCAGAAGGATGCAACATAAGAGAACATTATGGCATCTGCATGGTCAGGAAGAGGGCAGAGCCAAGAAAACCATGAGTGGCTTACAGCCCAGAGACTTCAAGACCCCATTCTAACAGACTGAAGCAATGTCTGCTAAAATCTGTTCTGCATCATTAGCAATAGGGTGAGGTGACCGGGAAAATCAGTCTCTCATATTGGGCTGGAGTGGCTTCAGATTCTGTTTTAGGATTTGGATACTAGCACGCCTGATTTAATCTTGTCATGGACCTCCAACATCATGGGATAAAATAGGAGGATATGCTATTTATGCAAAGAACCTTTAGCATAGCATATTATTCTGTCAGTTGTGTGGCAACACGTGCGTTTGCACTGCCTAGTTCATGATCAGCTAAGCAGGCACAAGACCAAATTGCATAGTTCTGGAGAAAATATAAACATACACACATAAGCAATACCTCCATGAAGCCTAGCAGTTGGCAAGCTTTCTCTAAATAATTCACACTTGTCTTCCCCCAAAACAAAACCCTGATGCAGCTCAGCCCAAATACATATGTATATATACCCAAGGTTTTTATATGTCACACTGACAGAGTAGGGCCTGGGCTTTGCATTCTGATGTTTGCTTTTCCTCAGACTGTGTTTATGATATAAAATATCTTAGGGTTCTCAAAAGTGATGACATTGAAGTGATTCATTTATGTAGTAAAAATAGATCACTTTCTGTATAGTTAGGCAAAGAGACACACCATTAAATTGACGGCCAAAGTTAGCTGGGCTGTGCGGTAAGGCAAGGGCAGTCAAAAGCAGAGTAGTGGACTGTCAAGACTCGGAGACCAGAGGACCAGGCAGGGATGGTGAGGACAGGGAGAGGAAGAGTAATTCTTACAGAGAGAGGGCACACACATGTTGGAGGGACACACAGGGAGGATGACCAAGTTCACACTCAAAGTCGGTCCTGAGAACAAAGGATCCAAGTGTGAATGGGGACACTGGCGCTGCCACCTGGAACACTGGCACTGTTACCTAGAGCAGGAAGGATAATTCTCAGTCATGGTGTGGTTTTCCTACTCCCGTCTCTGTTGTCAAATCCCTTATTTCTCCATTACCCAGTCTGCACTCAACTGTTCCACATCTGATAAACCTGTGTGGTCACTGTTCCCGTCCAGTAAAGACTGGCTGCCTGTCTCTGCTAATGCATACTTCTTCAAGAGGCTTCCTGAGCCCTGGGTTCTTCCTTCCTCACTGTGGAGTGATGGAGACTTGCACTCTAGTGTCACTAGCTTTAATGCTCCATGTGACAAATGAACAGGTCACCTGCCTGTCCTTTTCTGAACTACAAAGATCCTAAAGGACAAGAGTTATATTTATTAATGCCCATACCCCAGGCCAACATTCGGTTTGCACTCAACTAATTAACAGTTAAGGGTAGAGGTTTGGGGCTGAAGAGTTGGCTCAGTGGGGAAAGTGACTACCAGGAAAGCATGAGGACCTGAGTTCTAGTCTCTAAGGCCCAGTAACATACATGTGTAACACCAGCATGATCTTATGGAGAGATCAGAGGCAGACACAAGAGAATCCCCAAAAACTCAAAGGCCAGCTAACCTGGTGTATACTGCAATGGGAAAGAGATGCTGTCTCGAACCACTTAGAAGGCGAAGACGAACTCCCAAAGTTATCCTCTGGCCTCAACATGTGACACACATGTGTGTGTGGTGACACACATGCTATAGACAAACCACAAGAAAGGTTTTCATCTGGAGTGGGAATTTCCAACCAGAGACAATCTTTTAAATCTTCCGGGTTGCTTCTCGGCACACACAGAACCCTCAGAGGTCCCGGAGGCCCTATCTCCAGCCTGCATTTGGGCCACTAAGCTCCGGAGATGATTCTTGGCTGAAGCTGATGCTGTCTGTGGCCTTGAATCTTCTGCTGTAGAGATGCTTCGCTACATTCTGCACTGGCTCCTTCCCTCAGTCAGGGGGTTAGGAGGAGGCTGGATTCTGCCGGGAACCTAGGCTCCCACGCCAGATGAGTACACAATCAAGTTCTAAGCCCCAGGAAGTATCACATGGCTAAGAACCAGAGGAACTGAGGCAAGGTCCTGAACTTTTCAGAGTCTCGCCATTACGTTTACTGGTTCCCTACAGCACAGAGTGGATGCTCCAGCCAGTCATGACAATATATCTAATGGGAGGGGGGACAGGCTCTCACCATTCAGCCTGGTGATTGTCTTAGGAAGGATGAAGAGCTTGGTTCCTGACCTCATCTAAATCTCATACTACCTGAGCAGAGACTAGCCCAGCTTCTTCACGTCACAGATGAGGGAACCGGAGGCGAGCATCACACCTAAGCACCTTCTTCACCTCACAGATGAGGGAACCGGAGGTGAGCGTCACACCGAAGCACCTGAATGTTCCAGCAGAAGCAACCATCTCCCTTACTCCAGCCACCGGCTCATCGGTGCATACCCACCATCTCCCTAGGGAGACACAGAGATGCTCCAGTTGGCAGGGGTAGCTGCAGGTCCATTCAGCCCTCAGCGGAGTCAGACATGAACTGCTCCTGTCAAGAGGAAAGCAGCATGTTTTCTTCCAACCGCGTCCAGGACAAAATCCAAAACGAAAAGAGCCCTGTGAGCTCAAGTAGAAACCAGACAGCGGTATCTCAAGAATGAACGAAAGAATGTGCGGGAGGGAGCAGTGTAGGACCAGAGAGGCCCTGGTGGCTTCTAGACACTGAAGACTGTCAACTAGAAAACCAGTAGGTTTAGCACTCCGCGTCTCTGAAGGGATTGGAATGGGGAGGATAATGACAACCAAAGCTAGGCAGATGCCAGTCATCACCTGGAATGCAGGATAATGACAACCAAAGCTAGGCAGATGCCAGTCATCACCTGGAATGCAGGATAATGACAACCAAAGCTAGGCAGATGCCAGTCATCACCTGGAATGCAGGATAATGACAACCAAAGCTAGGCAGATGCCAGTCATTGCCTGGAATGCAGGATAATGACAACCAAAGCTAGGCAGATGCCAGTCATTGCCTGGCATGCTTCATGAGAATTAACTCATTAAAATGTAGGCCCGTATTTTGGGTTGTTCGCATCACATTCCTCATTCTATAGATTAAGAAACAAAGATGAAAATATCTTAAGGGGTGCATCCGAGTGTGTAAATACCAGAGTTGAAATCTGCTGATGTCTGACTCAAGGGGCCAATCTCTGCATGAGTGTTACCTTCCAAAGGGCTGAAGAGCAGACAGAGCAATTAGCAGGTGGCAGAAGTGGGGATGAAGAAAGAGAGAGTCCAGAAACAAACCAATCTAGAGCCTACATGACCACAAGTTCAAAGACTGCACAGCAAGAGCCTGACTCAAATAAAATAAATAAACAAAATATTTTCCCCCAGATTATTACTTTGTGTTTGCAGCAATCTAGTCTGTTGCTCAAAAATCATCTCTCCTGGGGCTGGGGAGATGGCTTAATGGTTAAGAGCACTGGGTGTTCTTCCAAAGGATCTATATTCAATTTCCAGCATCCACATGGCAGCATATGACCATCTGTGACTCAGTTTCAGGGAATCTTCTAGCTTCTTTGGACACTGTACAAGTACATGTATGTTTGAGGCACAAACATACATGTATCACATACAAAAAAATGATAAAATAATGCTTTTTGTAAATCTGTCCTTAAATATTTTTAGGATGGTTGTCAAGAGTAGCTTGTTTTAATCTGTTTGGCAGGTAAGGGAAGACGCACAGATGTTAAAAGAATTTTCCAGCTGTTCAGCCCAATAATTTGTCTGGTGGGAGCAAGCCTCCTCACCTTACAGTAACTGAAGAGCTAATGACTCAAGCAACAGGAACACGCAGACTGACTCCCAGGCTGTGTTTGTACTTAGCTTTCTCTGTCTTCTTGGGCCACGATTTCTAGAAGACATCTGTCAAAAAGAGAAGGAAGAATCAACATAGAGAAAGATAAAAGAGAAGGGTGGATCCAGGTTAAAAACAGAAGTTAAAAACATTGTCTTTGAAAGTAACCAGATACCTGGAAGCATAAAACTTTTCAGACTTGCACCTGAACTGGGAGAAAGGGGACACTGGTAATGAAAGCATGCCCAGAGGGGTACTAAGCCCATCTCAGGGGTCCTCATGCAGGGGTGCTGAAGGCCCTGAGCTGGGAGAGGCCCCATCTGGATGCTTTGGAGATGTAACTAGGTGACCTCATGCTTGTTCCTTGAGCTCATTTTGGATGGCTCCATGGGTCAGCAAATTGCTTTCTGCTGCTCTTAATGCCCGCCCTTGTTTTCTTCCCTCACGTGATCTGCTAGCTGTGGATTTCATCACAGACTTCCGCGAACCCTATCCTTGTCATCCTGGTTGTCCATCATTAAATTCTACTGAAGTCACCCGTGTTGGTGACTTTCACCATGCGGTGCTCCATATAGGGAGCTGTGATGGAGGCTGCTTACTTAGCATCCGCTGCTCCTGCTTCCTTCTGGGCACACAGCTTCCCGATTTGGTCCTAGAGGGAGAACAAAAGCAGAATGGTGCTCTCTGTCTTCAGCCTCCTCACGCTATCTCCTACAGTGCTGAGCTAGGCTTTGGTCATGTTGTCTGAGCTGTCTATGGGATACCCAGCTCTATCGGTTTGAGATGAGTGCAAACTTGAGATAAAATCATTGACCGAGGAGCACACGTGGTGGCCCACATCTATAATCCCAGCTCTTGCAGGCTGAGGCAGGAAGATCTCCAGCTCAAGGGTACCCTGGGCTACATAGTGAGCTCGAGATCTGCCTGTGCTGAGTGTATGCCTGCAAGGCTATCACCAAAACCAGGAGGGGAAAAAAAAGGAAAAGGAGGGGGAGGAGGAGGAAGAATTGGCAGAGATGTAAATGTCCAGAGATTTCAAAATGAGAATATCAAAGAAAGATTCAAGACGAGCTAGCACTTCATAAACACTGAAACTGCGTGAAAATTAAGAGAGACACTTCCAGGAGGCAGCAACCAGATGCGACAGCTGTCACTACATGGTTTATGAGAAACAGCTGCAGACTTGACGCTGCTAATTCCGCCGACAGATCAAGGCTCTGGGTGCAGGGCGGAAGTGCAGGCAGGGAATGGGACTTCTAGCATTTTGAGGGAAGAGAGTCTAGAGAGCCAGAGCTGCAGCCACGGGGCGAGGAGTTCACATGCGGCAATGACAATTAGGTCTATGGGGCAGGAGAGATGGCATTTAGGAGTGCTCGCTGCTCTTCAGGACCCGCTTCAGTTCCCAACACCTATGTCAGCAGCTCGGACCCTTAATTCTAGACCCAAGCGATCTGACGCCCTCTTCTGGGCTTCATGGGTGCCTGCATGATGGGACCTGGGCGAATAGAGCCTAAAAAGGAGGCAGAATAGTCTCATGCAACAGCCAAATTTAGAGCATCAACAACTCATAGTCTGAGGGTTAAGAGGTCACCTGAATAAAGTGCCCAGTCCCAGGGGCAAGCCACGCATAACAAAACACGTTTTCCATAGAGGCAGGCAAACAAAAAACAGTAGCTAGTAAAGATGAAGAATCTGAATGCACTCTATCTGCTACACCTGGGAGGAGCACCCAAGCACATCCCAAGAGCAATTCCACGGATTTGAAAAGAACTGAGGTCACAAGACTCTTGTTTTGTTTTCTTGGAGTTTTCTCACAAGCACTCAGAATTCTCACGTGACTCCATTCTTGAACTGTTATCTACCTGACACCTGCGAACACACACACGCACACACACACTGAAATAAACCTTTTAAATAATAGGAAATAGGGATTATTTTAGGGTTCTGTGGCTACACTGAGACACCATGACCAAAAAGCAAGTTGGGTAGAAAAGGGTTTATTTGGCTCATATTTCCAAGTCATAGTCCATCACTGGATGAAGCTGGGACAGGAATTCAAACAGGGCAGGAACCTGCAGGTAGGAATTGATGCAGAAACCATGGCGGGGGAGTGGGCCGCTGCTTACTTCATGGCTTGCTCAGCCTGCTTTCTTATAAAAACCCAGGGATGGAATCAGCCAGGATGGGCTGGGCCTCCCCCATCAATCACTAATTAATAAAATGCTCTACATCTGGATTAGTCAGTAATTTTTAAAATGCCCTACATCTGGATCAGTCACTAATTAAGAAATGCTCTACAGCTGGCTTTTATATAGGCATTTTTCCAGTTGAGGGTCCCTCCCTTAAGATGACTCTAGCTGGTGTCAGGTTGGCATAAACTATCCAGCGCAGGTGTGTATCATCTCTCCGATTTGCAGAGGATAGAGAAATGGGCAAATAATGAGAGAGAACACACATTCCAGCAAAACTCCAAAAATGAATACACAAGGTGTTAAAAGACGTACATACAGGTTTTAATTTTCTTCTTTTTCAACTTCTGTCTTTCTGGTGATTCCACAGTGACTTTATATTCATTTGTGAGAGAAGGAGTGCCGGGGGCATTGTTTTAATGAGAGATGCTTCCCTTATTTTTAAGCAAACAACCAGAGGCAAGAGAAAAAAGAAATTTGCTTATGTTGGACCAACCTTGTGTTCATGACATGAAAAGACTTGGCCATGATGTATGATCTTTCTAATACATTGTTGTAAGTGGAGGAGAGGGGTGGGTTGTGTTCTCGGCACCTAGCTCCCAGCCCCCAGCCGCCTGCC
>JAQHUG010000026.1:8089410-8102682 GCA_028555095.1 Dicrostonyx torquatus
TGTCTTCCCTCTAGAGAAATGCCTTCTGGCAATAATTCACATTTCACAAAGAAATAAGAGAAAGTGAGAAGAAAAAGGAAGGAAGGGAAGGAGGAAGGGGTAAGAAGGAAGGGAGGGAAGGAGGGAGGGAGGAAAAAAAGAAGGAAAAAAAGAAGTAAATTGGTTTACCTCAAAATATGGACCAGAAGCTTGGCAGTGGTGGCGCACGCCTTTAATCCCAGCACTCAGGAGGCAGAGGCAGGTGGATCTCTGTGAATTTTAGGCCAGCTTGGTCTGACAAGAGCTAGTTCCAGGACAGGCTCCAAAGCTATAGAGAAACCCTGTCTCGAAAAACAAAAAACAAAAATGTGGACCAGAAAAGGACAGGATGGGTGGGGACAGAGATCACAATGAAAGCCGGATTGTAGCATCTTTTCCAAAGACTGGAAAGGTGACATTGTCGCCATGTTACACACTAATGAGCACTCTCAGTGTCATGTCCATCCTTCTGACTGTAACAACTGGTTACTTGGAGCTGTGAGGACTGTGAGTCTTGGGGTCCCAGTAGCCATGGTAGTACCATCAGGCTAGAACCACATGTCTACAGATGAAACATAGATAGATAAGTAATAAGAAATACAGTGATACATACTCCACTAGTTTCTTTGGCTTTGTAAATGATGAAGCTGTGCGGGGACATTATGGATATGGATTTTTTTAAATATTTATGTATTTATTATATATACAATATTCTGTCTGTATGTATGCCTGCAGGCCAGAAGAGGGTACCAGACCCCATTACAGATGGTTGTGAGTCACCATGTGGTTGCTGGGAATTGAACTCAGAACCTTTGGAAGAGCAGGCAATGCTCTTAACCACTGAGCCATCTCTCCAGCCCATGGATATGGATTTTAATCTTTGTACTTTTTTCAATGATGAAACATAAAAATATATTACTACTATGAGGGACCTACCTTATTTTCTTTGATTATATTTGACTCCAACTCTCCAGACAGGTGGGGAACTCAGGCCTTCTCAGGATTGCCCTCTCTCAGATACAGAACCAGAGTTCTGCTCTCAGAGACTGTGGCAGGTGCTCGAATCCTCAGAACCTGAGTCACAGTCCTCCAGCCATGGCCAGGCTACAGGACTCTCTCTACCAAGTCTTCAATGAAAAGGAGAAACAAAGCAAAATCTATCAGTGATGACCTGTCATCTTCAACCAATAATTATGTAATTGGGTAACAAAAGGAACTGCACAGTGGTCAGTCTTTGGAGTGTGTGTGTGCGTGCATATGCGTGCTTGTGTGTGTGTGTGTGTGTGTGTGTGTGTGTGTGTGTGTACACACCCACACATAGATGTGAAGGCCAGAGGTTGATGTTGAGTGTCTTCGTCAATCTCTCTACATTAGTTGTTGTTGTTGTTTGAGACAAAGTCTCTCACTGAACCTGGAGCCCACCAGTTTAGCTGCACTGCTGGGCCAGCTAGGCCCTGGGATCCACTAGCCATCTCCCCAGTGCTTGGACCACAGACATGCACTACAGTAGCCACCTTCTTTTTTTTCTCTCTCTCTCTTTCTTTTTTTTATGCAAACATTTTTTATTGTTAAAAAAATTTACATTTACTCCCCTTGTCCCAGGCCCTCCCGCTCCCCCAATACCCCACCTCCCTCCCCCTGCTTCCTTAAGAGGGGGCAGGATACCTTCTTACACAGGTGCTGCGGATCCAGGTGCAGAAAGAACTTTTACCTTTACCTGCTGAGCCACAGTCCTCTGTTGTACAGTTGTTTTGATGGACAAGGTTCAATATAGAGAATTAATAATAAAGGATTAACTGTATATGGGTAAAGAAACGTCTAACAAATACCCAATGGACAAAGGAGATTGCCAATAAAAGAATAAACCAAAAGAAAGATCACCCCCCCCCAGCCCCAAAAATGGAGTTCAGACCACACTGAGAAAGTTATGATTGCAGCCCACGGGCTTGATAGAGCGATGTGCCACATTGCCCTGCGATGGTTGGGGAGGTTGTCACACAGCGTGACATGAGCTGGGGTTAGAGAGCTAGGAGACTCCCACTGGGTACAGAAAGGCCAAGTATAGACAAGGAACAGCAGCTGGAACTGGAGAGCGAGAAACAACCACCAACACGTGGGAGGTACAAAGCTCAGAAACAAGCCACTTGGGTTCTGTCACGTGCATTGAACTCCAGGGGAGCATAGCTGAATATCCTCAACTTACACCACTGGCTGCTATAAATCAATCCATCTATAAATAAATAAATATCACATGGGAACTAGGAAGGAATGCCCACTCTTTCCATTTGGTCTAGCGTCCTCTACTGGAAGAAAACAATGTGCCAGCCACAGAGACACAAGATCTGGCTCCGATATTACCCAGTAGGCAATGAAGGATGAATCTAGACTTTTGGCAATTACTATGGAAAAGGTTCACACTTACCACCTTACAGCACTCCCAGGGAGAAATTTTGTAAGCCATTGTGGTGCCATTGTTAACTTCCCAAAACAGATCACGTGCAGAGACACACACTTCTGTAACAGGGAGTAGAGTATATTCAGCCACAATAGCCACCCATATGCACCATTATTATATGCATATGTACCCACATTCCTGTGTGCACTCATAATGTGTGTATCTATTTCTGCATGCACTCAAGATATATATATATAGATACATATATATGTATCTGTGTTCCTGTGTGCATTGAATATATATGTACTTGCATTCCTGTGTGCCCTTTTGATATATATATGTGTGTGTGTAACCCTGTGTGCATATGTGTGTATCCAATTAATTCTAATGAAAACAAAATATATCTTAGTACTTTTTATAATTTTTAAAAATTAATTTTTTTGCTTTCTTTAATTTGCATACATGTTATTAAGTATCATTATGGTATTTTTAACAAAGTGTGTTTTTGTTGATTCTCCTTTTTTTCATTTAATTAAAATTTTTAAATCTCCACTGAGTTACAAAACAAGAATTATTTGAAGAAATCATCATTGCAAATAAAGGCAGAAAAAAATCTGCAAGCTGCCAGGCAGTGGTGGCACACGCCTTTAATCCCAGCACTCGGGAGGCAGAGGCAGGCGGATCTTTGTGAGTTCGAGACCAGCCTGGTCTACAAGAGCCAGTTCCAGCGCAGGCGCCAAAGCCACAGAGAAACCCTGTCTCGATAAACCAAAAAAAAGAAAAAATCCTCAAGGAATCCTATCCTATGCCATAAAAAGTATAAATGAAGACTCAAAAATTATAGAAACAGTTATAATATTAGTAACAGGGTTCTTTTAAGATCTCTTGATGTATGTGAGTGCTTGGCCTGCATATGGGTGCGGGGAATCAAACCCAGGTCCTCTGCAGGCAAAAGCAGTAAGTGCTCTTAACTGAAGAGCCATCTCTCTGGCCTCCAAATAACAGTTTTTAATAAAGTCATCAGGAATGAAAAAAGATTCTTAAATGGTTTCCCAAGTCATACCAAAAATATTACGTACTGTCTTAAAAACTCCCTTGGGAACATACTAACCATGATGGTACTTAAGAGAAAAGCATACGTATTGAAGGAATAACTGGTAACAAAGGTATGTGAAAAATCAGCGTTTAGCCCCGCGTCTGGCATATAGTCGGTTCTTGGAACTATTTACCGACTTGACAGGAATTGAGAAGTTAGCAAACTGACTTTGATTCATCCAATCATATCTGAAGATAAGCAGAGTTACCTTCAACAAACATGGCCAGTCTGCAAAGTTTTATCTGGGAGATTCTGTGCTTGACAGTTTTGCTGTGGAATGGCTTTTTTATTTTTCTTTTCTTCCTTTCTTTCTCCCTTCCTTCCTTTCTTCTTTCCTTCTTTCCTTTCTTCTTTCCTTCCTTCCTTTCTTTCTTCCTTCCTGTCTTTCTCCCTTCCTTCCTTTCTTCTTTCCTTCCTTTCTTTCTTCTTTCCTTCCTTTCTTCCTTCCTTCCTGTTTTTCTTTCTTTCTTCTGCAGACATGGAATTGGAATAACACATTCCTAAAGAGCAGGGAGTCTGGGAGGCACCCACCTCCCAAATTCTTCCTCCTGATGCTGTTGCTAAGGTGAATACTATGAGAATAAAAACTACATAATAATAAACAAGTGGAAAACAAAATGACCATTTAAAGGATAAAAATTTTAGGAGTTTTCAAATAAGCTAATTTTCATTAGCATGTTCAGAAATGCATCTTATTGCAGAATGGGGAGAACTGGGAGGAGGATGGTCTGCAGCTTTGATTTCAAGTGAGACTTCCTAAGTTAGATTTAAGGGGGTTTGTTTGTTTTAAGATGTATTTATCATTTGGATTTGTGTGTGTGCTTGGGGTGTGCACTTGTATGCATTGTAAGTGGTGCACATTTGGCTGCCATGTGGGTGCTGAAGACTGGACCTAGGTGCTCTTAACTGCTGAGCCGTCTCTCCAGTCCCTAGATTTAAGTTTCTATGGGTTTTAACTTTGAGAATGTGGGTGAGTTAGTTGGTTGGTATTTTAAATTGGAGAGACTAGCTTAGCTTTGGCAGAACAGTCTTGCTGGATAAAGACACGCACACACACATAAAGACACGTACATGCATGCACCATCAAACAAAACTCTTTTAATCCATGGTATTTCTTTCATATCACTACCACTGAAATACCCAACAGGATGAACTTAAGAGACAAATGATTTGTTTGGGCTCAGAGTTTCAGGGGGATTTCAGTTCCCCAGAAAAGTGAAGACCTGACCCAATGCCACATGTGGTCTCACTCCAAAGGAGTCCTCCACCTTCCTCTGAGCTGCATTACTGACATCTTCAGCTCGGAGTCTCTGCTGCAACTTGGGCTTCACTTCACAGCCTTACACACAACCCATTCAGTAGCTTTCTTCAGGACTGCCACCCTAGCACACATTGGCCCTGCGGGCTTCTCTCTGGAAGGTTGGTGTATTAGTCAGGAGTCTCTAGATTAACAGAATTCATAGAATGAATGGGGTGTGTGTGTATGTGTGTGTGTGTGTGTATGTGTGTTAGAAGGTTGATGTGTTAGTCAGGAGCCTCTAGATTAATAGAATTCATAGAATGAATGGTGTGTGTGTGTGTGTGTGTTAGAAGGTTGGTGTGTTAGTCAGGAGTCTCTAGATTAACAGAATTCATAGAATGAATGGTGTGTGTGTGTGTGTGTGTGTTGAGGGGGGTTATTAGAATGGCAAATGTGCTGTGGTCCAGCCAATCCAACGATTTCTACCAACAGACAGCCTAAGTAGCCACTAGTTGTTCAGTCACCTGAAGCTGGATGTCTCAGCTGGTTTTCAGTATACCCTGGAATCCTGAAGAAGTAGGCTCTCATGCCAGTGAAGGAACCAAAGATAAGTACGCTAAGAGAAAGCAAGCTCCCTTCTTTCAAGTCCTTATATAGACTTCCAGCAGAAAGTGTGGCCCAGATTATGGTTGGGTTTTCCCACCTTAAAAATCTGGATTAGAAGTAGATCTTCCCACTTCAAATTAAGAAAAAAAACTGTTGTCTGAGATTTCTGTCCTGTTCGGTTCCCACAATTGTTAAATCCCAAAGAAATCACACAGAGGTCTACATTAATCATAAACTGATTGGCCCATTAGCTCAGGCTTCTTATTAACTCATAACTTATATTAGCCCATTATTCTTATCTGTGTTAGCCACATGGCTCTGAACCTTATTCGGCGTGGCAGTCATATCTTGCTTCTTCTGAGGCTGGGCAAGGACTACAGAGGAATGGGCTTCCTTCTTCCCAGAATTCTCCTGTTCTCCTTGACCCACCTCTACTTCCTGTCTGATTGTCTCGCCTATTCTTCCTGCCTGGCTACTGGCCAATCAGCATTTATTTAAAATATAATTGACAGAATATAAACCATTGTTCCCACACCAAAAAATCCTCACAGGTGTGCTCCTCCACTTTCGGACTTTTTTTTTTTTTTTCACTTTCGGACTTTAATTCATTTCAGATGTAGCCAAGTTGACACCGGAACAGCCACCACAGTGGTGTAAGCCCCATGTCTTTATAACTCTTCCACTCTGTGTGCCTACAAAGTCAGCGCCATAGACAAGGTCCAATCCTGCTGCCAGCTTGAGACACAGTCTAGAACGCGGGACCACAGCTGTGGTGCCTGAGCCGGAGAAAACACTTTCCTGGGCAGTCCTGCCTGAGCACAGCAATGCTGATACTCTCTTTAAACGAATGGGTTTGTGTTTTCATGCCTGGGAACTTTCATGTGGCTGTGTGACCTTGCCTACAGTCACCAAGTCACCGTTCCAAGTTTTCACCTTATCTCCCATAATCTCTTCACAATTACAACCACTTTCTTCACACTCACTTTGTGCCGTACACACTTTTCCTATCCAAACAGATTTTTTTTTTACTACTCTTTGCTTCATTGTCTTAATTTTCAGGTAAGCCTGCCTTAAAGCACTCAGAATATCCATGCCACAGTCCATTAGGCTTTCTTTTTTTAAAAAATATTTTTATGGTTTATTTAACTTTATTTTATATGCGTTGGTGTGAAGGTGTCAGATCCCCTGAAACTGGATCTTCAGACAGTTGTGAGCTGCCATGTGGGTGCTGGGAATTGAACCCAGGTCCTCTGGAAGAGCAGTCAGTGCTCTTAACCACTGAGCCATCTCTCCAGCCCCATTAGGCTTTCTTAAAATCCTCCCTGCCAATTGCTAATCTGTTATTTTTTAATTCAGAATGACTCAGTTTTCAGGGCAGGCAGATTGTTTATGAGAGAGCTAAAATGACATCCTGTTTCATTCCCAGTGAAGTCCTTGTTCCTGTGTGGTGCTCGAGAGCAGTCTTCAATGTCTCCACTTCTGTCCTAGTCTGGTTTCTGTTGCTGTGCTAACCACCAGCACCAAAAGCAACTTGGGGAGGAAGTGGTGTATTTCAGCTCGCAGGTTAGAGTCCATCAAGGGAAGCCAAAGCAGGGACGAAGGCAGGAGCCTGGACGGTGGAAGGATTCTGTTTACCGACTTGCTGCAGGCTCAAGTCCAGACACCTTCCCTACACAGCTCAGGCCCACCTGCCTAGGGATGGAAATGCCCACAGTGAGCTGGACCCTCCTGTGGCACATCTGTGGGGCATCAATCAAGAAAATGCCCCAGTAATATGCCACAGGCCAGTCTAATGGAGGCAGCTCTTCAAGGGAGGTTCCCTTTACCAAGACATGTCAGGTTGATAACCAAGATCAGCCAACACAGCTTCTGCCAGCACTCTGGGCTGAACTCCCACCAGGATGGCTCATTGAGCTCAGCGTACAGTGTTCTCCAGCTTCTCTGTCTCACATCCCCAAACTCTTCAACATCCTTCTGACTAGCCAGTTCCAAATTCCTAAAAAGCATATAATCGGGTTTATCAGCATGGCCCTACTTCCAGTACCGATTCTCAGTATTGATTATATTTGTGTTGCTGAGACCAAAATACCTGAGAGAAACAACCTTATAGAGAAAGAATTTATTTTGGCTCATGGTTTCAGAAGGATTTCACAGTGGGGAAGTCATGGCAGAGTGGCTCCATTGGGGCACCCATGGTAGTGGATCTTCACAGGGTAGAGGGGTCAGGAAACATAGGGAGCTGATTGGAATCAGAGCTGGGCATTACCATCAGAGACCTAGGAACCTACAACCAGGCCCTACCTCCTAAAAGCTCCACCGTCTTCACCCTAGCACCACAACTGATCAAAAACAACTCAAAACACAGGCCTATGGGGACTTTTAGATTCAAGCCATAACAATTGCCTTTCAGATTTGTTGCAGAGACTTAACGCCAATGTTTTCTCTTGTACCTATGACACATAATGCAATGGCAAGGGAGAAAGAAGGAAGGAGTAAGGAAGAGAGAGAGGAAGAAGGGAAGGAGGAAGGAGAAAGGAAGGGAGGGAGGGAGAAGCTGGTTTGTGAAGCTTCTTTCAGAAGGAATTTATTTCAAATTGCAGATTTGTATGTAATTTGGAATATTTGTATATATTCTAAAAGAATAAACAGATGTTGGTTTGGCAAATTGGCCATTTTAAACCTTAGGCCTGTATAGAGTTCTCCTTAAAGGTAAGGACATACAAATGGTGTGTGGCATTCTCCTTCTGTAATCCCAGCACTCAAGAGGTAGAGTCCAAGGGCAGCCTGAGCTACAAAAGACTCTGTCTCAAAAGAAAAAAAGGTATGCGCATGGACTTGGATCTAATTTGGAATGTATTGGCCAGAACATTAAAAAAATGGTAGAACTTTTTTCTGAACACAAAGAAAATGTTTAGAATAATAAAATTACACTTAGAAAGGAAACGAGCCCAGCTGTTACAAATTCAAATTTGAAACACATTACTACTTTGGGATTTAATTCTTATTGAAGTTCATAAGTTATTAAAAACCAGGACTAATTACCATTCTCTTTGGCAGACTTCCTTCCTTGGTTAAAATACAAGTTTGGGGTCATTAAGATATCCTCAGCAGAGCAGCCAACTCCTGAGAGTTGGGACTCCCCACACAGGCTCCTAGTAACATAGGCATCATCAAGTAGTCCCTCCACCAATGCTGAGAGCAGCCGAGAAGCAACGGGGCTTGCTCGTGAGACTGCTGTGAGAACCGAGGGTTAGCCATTGTTAGACACACAGTTCTGTGCCTGGCACATGGCGGATGCCCAGTAAATGCTAGTTTTTACCCTATCGCAACTGGCTGGCACGATGTTAAAATTCTGTGAGATTGCTTACAGCTCTTTTCAACACTTCCTGCAAATATAAGAAGGATTGATTGATTTTGATATATACGTGTGTGTGTGTGCCTCTCAACAAAAATCTTCCATTTTAATTCTTAATTTAAGAAAGTAGTGACTGTGGATATGGCTCAAGGGGTCAGAGTACTTGCTGTGCAAGCATGAGGAGCAGAGTTCAAATCCCGAGAACTCATGTAAAAAGCCAGGTGTGGTTACCGGTAACTGTAACCCCAGAGTTGAGGGGCAGAGGACGGGTTCCAGTAAGAGGTGCCACCTTAAAGGAAAAGAGTGAAGGTGAAAGAGAAAGGGGGACGTCTGTTTTACATTTAATATCTTTAATACGCACCTAACATAAACTGCTGTCTTCGCTGCAAATGTGGAAGTGGGTTACAATGTTGCAAAGAGTTACAATGTTGCAAAGAGTTACAATGTTGCTCCTAGCGTAGCTCAGCAAACATGGCTGAGTTCTGCTTCTGTATCCTCACTCGTTTTCGCTGCAACCGTCTCCCTATCATGGGACACAAATGGTTAACTATGGAACTATCTCAAGAAATCAGGTGCCCCACAGAAACTGCCCTTGTCCATTCCTCTTCTGCAGACGTGCCTAACCATCACAGGCTTTGCCCTCCGTGGCACGGCGCTCAGATCATCTGCAGGTGGTCACACGGGAAAGAATTCATCATTGTGGTAAGAAACTGCAAACTAGCCGGGCAGTGGTGGCGCACGCCTTTAATCCCAGCACTCGGGAGGCAGAGGCAGGCGGATCTCTGTGAGTTCGAGACCAGCCTGGTCTACAAAAACTAGTTCCAGGACAGGCTCCAAAGCTACAGAGAAACCCTGTCTCGAAAAACCAAAAAAAAAAAAAAAAAAAAAAAAAAACCTGCAGACTAAAGCTGGGCTCAGGTTAAAGTGAGCCAGGCGCCAGCTTACCCTGTGTCCACTACTGTAGGTAAGCAGAGTTGTCCAAGTCTCCAAGTGCTGCCTGGATATTTGCTGACTAATTTCCCCCAACAATGCAACCAACATCTTTTTCTAGCTTGTGCATGTGCATATGTGAACATACAGGAATCTACACAACTGTGGGGACACACACCACATATACACATACACCACCACCGCTGCTGCCATCACCACCACCACACACCAAAATTAAAACTTTAAGCAAAGGAACCAAGGAAATGTCTCAGCTGGGAAACAAAAAAAAAAAACAAAAACAAAACTCTGGTGTGCAAGAACGAAGAACCCAGTTCAGAACCCAGCACACACATAAAAGCCAGACTAAGCAAGCTAGATCTGTAACAAGTTCTGAGAAAGTCGGGTGAATCCCAGAGCTCACTGGCCAGCCAGCCTAGACAAGTTACTGAACTCCAGGCTTAATAAGAGACCCTATCTCAAAAAAAAAAAAAAGATGGAAAGCAAGCAAAGATGCTGACCTCTGACCTACATGTACATCCTACACAACCATACACATAAAGAAAAGAAATCCAAGCACAGCATCTCAGGCCTGGAACCCCAGCACTTGGAGGGTCTGAGGCAGGAGGATTGCCACAAATCTGAAGTCAGCCTGAGTAACTGATGAATAAAGACCATGTCTATCACAGCCTAGATGGACAGACCCTCCCTCACATCCTCTAGACAGACAAACAGACCCTCACATCTTCTGGACAGACAGACCCTCACATCTTCTGGACAGACAGACCCTCACAGCATCTAGATAGACAGACAGACCCTCACAGCCTCTGGACAGACAGACAGACCCTCACAGCCTCTGGACAGACAGACAGACCCTCACAGCCTCTGGACAGACAGACTCTCACAGCCTCTGGACAAATAGACCCTCACAGTTTCTGGACAGACAGACAGACTCTCAGTCTCTGGACAGACAGACCCTCACAGCCTCTGGACAAACAGACCCTCACAGTTTCTGGACAGACAGACAGACCCTCACAGTCTCTGGACATACAGACCCTCACAGCCTCTGAACTGACAGACCCTCACAGCCTCTGGACAGACAGACCCTCACAGCCTCTGGACAGACAGACCCTCATAGCCTCTGGACAGACAGACAGACCTTCACAGCCTCTGGACAGACAGACCCCCTGCTGGGGAATCCCAGGGTGGATGGCAGCCCATAGTGGAAGCAAGGGCTGCAGAACAACTCATCACTTCATAAGAATTCACTGCACAATAACAGCACCCGTTTATTCAGGAAGAGGGTCCCCGTGACCCAAATATGCCCATGAGACATCACCTTCCAAATTCACCACTCTGGGGATGGAGCTTCTGTCACGTGAACTCCAGGGGCATGGTCAAGCCAACACACATACCATGGAATTTCTGGCATTTGCTCAAGCCTCCCCTGCCTGTTCGCACACAAGTGCTGTGCCCCCATGAGAGAAAAATGGGAAGAAGAAAATAAATGTTTAAGATGAACAAAAGCCAGAAGTGGCGGCTGGCACACACCTTTAATCCCAGCACTGGGTTAGGGGCAGAGGCAGGCAGATCTCTGAATTCAAGCATGGCCTGGTCTACAGGGTGAGTTCCAGGACAGCCAGAGCTACACAGCAAGAAAAACAAAAAAGTAAAAAAAAAAAGAAAAAGAAAAAAAGAAAAGAAAAAGAAATTAAACAGATATGTCACACATAGCATGCAAGTGTTTGATACTCAGTTGCATAAAAAGAAAAACCACACTTAGTAATTTTTCTTTTATTTTTCTCCCCACAATCAGAATTGTGGTGCAACACCCCATTCAACACATTCCATCAAGTTTATCATCAGATTGACAAGTACTTCACGGGGACTGATGGTTGCATGTTCTGAAGAATTTGAAGGAATCCTGAAGGCAGATGAAGACGCCCTGGAGAAGACTGTACTGACAAGGAGGCAGCCTAGATGGAGCTGCTGCCTCCTGGGACTCTGCTCATGGTCTGCAGTCCTTGCCCATGCAATCTGTGCAATGCATCCTAAACTAAAATATATGGAAACGGGCATGCACGATGCATCAGCTTTTCATAATATTTACAGTATAAAACAATGAAGCAGCCTGCATAGAGTGGTCTCACAATATCTAAGCAAGGTTAATCCTAGGACCTCACAGATACGAAAGTCTGAGGATGCTTGGATCCCTTTATGTAAAGCAATTGCAGCATTCATTTGGAATCTCTGGGCACTGTCCCCACACACTTTAAATCATCTCTAGGTTGTTTATCATACCTAATAGAATGTAAATATTAAGTAAATAAACACAGTTGTTTAAGGGAAAAATGACAGAACTGCCCATGTGCAGCACAGATGATTTTTTTCAAATATTTTTTAATCACAGCTTCTTGCTTCTGAGAATTGACCAATTGCTTCTGACTGTTGACCAAGTTTTCTGTCCCACCCAGTCCTGAAACTGTTCAGTCCTAAAGAAATACACAGAGGTCTACATTAATTATATACTGATTGACCTATTAGCTTCTTATTAACTCTCATAACTTGTATTAACTCATAATTCTTGTCTGTGTTAGCCACGTGGCTTTGTACCTTTTTCGGCGAGGCAGTCACATCTTGCTTGCTCTGTGTCTGGTTTCCTCTGTGTGTGGGTGACAACTGAAGACTGAGTCTTTTCTCTTCCCAGCATTCTCTTGATCTCATTGCCCCGCCTCTACTTCCTGCCTGGTCGCCCCATCTATACTTCCTGCCTGGCTACTGGCCAATCAGCATTTTATTAAAATACAATTGACAGGGTATAGACCATTGCCCCACAGCAGCTGACTTTGTATAAAATATTAAGGAATGGTTCAAATGTGCTACACCACCCCAATAGAGTATAAGATGGTGTGGGTCCATCTGTCTGTGTGTTGCTTTTCTTGGCTGATGAATAAAGATACTGCCTTGGCCTGTTGATAGGACAGAGCTCAGGTAGGTGAGGAGACAGAACTGAATGCTGGGAGAAAGAAGGGCAGAGTAAGAGAGACGCCATGGATCCACTGGAGACAGACGCTAGAATTTTTACCTGGTAATCCACTGCCACGTGGCAATACACAGATTAATAGAAATGAGTTAAACTAAGATGTAAGAGTTAGCCAATAAGAAGTTAGAGCTAATGGGCCAAGCAGTGTTTTAATTAATACAGTTTCTGTGTGATTATTTCAAGACTAGCTAGCCGGGACTGAACAAGTGACTCCTTCCAACAATAAGATATTTGAAACGATGATGACAAAGACTGTGGACAGTGGGAAAATCTTACATCTGAGCCATGGTGGTCAGTGTGGGAACAGGTAAGTAGACAGGTGTAAGCAGATAACTGCTCATTCATTTCCCGACTGCCCATATCCGAATAATCACATAGAAACTATATTAATTACAACATTGCTTGGCCAATGGCTTATGCATAGTCCTAGCTAGTCTTACATCTTAAATCAACCCATTTCTATTAATCTGCGTATCACCATGAGGCTGTGTCTTACCAGTAAGGTTCTGGCAACATCCTTCTCCTTCAGCAGCTACATGGCATCTCTCAGACTCCACCTACTCTCTCTCTCTCTCTCTCTCTCTCTCTCTCT
>JAQHUG010000026.1:8170694-8185349 GCA_028555095.1 Dicrostonyx torquatus
CGGGGCTGCGGCGGGAGGAGCGCGGGGGGGCCGGCGGCGGCGCGGCCTCGGCCTCTGTGACTGGCGGCGCCCGCGCAGCCTCGGGCTGGAAAGGTAGGTGCGGCCGGCGGCGGCAATGGCCGCGAGGGCCTGCGGGGCCGGGGATCGAGGCGCGGCCGCCCCAGACCCGGGAAGACGCAGCCGGGGCCGGAAGGGCGATCGGGCCTTGGGACCGCGCTGGCTTCCCGTTAGCCGGACCGGCGCGCTGCTGCGGGGACGCCCCGCCGCCTCAGGGCCATTTCCCTTCCATCCGTGGCGGCGGCCGGGGGACAAGGCGGGCGGGCGTTCCCGCGGCCGGGGAGGCGGGGAGGCCGGAGGCCGCCCTCTCGGGGCTGACTGGCCATGCCGGCCTTTTCCCCGCCTCTGTCGCCCCCTCCCACCTCCCAGGACTGGTTCCTGGCGACCCAGCGACACCGACGAGTTCTGCCGAGCACAAACGAAGGGTTCGGTTTCTTCTTAAACCGAATTTCACGTCACGCAGTAGCTTGTCACTGCAGCCACGTTCTCCCGTGGACTTCCATTTTTAAATAAGTGCATGCATTGTGAGGAGAATAATTGATTTTTTTTGACAGCTTCGAGAAATTTTTCGTCAACTTTCAGTCTTGAGTTGGATCTCAGTGAGGCTGGTTTGACTGTATTTAAAACTGTTTTCCTTAAGCGTGAAAGCACAGTAGGAAAAGGCCTAAGCTTGTGTGTGTGTGTGTGTTTCCTGGGGGCCAGGGGGCGGCTAGGAACGGAATCCTAGGCCCTGTGCATGCGAGACCAAGCAATCTGCTATTGAACTATTGCTCCAGCCCACAGTTCTTGGTTTGATAATGAGGAAGTTAGCTAATTTGACCCCAAAGGACTAAGACACTCTTCACTGGTGCACAGATCAGCGAGTATGTTACAGCTCCAGGCAGCATGTTACGGTCATAAATTTGATTTGCCAGTAAGTTTTATTTATGCCTCCTTCCTCACTCTAGCTTTTTCAAAACATTTAGTTTTAGTGTTTCAAAAGATGAGTGGAAGATCTGTTTCAAAAGATGAGTGGAAATTCTGTTTTTTTGTTGTGCTCCCCCCCTTATATTTTTGAGCATTAGGACTGGAGAGTTGGCTCAGCAGTTGAGGGCACTTTCCACTCTTCTAAAGGACTTAAGTTCCCAGCACCCAAATGATGGCTCGGGGCTATCCTTAACTCCTGTTTCTGGGATTCTGACTTCCTCTTCTGATCTCTGTGGGCGGCACCAGGCCTGCACATGGTGCACATATTTACATACAAAACATCCATAAACATAAAATAAATCTTTTAAAAGTGGCAGATTTTAAAAAAAACAGCATCAGGTTTTCTCATAGGTAAACAGACTTGTGAAACTACTGAAAACCTTTTCCGGTAGCTAGGTTTCATTGATCCAGTAACTACTTAGAGGAGTCAGGGAGAGACTGCAGTTCACTGGGTGGCTTCTCATGGGACTGAAGTTGACTAAAGATACGGGTAGTGTTTCCAAGAGTGCTTTAGTTCTTCGCTCCATAGCAAACAAGCAATTTTTGCTTTAGGTGGACCCTTTATCAAAGCAAGATGTAAGATACATTACTCTTGTTTTTAATTAGCTCCTGCTTTCTGCCTCTGAATACTTTATATTCTTGTAGTTAACTTGGAAAAAATTTCAGTATTCCCATAATTGTATAAGCTATTGGATATAATGTGATACTCTTCCATCAGACTAGAGTTTATGTTATCAGTGTTCTTTATGTGCCTTGAAGATGAAACTGGTGGAGTTTATTTTCCTAATGTTTGTTACATTTTTTTCTATGTTGATTGTGTTCAGTCGTTTTGTATAGTCTTTTTATATAGAACAGAGGTCTGCAGCACCAACACTGGTATTCTCTTTTGCTGATGTAGAAACTGAAGCCCTGAGTTAAGTGACTTGTTCAAGTAAGCCTATGTAACTGACTGAAATAGTGGTCTGACTTGTAACTTGTCCCTTTGTGGTGCATGCTGAGGCTCTAGCACTGTCAGGTAGTAGGTTTCTTATATCCATTGTGATTTATTGTGAGGCATATACATGCCTTGCATAAAGTTGTATTGGCTTGTGCTCGCCTTTCTCCGGAGACAAAGTTGCCCAACTTGGGATCATAGTGTTAGGATATGGAATGCTAGGCACCTAGTCAACTAGAACTGAATTCCACAACCAAAGTCGGCGTTTATCGATGACATTCTAAATAAGTATATATAGACTTATTTATTGTATTTATGTGTGTAGGTGTTTTGCCTACATGTATCTCTGTTCCATGTCTGTGCAGTACCCTTGAAAGAAGAGGGTGTCAGGTCTCCTGGAACTGGAGTTACAGTGGTTATGAGCTACAGTATGGGTGCTGGAAATGAAACCCCAGTCCTATGAAAGAGCAGCTAGTATTCTTCTGAGCCATCTCTCCAGCTGCTTTTCCCCCTTACATAATTTTAAAACCAGTCATTTCTAACCCTGTTGTAAGGTTGGCAAGTTGGTCATGTTGAATTTTTCTGTTTTGCTTTTGTTTTTTAATATGGTGTGTCTCTTTGTAGCCCTACCTGGCTTGCAACTTCCTTGCTGTGTAGAACTTGAAACTCTGCAGCCTCTGCCTCCTGAGTGTGTGCTGTATGAGCCATGTGTGCAACCCCGTACTCAGCATCTTTCCTTGTTGTGTTTTTGTTTCTGGTTTTTGAGACAGGGTCTCAACTGTGTAGCCCTGACTGGTCTGGAACTCAATAAGTCCCAGTTTCTCCAAATACAAAAGTGTGTATTATTTCTCTCATTTGTGTTTATCATGCAGTCCACAACTATATCATTTCCCCAAACCATGAAAGACTTTTGAATAGAGAAGACTTAAGCTATAACTTATAATGTGGTCATTTAGAGTGTTTTCCTAAAATTTTAATTTCTTTGTACAACAGACCTAATTTGAGAAACAGGGTTTAGTGGTGGTATGATTAGAATATCTAGTTCATTTGGGAGTATATGTAAAATTGATACTGGGAAATCTTTACTTCAAATCAATTTAGATTTGAAAAAAAAAAATACTGGCCCCCAGACTAAGCCAAATAGTATTTAGTGCTCATAAAATCTTCAAAAGAAAGTTTTATATTTATTAGGTTAGCTTTTCCTGTTCCATATGTTTGTTCCCCAACTTGTATTGTAATGCATTATTTAAGGTACATTTGTTACATGTTTCTGTCTGTCTGTAGTATGTGAATTTGTGGTAATGACTGCCAGGTGGTGGTGGGCGCATGCCTTTAATCCCAGCGCTTGGGAGGCAGAGGCAGATGGGTCTTTGTGAGTTCAAGGCCAGCCTGGTCTACAGAGTGAGTTCCTACATAGTGTGTAGCCTGAGCTACAGTGAAACCCTGTCTCGAAAACCAAAAAAGGGAGTAGGGGGGAGAATGGCTGCTGATAGAGAAGCATGTAGTGGTTCTCTTGAGTTACCTATCTTTTGCAACAGTTAGATGAATTTTGTATAAATATATCCAAAGAAGCTAATTTTGAAATATAGATTACTTTGGCATGCAGTCATGTGGCATAAGCATATTTCCATTAAGATATGTATACTCTGTAGTTACTGTTATCAGAAAGTGGTGATTAGATGGTGGAGTCTGCTTCCTGGTGACAGCATGATGCTGTAGAAGTCTTGTCAGGAGGCTGGCTAGTGCTGCCCCTCTGCGGCCCTTCTGCAATGCCTAGACTGCCTCTGAGGTCCTCTGAGGTCGGACTTACAGGGAACTTTTTAAAAATTACATAACCATGATAATGAAAGATGTTAACAAAGAGGAACTCATGTCTTTGTACTTTTTTTGTAAATTAAAGTTATCTCGGGCTAAAGTCATTGACAGCACTTAGCAGGTAGAGTGTGAAGGAAGCTATCCTGGACTAAGGCCCTTCCACTGCAGTGATAATTGTTTCACATTAAGATTTGCTTGAACATTTGTTTGAAAGAAACAGTTTTAACTTCGAGAGGTATAGCTTTGAATTGAAAGAAAATCAACTGAAAATCTTTTCCCCAACACCCTTCCCCCTGCTTTTTTAGGGTGCAAGATGACCAACGAGGAGCCTCTTCCTAAAAAGGTATGTTGTTTGAGCAGCTTCAGACACTTCGCTTGTTAAAGCCTAAAGGACTATTCTTTGTTCTTATTTTTCACTTCCTTTCCCTTGTACTTTGCATCAGGGGTACAGAGTGTTGGATGTGTGTCTGCGTGTGCTCTATTTAGCACGAAGGATCACAGCTTTTAGAAGGCGTTACTGTGGTCTGCAATTCTTAGCCTGAATGAGATGATTTATACACACATGCCATGTACAATCTCTAATCTTTCTTTTACAGATGATTCTTTTTTATTTTCCCTCCTAACTTATTAAACCCCGGGACTGTAACTTAAATCCTCTTGTGGATTTTTCAAGGCTATAGCCATAACTGTTCTTACAGTGTTTTCTTCTTTCATTTCCTAACTTTTGATTTCCCAGTTCTATATTCCTACACTGAATTTTAGCTTATTACATTTATAGTATAGATACACTACATATACCCTGAGGTTTTGTTAAAAAGAATAATATAGTTTATGGAAGACTTGACTTTGTAACTCAATTCAAAAAGCTTAGTGTTTGTTCATTAAATATTTAAACGACAAATTTATTATCTGCTGTATAAGATTCTGCCTTAAATTTTGAGTCACATACTCCTGGAGTGAATAAAGAACTAGTGTGTGGAGCTGTGAGTTGCTTTCAATGGGTTAGTGTTTCTGTGTTTTGTAGAAAAGCGCTGGTCAATACTCAGACACTTCTAAAGAAGATGCTTTCTCCTCTTCCGGGCATCAAGCTAGGCTTTGTGCATGCTGTGCAGGCACTCCTGTTGAGCTGTCCTCCTCCACCAAGAATTGGCCTGTTCAAAACATTTATTTACTTATCTTTTAGTTATGTGTATGTATACATGTGTCAGGGATGTACACATTGCCCTTGGTGTTAAAGAGGCCAGAAGCCTTAGATTCCCTGAACTGGAGTTACAGGTGGTTATGAGCCACCTGACACGGATGCTGGGAATTGAACTCGGGTCCCTTGGAAGAGCAGTATGTGGTCTTAACCACTGAACCATCTCCCAGCACCAAATTTTCTTTTTTTTTTTTAAGGGAAAACATTTCTAAATATGAAACAATTTCAGCTTACATTCTACTTTTAAACTTTATTGGAAAGTTATAAATTGATAAGTTTTAAAAAATATTCAAGGATGTTCTATGATCCTCGTTAAAAAAAAAACTAGGGAACTGGTATACTGAGGTTTACCATGTGTGCAGCTTTGTGTGGGAACCACCAATCAAGGTCAGCATCTGAACGGTCACCACAGGCTCTCCCACATGGGCACTTTGACCGTCTCCTTCCATCCCCAACCCTTGTTATTATAATCTGTTCCGCTTCTTTAACCTGAGTGCTGTGTAAAGGAAATCATGCGTGTGCGTCGTTTTGAGATTATTTTTTCATTCAGCATAACTTCCATCAAATTTATTTGTTTCCTATATCAATAGTCTTATTTTCACTTAATGCTGAAAAAGGTTGCATGATGGCTGAATCATAGTTTTATACATACTTAGCTTGTTAAGGGACACTTGGATGACTCCAGCTTTGGGCCATCACAAGTAAAGCTGCTTATGAATATATGCTCAAGAATACAACTACTGGGGGCTGGAGAAATGGTTCTGTAGATAAGAGCACTGGCTGCTCTTCCAGAGAACCCACATGGCAGCTCACAACTGTTTGTTCCAGGGGATCTGACACCTTCACACCACTGCATATAAAATAAATTTAAATAGATTAAACAAAACGAATACAACTGGGTCATATGGCATGTGTATTTTAATCTTGTTTTGACTTTTTCGTTTTTAGTAGGAATTTTTTTGGGTTTTTTGTTTTGGTTTGGTTTTTGTTTTTTTCTTTGTTTCAGTTTTTTGTGTGTCTGTATGTTGGGGGACTCCCAGTGGTGTAAAAGGGGTATTGGATCCTCTGAAGCTGGACTTAGAGGGATTTGTCGCTCCCTACTGATGTGGGTGCTGTGAACTAAACTGGTGTCCTTTGGAAGCGCTCCAGGCACCCTTAACCACTAAGCTGTCTCTCTAGTCCTCACTTTTAGTTGAAAAGGAGCAGTCAGGCTAGTTTTCAGAGTTGTGAAGTACTGAGCTATTTAATCCGGTTTTGGGAGATGTTTTCTAGCTCAGCACAGAGCGCCTTTCTGGAAGAGTATTCAATCCATTTTTAATTTTCTTTATAGGTTCGTCTGAGTGAAACAGATTTCAAAGTTATGTCACGGGATGAGTTAATTCTAAGGTAAAATGTTCATCAAAAATTCAAAAAATCCATACGTTATGCCATCTGTAGTATATAGTCTGGGTTTACTTGTTTTGCAGATTTTTATTGTTGCTGATTGTTTGAGACAGGGTTTTCCTGTAGAAGTCAGGATCTCCTGCCTTAGCTCATCAAGTGCTAGGAATAATAAAGATGTGTACTTTGTTGTTGATTTTTTTTTTGAAGATTTTTTAAATTGATTTTATTGAGCTATACATTTTTCTTTGCTCCCCCTCCCTTCCTCTCTTCTCCAACTGTCTCCCCATGGTCCCCATGCTCTCAGTTTACTCAGATCTTGTGAAGACGGATTATTTGTGTAACCCTGGCTGTACTGGAACTAGCTTTATAGACCAGGTTGGCCTGGAACTCACAGAAATCCACCTCTCTCTGCCTCCCAGGTGCTAGGATTAAAGGCAAGCGCTGCCATCCCCCAGCTCAGTTTTACATTTTTAATGTTAATACCCTCAAGTCACTTTGTATGTTTTTTGGACATGTGTCCTATAGTTTTTCAGTAGATAAACAAGAACTACTAGATTAGCTTAGGTGATTTCTAAACTGACACAGAAACCAAAAATTTTTTTTCTTTACTTTTTTTTTTTTTTTTTTTTTTTTGGTTTTTCAAGACAGGGTTTCTCTGTGGCTTTGGAGCCCTGCGCTGGAACTAGCTCTTGTAGACCAGGCTGGTCTTGAACTCACAAAGATCCGCCTGTCTCTGCCTCCCGAGTGCTGGGATTAAAGGTGTGCGCCACCACCGCCCGGCCCAAATTTTCTTTTAGAGCTAAAATACTAAGATTTTTTTACATGGGAAGCATTTTTATTTAATATATGACTTGATAGAGGGGATGTTCAGTTTAATAAATCAGGCACAGGGAAGGCAAGATGGCTCAGAATATAAAGACCCTTTCTGTGGAAACCTGGCTTTAACCTGAGTTCAATCCCTAGAACCCACATAAAGGTAGATGGATTAAAAAAAAATAAACTATCGTCTGGGCTCTTCCACACATATATATTATGGCAAATGCAAGCTCACACACAATATGTTTTTAATAAAATTAATAGGCAAAAAATTTAAATTAATAGGCATGGATGTTGGGGTCTGTTTGTTTTGAACAGGGTCTTTTTTTTTTAGATTTATTTATTTATTATGTATACAATATTCCTTCCATGTATGCTTGCATGCCAGAAGAGGGCACCAGATCTCATTATAGATGGCTATGAGCCACCATGTGGTTGCTGGGAATTGAACTCAGGACCTTTGGAAGAGTAGGCAGTGCTCTTAACCAATGAACCATTTCTCCAGCCCCCTCGCTAAGCTACTTAATCTAGTGTGTTGTGAACTTCCACTTCTCTTTCTCTGTCATAAGTCTACATGCAGAACAGTTTTCCATTGTGTATCTTTATCTCACTTACTCTATGCTGACAAAGACACCTTACCTTTTTGGAAATCCTACAGTTCAGCATGTTCATAACTCTTTGCTTTACCATCCTTCTCTTAGACCCTTGCAGTTAACCTACTTGCTCTTTTTTATTTTATTTTAAATCAATCTTGAAACAGTTTTTCTATGTAGCCTAGACTGGCTTGAATTTCCAAACCTATTCCTCAGTGTAAGATTACAGTTGTGTGCCACTAAGGCCACTTGGCTTTTTTCAACATGGATTATCTATTGCTGACTTAACTCCTGAATATAAGCACTCCTTCCTCACTTTCCAAAGTTGTTAGACTTACAGGTATACATCACTGCCACAATTTGTAGTCTCTTGATTTAACAACTTGAAGAAACAAAAAAAAATCAGTTAAATTTTATTTAAAATGATTTAAATAAGTGATGTGTGTGGTTGTATACATGTGACTGCAGGTCCTTTGGAAGCTGGAGGCTGTGAAAACCCTGGAATTAGAGTTACAGGCAGTTGAGACCCACCTGACTGGGGGTCTAGGAGCTTGAGCTCTTCTGAAAGAGCAGTGTGGTCTCTTAACTGCTGAGCTATCTCTCCAGGCCCCCAAATCAATAATCTTAATAACAATTGAAGTAGAAACATTTCTGCTAAGTAACAAAGGTTCTAAGACATTTCTAAAATGTATAATTTATACTTGGGAAATTTTTTTTAAAAAAAATTTCAGTGATTTTTTTTTTCTCCTTAAATACTTTGATGATTTTAAATCAACTGTTTAATTAATCTCTTTCCTAAGGTGTGAGGGGTTTTTGTAGTAATAGGTGTAGCTGTGTTCTCCTCATCTGAGAGGAACGCGGGCCCTTTTTTCTTTCCCGCCTGGCTCTCTGCCGCCCGCTAGCTTATGCCCTAAATAACCACACAACAATTATATTCATTTAAATACTGCCTTGCCCATTATCTCTAGCCTTTTCTTGGCTAACTCTTACATCTTAAATTAACCCATTATAAAAGTCTGTATGTCACCACGAGGTGGTGACTTACCAGACGATTCTAAGGTACATCCATCTTGGGCGGAAGAATCATGGCGTCTCTCACACTTCCTTTCTTTCCCAGCCTTCTGTTCTGTCTACTCCGCCCACCTAAGGGCTGTGTCCTATCTTACAGGCCAAGGCAGCTTCTTTATTAACCAATGAAAGCAACAGAAATAAAGAAGGACCCTCCTACATCAGGTTTTTGTGTTAAAAAGTGTCATCTGTTTGTTACTGTTGAGACTTTGTAGCTAGGGTGCCCTTAAACTCCTGGCCCTCCTTTCTTCCTTCTCCCTGTCTGCTGCTAGAATTACACCACACCCAACTTGTTTTTTTCTGTCTCTTTATGTATGTCCCTGTCTGTGCTTTGGGTTTTTTTTTGGGGGGGAGGGTTGTTTTGTTCTTCTAAAGAAGCTCTTCTAGCCTCCAGAAAGGATCTGTGTTGATTGCTAAGTGGCCAGTGAGCTCTTATATATCCTAAGATAGAGGGGGCCCTAGAAAATAAGCGTTCAGAGGAGTGTCTATGTAGAAGATGATTAGTTAATTTCATTGTGTGTGTGATGGTAAAGATTATAGAATTGTCTTCTAGAATTAAATTTTAGGTGCCAAGGATGTAGCTTTATTGGTAGTAGAATGCTTACCAAGAATCCATAAAGGCCTGTGTTCCATCCCACTCATAAACTTGGGATTTGTATAATCTCAGCACTTGAGTAGATACAGATAGAAAGGCTAACGGTCATTTTCCACTTTGCAGTGAGTTATATGAGACACTGCCCAAAGGGATAAAACCAAATTAAATTTAAGTTTTACTTAGCTGTACCTAGAATAGAAGTTAGAAATCAATGCTTAACATAAACAGGATGACAGACATTCAAACAAGGTATTCTCTGTCGGGAGGTGCTTAAACTCAACCTGAAGAAGTCTAGATTGGCATTTGTAGTAATTGCCAAAAGCAGCTGGTGACTCTACGTACATTGAGTAGAGGAATATAACAAGCAGGGAACATCCCTTAGTACCCTTTAACACATGGCATTTTTATAGGTTGTTCTTGCCAATTAGGTGTTATTTTCTAATCTTGAAAAATATTCCTTAACCCATTCTTAGAGGTAAAAAAAAAAGCAACTTTGCAAGTGGGGCATAGTGGCTCGTACCTTTAGTCGGTGAAAGAGCACTCAACCTACTTTGAATTATTTGACTTTGGCCAACCTTGTCCTTCCCGCTTCCCATTCCCTCCTTGCTAAAAAACATTAGACTATATCCCTAAAGCTAGCCACCCAGGTCTTTTCCCTTATTTGGATACTTTCCTATGCCAGACTCATTCCTGAGGATGAGTACCAAAGTTCAGCACTCAAAAGCCCGCTTTGGTTCACCTAATTAACATGCCCAATCAAACTAACCCACTGTATTGTAGCCCATTCTAACACAGACCTCCCTTTTTCCTCTTAGAAAAAATTACACTGACTTCTCTTCCAGAGGACCCACGTTCAGTTCCTAGCACCCACATGGCAACTCACAACTGTTTGTAATTCCAGTTCCAGGGGATCTGACACCCATGCAAAACACCAATGCACATAAAATAAAAATAGATTTTTTAAAAATTTTAAAGAAAATTATGCTTGCAGGGTCTTTTGCTGATGTTTTCTGCCTGAGTCAGAAAATTAAGGCAGTCGCTTTAGCTTTTCTTCCCCCACCTCCCCTTATTAAGGTTCTCTCTGTGAACACGGGTGTTTGGGTGTGTTTTGTGACTAATCCAGGGTTCCCGACAAGGAAGCCCCTGCTGTTTGGGGAATCTTTAATATCAACAGTCAAGGCAGAGGCAAGTAGATCACTTTCAAGGCCAGTGTAGTCCACAAAGATATATATATTGATACTCTGTCTTCAAACAAAAAAACACTGCTTTGCCAAGAAATAGAGGGAAGTTTGAAGGTTCTGAACACAAGTAACTAAATATCATTTTAAGGAGATGGAAATGCCAATTAACATTTTAGTCATTCCACACTGTATGCATGGATATATTAAATTATCACACTGTACCCCGTAAGTGTGGACATGATAATTTAAGATTGGGAAAAATACTATTTTGAGATAATACGTACTTTTCTTTTTAAAGATTTATTTATTACGTATACAGTGTTCTGTCTGTATGTATGCTTGTAGGCCAGAAGAGGACACCAGACCTCATTACAGATGGTTGTGAGCCTCTATGTGGTTGCTGGGAATTGAACTCAAGACCTTTAGAAGAGCAGGCAGTGCTCTTAATCACTGAGCCATCTCTCCAGCCCCTGATAATGTACTTTCAAAAAGAATAGTTTTATGCAGTTAAGGACATTTTTCCCTTTCAGAGGAGAGCATAACTAAAACTAGAAGAGTGTTTTTATTCTGCTTTGTAATCTTAACTTAGGACCTCTGGAAGGGCAGTCAGTGTTCTTAACCTCAGAGCCATCTCTCCAGCCCCTCTCCTTTGTAATGTTAACCATTGGTAATATCTAAACACATGTGGTGTGATCTTGCTCAGAATCTGAGAAGAACATGAAGGCGTGCTTGGCTTGCCACAGTGGAGAACACACACACTACTGGGAATTGAACCAAGGGCCTCATGCTCGGCAAATGGTTTACTTACTGATCAACCATGACCAGGCTCCTTTTTGGTTTGTGTTTGTTTGGAGACAAGGTCTCTGTGTAGCTCTGGCAAGTCATGAAACTTACACTGTAGATCAGGCTGACCTGGAACTCAGCCTGTCTCTGCCTCCTAGGTACTAGGATTAAATGTGTGTGCTACCACTGCCATGTTCCTTTTTGTTTCAGTATGAGATAGTAGTGATAAATAGCTACACTGGCTTGGAGCATGCCTTCCTAGTAACTAGGATTGTAGGCTGGTTGTCACCATGCCCAACTTAGATGTGGTCTTTCCTTAGTATACTTTCTTTTACCTGTCTTAATGTAAATTGAGAAGAAATAACGAGGCTAATGAGTATATTTCTGATTAAGCTATGTTTGTGGTTATCTCAAAGTTAAAAATAATCCAACACAGTTCTTAGTCTTATGATTGTGGTATTTTTGTTTGTTTTCCAAGACAAGATTTTTTTTTTTTTTTTTTTTTTTGGTTTTTCGAGACAGGGTTTCTCTGTGGCTTTGGAGCCTGCGCTAGAACTAGCTCTTGTAGCCCAGGCTGGTCTCAAACTCACAAAGATCCGCCTGCCTCTGCCTCCCGAGTGCTGGGATTAAAGGCGTGCGCCACCACCGCCTGGCCAAGAGAAGATTTTTATATGTAATAGTCTTGGCTGGCTGTCCTGGTACTTGCTCTGTAGACCAGGCTGGCCTGGAACTCACAGAGATCATCCTGTTTCTGCCTCCCAAGTGCTGTGATTAAAGGTGTGCACAGGCCGGCGTGTATTTTGGGTTTTGTTTTTGTTTTTTTTTGGCGGCGGGAGGGGGTAAAATAAAGGTAATTTTAATGTAAGCACTAATAGGAATTTATTTTTACTAGGTGGAAACAATATGAAGCATATGTTCAAGCTTTGGAGGGAAAGTACACAGACCTCAACTGTAAGTGAAGATTGTGTAGTTTTCTTCTGAAAACTTGTTAAACAGTGTAAATTATCTTTGTCAAAGCAGATACCATTTTTGTTCGAGCATTTTATTACAAGAACTGTGTCCAGGCCCTGTAGGGAGTTGGAAAATGTAGTGAATAATGCTTGAAAGGCGATTTCTTCTGATAAACTCCCAGACACCAAGGAAGACAGATATTTATTTTAGTAAACATATTTATTTAGTAAACATTTATTTTAGTGGCATACCTGATTTTAGCAAAATTAAGTACGACTAGGATAACTTACACCTGCTTGGTTCTTTTGGTGTGTCGCTAACTACCTTCTACACGGGAATTTTAATTACATGAACTGTTAGTATAGACGAGACATGCATGGAAACAACTAGTAATAGAATTTTGAGAACCTAAATGACAAATTTTGTGGCTATATTACTCATATAGATGTGACATAAAGTTTATGGTGCTATTTGTTCATGTAGTTAGTGGTTTTTGTTTTGTGTTGCCAAAACTGCTCTGGAACTTAAGATCTCCCTGCCACCACCTCTGGAGTGTTGTGACAAAGACAGGTTACTGCCAGGCTAGGCGAGTTAATGTCATTGTTGTAGTGGGTAGGTTAGAATGTATTATTGGGGTTTTTGTAAATATTAAATGAACTGTGAGTGTAGATAGTGTGGCTTCCTGATTTCAGGACAGAAACAGATGAGTGTAATAGTATGCTTGGGGAGCATCAGCCATTGCTTCCTGGGGGGGTCTCATGATCAGGAACAAGTACCGTTGTTTCAAAAACAGTGTGATTTTGATTACTCTTGAGAGAGACAGCTTTCTTTTGGTTAGTTCAGTTTGATTTTGAAATGAGATATATGATGTTTTGGTTTTTTTTCAGCAAATGATGTGACTGGCTTAAGGGAATCTGAAGAAAAACTAAAGCAGCAACAGCAGGAGTCTGCACGCAGAGAAAACATTCTCGTCATGCGATTAGCAACCAAGGAACAGGAGATGCAAGAGTGTACTGTAAGTATTTCAATATTGCAATCTCTATTTGGAATCCACATCACTACAAGTAATTTTTAAACAGTGGTAATGGCAAATATAAGTGCACACTTTGTTAAGGGTGGAATGGAGAGTGCATGGGAATGAAGGTTCCCATGTCACTAAAGGGTCTTGAATGCTTGCTTTTGTCTTGATTCCTAATTTTTACATAGTTTGGGATATTGTTTTTTGTTATTGCCAGATAGAGATCATTTGCACTATACCAACGGAATCTCTGGCTATTGTTTACACGGTGGTATTTTGGATCATCATGCCTAGTCAAAGACTGTGTGGGTAGTGATAATACTCCATCATAATTTTGATTTTGAATTTTGTTTTAGGTTTTTGCTTTGTGTTGCATTTGTTTGTTTTACCTTTTTTACCTTAACCTTTGTGGTAATATTTTTAATATTTTTATTTTATGTATATGCGAGTTTGGGTTACATTTAGTATCCGTGCACTACATGTATGCCTGGTGCCTGTGGAGGCCAGAAGTGGACATTGAATCCCCCGACAGTGGAGTTACTAACTGCTGTGAGCCACCACATGAGTGTTAGAAACTGAACCTAGATCCATGTTGTCTCTCCAACCCTGGTCGTTATTTTTTTTTTATGCCTTTCCCCTGTGTTCTTGTAGTTAGGATTCAGAACTGAAGCTTTGCCGGCATCACTGAATAAAAAAAGAAGGGGAAAGTTGGGAGTTTTGGGTAAGGCTGAAAAGTAGTTAAAGGCTTGGGGGCTTAGGTTATCCTAGGTATAAGTAATGGCAAGAAGTTTTTCCTTAATTTTAAATTTTTTCAATTTTTTGTTTTCTGTGACAGGGTCTTTCTCACTTTGTAGTGCTGGCTAGTCTAGAACTTCCTATGTAGTCCAGACTGGCTTGAGCTCTTAGTGATCCACCTGCCTCTGCCTTGGTACTGGGATTAAAGGACTGCACCAGTATGCCCAGCTACCAATGCAGACGTTTTCAGCAAGATAATCATGGGGCTGTGAACTGATATTTTGGGTAAATGACTGGCTTGAGTATGGAAGGTAGATTTCTTCCTCTCTCTGAGAGTTTGTGTGTTCTTGAAATAGGTGGCTTAGCCCCACAATCTCTAGTAACTGAGAATGACTGAATTTCTGATCTTCCTGTCTCTACCTTCTGAGAGCTGAGATTATGGGAGCTCACCAAGTACGCCTTGTTTATGCGACTGTATGTACATGATAGGCCCACTTTGTACTGAGTGACAGCCCAGCAGCCTCTAGCTGAGATTTAGAATAAGAAAACTTTTTTTTTTTTT
>JAQHUG010000026.1:8186129-8200856 GCA_028555095.1 Dicrostonyx torquatus
ACACCCAACCAAATGAGTAAATCTTTAAAGGGCGGGGGTTGTTAGTTTTAGTGAAAATAGGAATTATGAATTGTTGAATTTAGCAGTCAGGAAAATAATAGGCTACTTTAGTAGTACCTATTACTGTTGAGGTTTGGTATTGACGGACGATTGGAGTAATTTTTTTTTCGTTTTTTATTAAATTTAAAAGAAAAATTTACATTTACTCCCCTTGTCACAGGCCTCCCCGCTCCCCCCCTATCCCACAACCCTCCCCCTGCTTTCTTAAGATGGGGCAGGATACCCTGTCAGTAATTTAAATAGGTGATAATTTCAATTAAAAATAATGGAGGCTAAGATTTTATCTGTTGGGCTAAGGACCTGAGTTCAGTCCCCTAGAACCATGTAAAGTATTGTACATGGGAGGTGTGTTTGTAATCCCAGCCTTAAGGAGGTAGAGCCAGTGGAGTGAGGCAGATCACTGGGGCTTCTTGGACATAATCAGCAATTGTCAAGCCAGTGATACTTGGCCTCCAAAAACAAAGTGGATGTTTTGTTTAAAATACCAGAGGTTTACACCCAGGCTAACATAACACTTAGGTGTTCTCTGGCCTACACAAAAACACATGATTCCATCTTTAGCAAAATTTAATTTAAGTATGAAAGTCAGACAATAGCATGTGTGATTAATTTTTTCATTTCATCTTGTGGATCTTAGGGGTTGAATTTAGGTCAGCAGATTAAGGTAGCAAGTGCTACCCTCTGAGCCACCTTACTGGTCCTTAATTTTTTTATTATGTTTGTTTAGTATGGTTATGAGTGCACTCATTCCATGACAAACGTGAGAATCAGAGGACAACTTGTGGGAGTTGGTTCTCTTTATATCATGCAGATCCTGGGAATTAAATTCAGGTTAAACTATCTTTCACTTTGCTTGTGTTCTCTTCCCTAGCAAAGGGAATTTTTTTTCTAGTCATATCTGCCTCCTTTTCATGACCAAAGTGTTGACTGTTGATTTAGTCGTGAGTCAGTGTTGTGAAGATTGTTTCAATTAATGGTGAGAGCACATGATGCACACTATGTGGTGTGTATTATTCTATTAAATTACCTTTGTAGATGGCATTAACTTGAATTAAGAGGGACAATTTTTGTTTAAAATGAATTACTTTAAAATTTTTCATAAGAGCTGGCCCAGTGGTTAAAGTGCTTCCTGAAGTTCTTCTAGCACCCACACCTACCTATGTAACTCTAGATCCAGATCTGATGGCCTGAGAGCACTCAGGCGTCTGCTCATACTAACATGCAGAAATAAATAACATACAAAAATAAAATAAGGGCTGGAGAGATGGCTCAGCAGTTAAGAGCACTGACTACTCTTCCAGAGGTCCTGAGTTCAACTCCCAGCAACCACGTGGTTACTCACCACCACCTGTAATGAGATCTGGCGCCCTCTTCTGGCCTGCAGGCATATATGCAGACAACATTGTATACATAATAATAAATATAAAAAAAATCTCTTTAGAGCAGGTTTAATGGGCTCATGACTTTAATCCCTGATCTATAGAGTACACGTTTCTGAAGTCCAGACCAGCAGGTCTACATAGTTAAACTTTGTCTCAAAAGAAAAGTGTAGTATCCATAAATTAAACATTCCTTTCTATTTGTATGCAGGGACCTCATAATTAAAGACAGTATACCTGTGCCTTCTGTTAAATTTATGGTTGGGAATTTAAACTTTCATCCTAATTAAACTTTAGGGTACAGTAGGGCAGATGGACAAAGACGCTTGCTACCAAACTGAGTGACCTGAGTTCAACCCTAGCCCCACATGGTGAGAGGAAGGGGACTACAAGTTTTCCTCTGATCACACCACCCGCCACAAATAAAAATAATAAATGTAATGTTTTAGAAATTAAAAAACAAGCCAGATGATGTTGGCACACTCTTTTAATCCCAGCACTCGGGAGGCAGAGGCAGGTCTGTGAGTTCAAGGCCAGCCTGGTCTATAAGAGCTAGTTCCAGGACAGACTCCAAAGCTACAAAGAAACCCTCTCGAGAGAGGGAAAAAAAATTAAAAAACAAACATTAGGGCAACAAAATACTCTGGATTCAGTTGTACTTTGGATACAAAAGAAATGAGATGATTTTAATTCATGTTGTGGATAATGTGCTTTTAGAGCGCTAGTAAACGGCAGAACTGCAGTTGAAATTGGAAGTGTCTTGTGTAGGAGGGTTCTAGTACCATGCAAAACGTTCTCCACTAGGAGTCAGGAAGCATGAATGCTAGGATTTTGCTAAATCTAGTTTGGTTACTTTATACAACATTGTTGCTCTATGATTCAAGAAAATAGGAATGCATTTCTGCTTAAGATGCTATAGAATTTTGCTTCTATAAAGCCATCTCACTACTCTGTTTTTAAATTTAAAAGTTCATATTGTAATATATTTTAATCTTCTATCAGGGAGTCTTATGTAGAATGGTTGGCTTAGGCAAAGCTTGTTCAGACAAGTAAGCTAAGACCTCACCAGTTCTTCCATAGAATTTTAAACTTTGCTTCTTTCCAGCAGTCCTCAGTGTCCTTAAAATAAAAACATTGTTGCTTGTTTTTGTTTATTTTGAGACCAGGTCACATACTATATAGCCCTGGCTGGCCCAGAATTCGCTGTATAGATCAGACTATCTGCCTCCCATGTACAGGGATTAAAGGCACATACCACCATGCTCAGCTTGTTTTGTTTGTCTGGTTGGTTTGGTTTAAGACACTATTTTTTTTTAATATTTTTATGGTTTATTTAACTTTTTATTTTATGTGCATTGGTGTGAAGGTGTCAGATCCCCTGCAACTGGATCTTCAGACAGTTGTGAGCTGCCATGTGGGTGCTGGGAATTGAATCCGGGTCCTCTGGAAGAGCAGTCAGTGCTCTTAACCACTGAGCCATCTCTCCAGCCCCATTAAGACACTGTTTTTAATAATGCATGTGTCTGTGTGGGTTTCTGCTGGAGGTATTGAGTGTCTCCTGGGCTGGAGTCAATAGGCACTTTTGGACTGCCCAGTGTGGGTGCTAAGAGCTAGAACTCTTAGGCTTTTCCCTCTGTAAGAGCAATTCATGCTCTTAACTGCTAAATATGATACAGCCCTTGTTTTAATACTGTTTTGGTTGCAAAGTAAGACATAACCTCATCTTAATTGCCTTAAACAAATACTTGGTTTTTAATTTGTATGTGTGTGTGTGTGTCCTTTTGTGGTTTTAGGGACCAAACCTAGGGCCTTGTGCATATAAGGCAAATGGTCTACTGCTAGGCTACTTGATCCTCTGCATTACTTCCTAAATGCAAAATTATAGGCATATGCCACCATGCTCGGTTTTAATTGGTACTTTTGTAGGGTTTGTTGTTATTCTCTGAAATGGTGTATATTTGTACTGGCAATTGGACTCAAGGGCCTTGGTCCACATGTTCTTGACTGTTACAGAACTTATACCCTTAACCTTAGGGAGGAGACTTTTGATTATCAGAGGGGTTACACACCTGACAAGCAGGCTGATCCACTGTCAAGTTAATAAAAGGGAATTTCTCTGTTTTAAAGATTTCTTCTGGTTTGGTAGTAATTGTTTCTTTTGCTTTGCACAGACTCAAATCCAGTACCTCAAGCAAGTCCAGCAGCCTAGTGTTGCCCAACTGAGATCAACAATGGTAGACCCAGCCATCAACTTGTTTTTCCTAAAAATGAAAGGTGAACTGGAACAGACTAAAGACAAACTGGAACAAGCCCAAAATGAACTGAGTGCCTGGAAGTTTACGCCTGATAGGTAAACAAATCATACTCCCCAGTCAAGACTTCCCTGACAGTCCCACCTCGAGAAAGCTGTGGTGGGACAGCCAAGTACTCGTTTCCACACCAAGACTCAGACTTTTTGAGCCAAAAAAGCCACATTCTTATACTGCCCAGCTTGTAATGGTTAATGTAAAACTTACCAGATGAACCTTGTGTTTCAGCTTTTCTCTTCCCCTTCCCCTTGCTTCAGAGGCCTGATGCCGTCGGACTATTCCGAAGAAGAGGCCACCTCCGAAAAATTCCCCTTCTAGAACATGTAGACACTTGAGAAATGTTTCTGTTTGAAGAAAATAGAGGGGAAAACAGAAGTCTTAAGTCTGTGGCACACTGTGTCTTCAGACAGTTTGGAGGATTGAAAACCTAGAGGTTTTAAATCATGAATTGAACATGTAAAATTCCAGTAAAATGTAAAAATGGAATATGCATCGCTCTTAACCTTGAGCATAGTGACTTAGAGACACTGTACATCAGTTTTGCCAATAAGACTGTGGACTTCATGATTGTTGAACTACTGGGTCAAAACTCAATGAGGTGAATGTTGCCTTTAAAGGGTTTACATTCTAAGAACCAACTTCTAATAGCTGTGAGACAATCAAGCCATAGCTACCAGTATAAGTAGAACATATATTTATCTATTAGCTCTCAGCTCTATAGTACATAATGGAGCCTTAAATCTGTGGTTTTTATCAATGGTTTGTTCTTTGAATGGTTGTGGAACTGTAGATAACCTTACCTTAACTGAGGACTGTACAAACGTGAAGGTGTGGTCTCACTCTTCAGGTTTAAACTGTTGGAAGCATTATAAACATTCATTTTATAACTAGATTGTATAAGGTATTGGCTGTGATGAGACTGACGTTATTCAGTAAACCCTCATCTCATTCAGCAGGCACATGTTAAACAGCATTGTCGTTGGTGTTAAATGGGGGAATGTGTTCCTTCATTGTATTTGGGCCTTTTGTATCGAATTCTTGATATTAAATTAAATGTGCCTTGAAATAGTTGGGTTTTTTTAATTCAAGGAATACTCTGATAATTTTGTTGTACTCTTAATATTTTACTTTGGGGGGGTTGTGGAGAGCAGATCAAGACTTTGGAAAATTTATCCTGTGCTCTTCAAATTCAAAGTGAAGGAAAAGGCTGTCTCATTTAAAAGACTTTATTCCAGGTGGTATAAAAGACAAAGAGACTTGGCATTTGGCCCCAGGATATTGCAGTAGACCCTAATGTGGGACAGTCTCACAAGGTGTCTGCCAGAAGATTGGGGAAATAATGTGTTGGAACTCTGAGCTGGCCCAAGTGAGACTTTCTGTGAATTGAACAAAAGGTATAGTGATCATTCTAGCAAGTTCATTTGCTCATTTAGATAAATGAGGCATTATATTCTTCATGCTTCCATCCAATCCTGGAGGTGAATTTTTTTTCGTCTATAAGTCACCAGTTTGAATTTTCGCTTGGTGATAATGGAGTCTGAGATGAGTAGAAGATAAAAGTTCCAGCTTGTCCCAACGGTTAAGTGCAGTTTTAACAAGGGTGACTTAAGTTCTCTCTTAATCGTTCAAATCAATTGTAAGTATCCTGTATGTTTGCTTTAGGGAACTGATTGTGGGGCAGGGGTGGGTTGGAGGAGTGGAACAAGTTTTCTTCTAAAATTGTCACTGGGGGTTTGGAGGGTAAGTAACCAACTGTTTAAAAGTAGTCTATTGTGACCAAATTGGATCTTTTGTATTTATTTTATACATTTCCAGATCATAATAGAAAAAAGCCTAAGTATATTTTTAGTAGGTTAAGTAGTAATTTGTAAAATGTATTACTAACATGTATTCAAATTTAGCCAGTCTTTGCTACTTGGATACAGTAATGGAGGCCTGTGGGCCTGCTGTTTTGCTATTGTAACTTCTGTCTTAATAAGACAATACATGCTCGTGTATACAATTGAAATACTAGAGGAAGGGGAGATGGAAAGTGTCACTCATGGACTGACGTCAACCTGCCCCATTCTGCTCTGCAGGACCAGTAACTGCTATTAAATATCTTGGGTATCATCAAGATAATTTGTGCATATGCAATGGTTTTATGTATATTGGTTTTAAAGAAATGTAATCATGCCGTACATATATGCTTCAAAGCGTTATTTTTTTTTCTCCCTTTTTATCTCTTGGGTATTCTTTTAGCATATCTAGAGTACACCTTTTTAATGGGTACATAGTATTTTTATTAGTTAATCTTAACCCATAAATGGGGTTTTATTACATAAAATTAAATCCTAAACCAAACTATATCAAGTATTAAAAATACATTATTAATTTGAAAAATAGTTGTGATTAAATCAGTAATCAATGTGAAATGATTCAGGTGATTGGGTTTGAGTTTTCTTGTATGTGTATATATATTTCCCCTCTTTGTTTCAGGTCCAATTTTGAGGGATAATGATTTTTTATCTGGGTGTGGTAGCTTATGCCTTTAATCCCAGCAATGGTGAGGTTGGTGTAGGAGAATGGGGAATTCAGGGAATATACTCATATCCTGTCTTGAAAAGTAAACAGAAGAGTTAATGAGAGAAGGAGTATAATTCTTTCTGTCCACTTTAAACTATTTCACTTGACAAGACATCAAATGTTTAGGAATATACTGGTAATCTTCAGTTTGCACTTAAGTCATTTAGGCAGTTGTATATACATCTTCACAAAATATCCTGGCTTCCTTCCCTTGGTAATTAAAGCAGTATGTGAGTGCCCTTCCTTTTTGTAAATCTCTTAAGTATTTCCTGTCAGTTTGTGGCTATCTGGTTTTAGAAATCACCCTAACACTTGGGTGGCAAAAGGAAGACAGATCTCTAGGAGTTCAAAGCCAGCCAGGGCTTCATATTAAGACTTTGTTTTTTGTTTATTTGTTTGTTTGTATATTTTTAAAGAGGAGCTAGAGAGATGGCCCAGTGGTTAAGAGCACTGGCTGCTCTTCCAGAGGACCCAGGTTCAGTTTCCAGCCCCTACATAGCATTTACAGCTATCCAAAACTCCAGTCCAGAGGATCTAACACACTTCCTTCATGCACCAGGAATGCATGTGATGCACAGACTTTAATGCAGGCAACACACACACACACACACACACACACACACATATATGAGAAGAAGACGATTTGTTTTTTAAGATTTATTTTTGCATATATATTAGTGATATGTTTGCATGTCTGTTTACGCACCACATGCATGTGGCCAAAGAAGGGTATCAGATCCCTTGAAATTGGAGTTAGAGAAGGTTGGGCCACCATGTTATGATGGCAGTTAAACCTGGGTCCTCTGGAAAGGCAGCCAGTGCTCTTAACTGCTGAGCTAACTTTTCAGTTATTAAGTGAAATGAATTTTAAAAATTAAAGGAATATTTTCTTTTAGTTTAGTTCTCTCTCTTTCTCTTTTTAACTTATTTTGTGGTGCTGAGGATTGAACCCAGGCCCTTGACCGTGCTAGATAAGCACTTTATAATTGAGCTGTGTCCTCAGCCTTTTCTTTGGTGGAGAGTACTAAGAATTGAACCCAAGGCCGCAATGCTAAAGTCAGAGTACACTCCCAGCCCCACACCATTTTATGTGTGGAGTGTGTTTTGTGAGGAACACAACCACCAATTTTTTAAAAATTGCAGGCCAGAAGAGGGCACGAGACCCAATTACAGATGGTTGTGACCCCCCATGTGGTTGCTGAGAATTGAACTCAGGACCTTTAGAAGAGCAGGCAATGCTCTTCACCGCTGAGCCATCTCTCCAGCCCCACAACCACCAATTTTATTCACCATAGTTATTAACATAAAATTGAAGCAGTTTTAAGGTGTTTTAGATAAGAGTAAGTTTAGAGGTGATTCCTAAGACAGGATCATCTCTGGCCATGATGGCCTAGAACTAGCTTCAGCTTACACTAGAATTTCATCAGCCTCCTAAGTGTCCATCAGCAGAGTAGTTAAGCTCTTAGGCATTTTTAAATAAAGTATTTTATTATAAAATTCTTGATGTTTTCTATGGGGTCAAGTGACCAGTTAATGTGTTTCACAATTGTTTATTCCCCCTTAATCTTTATTAATTCACAAGAAAGTAGAACTTTCTGGTTGAAAAAAATCTGATGCTATGATTTGCAAGAAACAGTTGGCTAGGCCTAGTGGCATGTGTCTTTAATCCAGCACTTGGTAGACAGAAGTGTACAGATTCTGTGATTTTGAGAACAGTTAGTCTTATAGTTCTAGGTTAGCCAAGGATACATAATGAGATCCTATCTCTCTCCCTCTTTTTATGTTTAGGTTTTTGAGCCTGGGTTTCTCTGTATAATGCTGGCTGTCCTGGAACTTGCTCTGTAGACTAGGATGGCCATGAATTTACAGATCCTCTTGCCTCTGAGATTAAAAGCAAACACCACCATGCCTGGCTAGACCTTATCTCAAAAAAGAGAAAAGAAACAAAGTTGTTATATGGGCAGTCAAGTAGAAGGAAGGAGGAAATGCACTGTCTTACAGTGGTGTCTGCATCTTATTTCCTCATTAATTTCTGAGTACTTGTTCAGTGGAAACTGAACTCTGAAGAGGCTGATAGGAAATGGAGGGTACCTGGAGCTACAGTGACGGGAATGTGTTGAACAAATGAAACTTTGAACAATAGTAACCTGGTTTTTAATGTTCCACAAATATCTCTAAGGAAATTCTAATTACAATTTTTTGTTGTTGAAACTGTACTATAACAAAAGCTATACTTTAAGGAAACCTGCAACATCCCAGTAAGAGTTCTCCACAAAGTACTCCTGTTGTTAGGGCTCTGGTGTCTGCTAGAATCAGATGGACTCTGTATGGCAAATGCAGATCTCACTAGAAATAGGAAGAACGGTACAGTACAGAGGTGTTCTTATCACCAGGCAGTGGTGGCACACCCCTTTAATCCCAGCACTTGGGAGGCAAAGGCAGGTGGATCTTGGTAAAGGAGACCAGCTTGATCTACAAAGTGAGTTCCAGGACAGATAGGACTGTTACAGAGAAACCCTGTCTCAAAAAACACAACAAAAAAGTGTTCTTATCCAACGAGAAAAATAAAAATTGTTCATATGCACCTCTCAAAGTCAGTATCACAATTGCGAATTGAAGCCAAATTCCTTTGAAATTACTGTTTCTTCTGTTATTACTAACGCTAAAATCAGTGAGGTTTTACTGGAGTGTTACTTGCAGTTTTATTACTAGTTGGTATTCAACTGTATGAGCTGAATAACAGTGCACTATTATTTAAAAATTAAAGTGTTCAAAAGTACAGTGATCCTAATCTGACAGTTAATTTAAGGTTTGGAAAATAATCTTGGATCTTTGTGATTTGGGAATATACACATACCAGTGTTAAAAATGCTCATCAGGCATAGTGTATTTTATTATTATTAGGATTACACACCTGTAATCCTAGTACTTAGGAGGATTGCAATTTCAAGGTCATCCTCTACTACATAGCAAAAAAAAAAAAAAAAAAAAATTTTTGTCCCAGTTAAGTTAAATAAGGAACTAATGGATTTCTATTTGGCAAGTTTTTTAAAAGCTATATTCTTGTAAAGAAGAGGTACCAGAGAACTACCTATTAAAAGGAATCCTTTATGTGTGTTTATTAATAAGAATATATTCTCATTCTTTTACAGGTATTTTATGGGTAGTAAAGGGGCATTCACTTATAATTGATACTACACATTTTTTAAAAGAACCTCTGTTTGATATAGCTTAGTACTTTAGTGTTGCATTAACAGTATATCCAAGATATACGTTAAATGGCCTGCTTACGCTTCAAATGATAATTTAGGATGAAACCATTGATGCAGTAGAGACAAAAAGTGGCTATGTAGCACTTTTTGTTTAAGGTTTATTTTTGCTGATATATTGATAAATACCGAAGTGCAGAAGATGGACATGTTCCAGAAAAGAAGATGGTAATTACAGGGTGACATCTGCTGTGATGTAGCTGTGTTCACCTGCTGTCATGATTGTGAGCAAAGGCTATAGAGAGCTTTGTCTGCATTTTGTGATGATCGGCTCTTTCCTTTGCAGCCAAACAGGCAAAAAGTTAATGGCGAAGTGTCGAATGCTTATCCAGGAGAACCAAGAGCTTGGAAGGCAGCTGTCCCAGGGCCGTATTGCACAGCTTGAAGCAGAGTTGGCTTTACAGAAGAAATATAGTGAGGAGCTTAAAAGCAGTCAGGATGGTAAGGGGGTTTGTTGTTTAAAGTTTGCTTAATTTTGCACTGGCTTTAAAGGCTGCCAGGCTTGTGGTAGATGAGTTTCTGTGCATGTTCTGGCTACATAAGATTGTGCATGCAACACCTACCATTGAGTTATAAAACTAAGTGATTTAATTTAGAGTGTTCCTCAAGGTACTAATAATGTATTGGGAAATTTTTGTTTTTGTAGAATAAAGGTGTTTTGTTTAAGGTATAAATATTATATTCAGTGCTTGAGTATCAGTCATTTCTCTTAAGTATTAATCTTGGAAACACTTGGCAATTTTGTGGTTAAAAGTAACATAATTATATTTCCTTAATGTCCTCTTCAATAAAAAGGAGATTCAATATTTACATCTGCTGAGACAAACCAAATGTAATTGTTACCATACTTTTGTTGTTTTTTTGTTTGTTTTTGTCTTAGTGTAGCTGCATTTTTTTCTTGTTTTGTGAAATGGATTAATAGTAAGAAATGGAGCCACACTGTGAGCATGTAAACTGAGAAGCAGTGTATTTGATGGTTGGTTGCAAAGAAAGTTGGTAGATGTTAAGTGGAAGAGACTATTTTTCTCCACGCCTTTGTAGAAAGTTAATGGGCTTGCATATTGTAGCAATACCTAGGTATTTCTTATGTAATTGTATTCTTGTATGTGAAACAGACCTCTTGGCGGGGGCTGGGATGGGGGCCGTTAATAAACCAACACTGTCCAGGGGGCTGGACCTGCTGTAGATTAAAGGCTGTGGCAGAGGTTGAAGAGAAGGGACCCTCAGGTTAACACAGATAAGATTTTACCGGCTATTGTCTCAATTGTATGAGCAGGAAGGTAGGAATCAATTTTAACTGGTTACTTTAATAATATATTTAAAGCATCCGGTTACCCTTCAGACTCATTCTTGTATGGTGATTAAAATTCCAGGTAAATTATTTAAGTATGCTATTCCAGTTTTAAAACAGTATTCTCTTGGTAAGCATTTATTGACTTAGTTTTGTTGCTGGCAACTAAAATTTGAGGGGGCTGGAGAATTAGCTCTGTGGGCATAGCACTTGTTATGCAAATATGAGGACCTAATTTTGGATCCCAGCACCCAAATGAAAATAGGTATGGTGCTAGTGGTCTGTTAACTCCAGTGCTTAGGGTGTGGAGGGTGAATTTTGAGGTTTGATGGTCAGCTCATCTGGCCAAAATGGCAAGTTCCAGGTTCAGTGAGAGATAGAAAGCTATAGAACACATTTTATGTTGACCTCTGGCCTCTCATACACACATGCACAGGTGAGTGCATGTGTACACACATAACAGAAATGTTTAAAATATGTTAACGTATTAAAGTAGGTTTGACTCTTCTTTGCACAGAACTGAATGACTTCATCATTCAACTTGACGAAGAAGTAGAGGGTATGCAGAGCACCATTCTAGTTCTTCAGCAACAACTAAAGGAGACGCGACAGCAGTTGGCGCAATACCAGCAGCAGCAGTCTCAAGCTTCAGCCCCAAGTACCAGCAGGACTACATCTTCTGAACCTGTAGATCAGGCAGAGGCCACAAGCAAAGACTGCAGTCGTCTGGCAAATGGACCAAGTAATGGCAGCTCCTCCCGCCAGCGGACGTCTGGGTCTGGATTTCACAGGGAGGGGAACACAACTGAGGATGACTTTCCTTCTTCTTCAGGGAATGGTAATAAGGCCTCCAACAGCTCAGAGGAGAGAACTGGCAGAGGAGGTAGTAGTTACATAAACCCACTCAGTGCGGGGTATGAAAGTGTAGACTCTCCCACGGGCAGTGAAAACTCTCTCACACATCACTCAAATGACACAGACTCCAGTCATGACCCTCAAGAGGAGAAAGCAGTGAGTGGGAAAGGTAACCGAACTGTGGGTTCCCGCCACATTCAGAATGGCTTGGACTCAAGTGTAAATGTACAGGGTTCAGTTTTGTAATATTTTTCCAGCAAATTTTTATACAGTGTCATTTAATTTGGGAGAGGATACTGTCAAAGATTAATGCATACTTTTGTCACAATTTGCCTTTTTGTGGGTGTGTTTTTGTTTGGTTCCTTTTTTTTTTTTTTAATTGCTTCAATACCTCTGCCACTTTGAAAATCGTAACAGTTAATTACTTTGAACATTGCTAAAAGAACATTTTGTGTAGGGTCAAGTTATTTTTATATGAGTTAATGTGAAGTTGTAAATGGGAATCTATAACAATGATGTCTGTATAAATCTGTCTATCTAGAAGCTGTGCTGTGTAAGGGCATTCTTCTCATGCTGTTATATACTTATGCACCATTCAGACTTGTTAGAGTAGATGTGGGTTAGGACTGCCAAGTTTGCCCAGTACAGTAGTTTTATCACTAAGAAGTTGGACTTGGAGTCCTATAGTACTTTCAGTGTTAGATAGTTTTTCCACCATACATCTGTGCATTCATCTTTAGGTGACCGAATGTTTAAGAAATCTGTGTGCATAGTTACTTAGTTTTTATGAGCTGTTGTGTCCTGTTAATGCATATTGCCCTGTGACTCCAGTATATCTCACCTGTACTGACCAAACCTAAATAAAAAAAAAAATTAAAAAAAAACACTTTATTATGATTCCTCTGTTCGTTTTTCCCTTTTGTTTTAGGTGTGTTTAAGCAGTTGCTATTTATTTTCACTGAATTGCTAAATTCCTACTTATCCTGTAACATATACAAAGGTCAGATTAAAACAGTTCATGCATTATGTCTGACTGCACCTCATTTTTAATTTGCACTTTCTTTTGCAGGATGAAGTAGGAGTTTATAACTGTGGTTCAAGGTTTTGTTTTTTTCCCTTGACATGAAAATCTCATTTTAAAAAAATAGCTAAATAACATTTAGGTTTTAATTGAAGAGCAGTTCATTCTTGAGATCTGATTTCAGGGAATTAGTGTATCTTTACTCAGGAATGTTTGTCTTAAAGACCTAGCCAAGTAATGGTTTTCCTAAAAGCATCCTTGCACAGTTTATAAGGAAACCTATGGGTGTGAATATGTGAAAAGTGGTGTAAAAGGTTGCTGCATTTTGTTTCACTGTTTATTAGTGTAATTAGTAATATTAAGTATTGCGGTCTTAACATCTCTAGATCTGCAACTTTTCATAGATAATTATGAAACGTTTTTTCTAAGAATAGCAGGATTGTTAGTTAACTTATAATCAAGGAACCTTAAAAGTGAAATTTTAACACTTGAAACTAAGATAGCATTTCTTTGAGAAGAACTGCTGTGTTTTTGCTTGCCTAGCTGGTAAGTACCTATGGTCTTCAGAGGCACATTTAAAGTAATGTTGCACTGTGACAGGCAGTGGTACTCAGAAAGTAGAGGCAGGCAGATCTCTGAGTTCAAGGCCAACCTGTTTCAAGACAGCCAGGACAGAGCAACCCTGTCTCAATAAAACAAAGTTTTGGGCTGGAGAGATGGCTCAGAGGTTAAGAGCACTGCCTGCTCTCCCAAAGGTCCTGAGTTCAATTCCCAGCAACCACACGGTGGCTCACAACCATCTGCAATGAGGTCTGGTGCCCTCTTCTGGCCTGCAGGCATACACACAGACAGAATATTCTGTATTTATTATGTATACAATACAGAATATTGTATACATAATAAATAAATAAATATTTTTTAAAAAACCAAAGTTTTATGCAGTCTTAAGTGGATAAAGCCTATATGATTTTTAATAAGTTTGTATATAATTAACCAGTTTGATATGTGCTAAAAGACTCTTGATTTATGGAATAGTATTGGACTTTGGCTTTATTTTTATATAAACATCCTTTTACCAATTTACACAAAAAATAATAGCTTTTTCTGTCCTATTGGTATTTAATCATTGGTAAAAGGAAATTGTTCAATAACAGTATAACTGACTAAATTTAGTATAGGCTTATTAATACCATAACAGATTTCATATTTCTGTTGAATCTGCTTGGTAAATAACTTAGGATTTATGGTTGCATGTGAAGTCAGCAGTTCTCATTTCTGGAATTAGATGCTTTATTTGCTGAGCAAAGGTGATAGACCTTATCGAGGTTAAGTGGTTTGTGAAAGCAGCAAGGCTGAGTCCTGCCATTAGTGGTGATGTCATATGACTAGAGTTCAGCTCCATAAAATGTCATTAGCTGAGGTGGTAGAGTGAAGTGTTTAAGTTCAGGTTGGGTGTCAGCAACAGACTGATTTCTCACAGTTCTGGAGGTTAGGACGTATGAGGTGATTTTGATGTGCCGGCTGATTTGGTTCCTGGTGGGGACCTCAGATGGATCTCCATGAAGTAGAAAGGTTATTTCATTTCTCATAGCCTGTTCGGCAGGGCTCAGTCACTATGATCCAAAGGTAGGGTGTAAAGGACACACAGTGTGTGGCAAATATCAACCACACAGTGACTGCTCAGTAAATGTCAGCCACTGCTGAATCTTGGAAGTCTCTGTCCTGGTGGCAGACCACCTCCCTTTGTCAAGCTACTACCCAAGTACAAATACAAGTTTGTTTTTGATTTCACAAGACAGGGTTTCTCTGTGCAGCTGTGGCTGTCCCGGAACTCTGTAGACCAGGCTGACCTCAAACTCAACAGAGATCTGCCTGCCTTTGCCTCCCAAATGCTAGGAATAAAAGTATGCGCCAACACCACCTGGCCAAATGCAAATTTTTACTTGATAACTTACAAATAAATTTGAAGAGTAATTTC
>JAQHUG010000026.1:8235327-8246651 GCA_028555095.1 Dicrostonyx torquatus
CAGACTAGGTGCCTGTCTTAGAACTTGTTATGTAGATCAGGCTGGCCTTGAACTCACAGAGGTCTGCCTGCCTTTGCCTCCCAAAGGTTGGTTCTAAATGCCACTGCTGCCGCCACCCAGCAACCTTGACCATTTCTAAGCACACTGTGCGGTCTGATGAATCACAGGCAAGGGCTTTGCCAACCTGTCAGTAGCTTGATGCTTTCAGGTGGTGGCCCTGGGTACATTCCTGACCTAAAGAGCACTGTAGAAACCAAGTCACTTGTTCACAGGGATAAATGATGGGGCCGCTGCTGTGGTTCTTATGAAGAAGACAGAAGCCGAGAGTCGAAGGCTGAGACCTTTAGCAAGAATAGTTTCCTGGTCACAAGCTGGCGTGGAGCCTTCCATTATGGGAGCAGGACCAATTCCAGCCATAAAGCAAGCTGTGAGTCTTACTCTGTAGCCTTTCAGCTGTCTGTTTTCCGTGTTTGTGACAGAGTTCTGTGTAGCCCAGGCTGCTTCAAACATACTATGTAGCTCAGGACGATCTTTTACTCCTGCACCTTCAGCCTCCTTTTCCCAGCTCCTGAGATCACTGTCTGCACCTTCATATCTGTCTGCCTCCTTTCTGTTGACCTCATCCTTGACTTTGGTGATGCTCTGAGGGCAGCTGACTACAGTTCTGTACAAACTCCTCTTAAGGCCCCTCCCCTCCCACTGCCACTCTGAAGTGTAAGGACATGTGTGATTTTGTTACTTCTACCAGCTTTTATTTGCTGTTTGCCTTTTTGTTTTTGTTTTGTTTTTGTTTTTGTTTTTTTTTTTGGTTTTTCGAGACAGGGTTTTTCTGTGGTTTTGGAGCCTGTCCTGGAACTAGCTCTGTTTGCCTTTTTGTGAAAACATTGTATTCCCCAGGCCTTAAGTGAATTTAGTTCTCTCCCTAACTTTTGGGTCACATATTTATATATGTAACTGTGTCTTTGGGTTTGTGAGAAGGTAGAGACACATTGTTGTTCCATTAAGAAAAAAAAAAAGCCTTGAGGTGGTGGCACACGCTTTAATCCCAGCACTTGGGAGGCTAAGGCACACAGATATCTGTGAGTTTGAGGCCAGCCTACATAGTGAGTTTTAGGACAGCCAGGGCTACACAAAGAAATCCTGTCTTGAAAAACAAAGCAAAACAAACAAAAAAAAAAAACCAACCTACATATATGAGGGTTGGAGAGATGGCTCAGTGGTTAAGAGCACTGACTGCTCTTCCAGAGGACCTGGGTTCAATTCCCAGCACCCACATGGCATTTCACAACTGTCTGTAACTCCAGTCCCTAGGGATCTAGGCCCTCTTCTCCTAAAATCCATAGCCCTCACCAGGCATGTATGTGGTGAACTTATACACACACAGACAAAACACTCATCTACAAAAATAAAAGATTGTAAATGTATTTTTTAAAAAACTTGTGTGTCTGTGTGTGTAGAGAGCCAGGCCACTCTGAGGCTTCTCAGATGCCCAGTTGATAGGACAAAGGGAACCTAGTTTTGTGTCCTTGCCCAGGGACATGTGTAGCAAGGTCTAGTTTGGAGCTGGAGTCAAGACCTTGAAAGGAGTTAAGGATTCAATTCCTGGAAGCTTGTGTTTTTCCCCCTGAAGAGACTAGAATTATCAGCCCCAAGGCTACTGTGCGCTTGGTCTGTGGCTCACTTGAGATACCCTGTGTTCCACTTGTGCAACACTGCTTGGTTAGCTTCCTGCTGACTTTGTCCATTGACCCGTTCTCCCCTAGAAACTGCACATGAGGTGCTGTACTTACTAAAAAGCTTGCTTCCAGAGTGAAGCCAACTAGCTGCACCCTTCCCCTCTATTTTTGAGATAGCCTAACAATTGTCTGGAATTTTCCAACAAGGCTAGGTGTCTTTCCAGCCCTGAGATCTGCCCATCTCAGCTTTCCCAGCAGTATGATCCCAGGAGCACCACCATGCCTGGTTCTTTTGTTTGGTTGGTTTGGTTTTTCAAGATAGGCTTTCACTGTGTAGCTCTAGCTGTGGAACTCACTTTGTAGGCACCTGCCTCTGTTTCCCAAGTTGGGATTAAAGACACGTGCCCCCACCACCAAGCATACCATTTTTTTCCCCAATGTGGGTTCTGGGGATTGACCTTGGGACATTTGCACTTTACCTCTTAAACCATTTTCTCCAGCCCCAGGTCAGTTTTTATTTTATTTTATTTTGTTTTATTTTATTTCATGTGCATGAGTGTCTTGCTTGTATATATGTCTGCCAGTGGAGGTGCCGGATCCCCAGGGACTGGAGTTACAGGCTGTATGGTGAGCCGCCATGTGAGTGTTGGGAACTGTGCATGGGTCGTCTGGAAGTGCATCGGGTCTTTCTCCAGCCCCTAGGTTTTTTAAAAGTCAGAAAGAAGTGTGTTGCATTACCTGCACATAACAGATGCTGTTTGTTTCGTGTTTAAAACAGGTTAGACTTCCTATGTTAAAGGGTATTTAGAGCACATTTTGGTTTTGAGGCTGAGCCTTGCTCTGTATGAATGTAGATACTGTCCAGCCTGAGCTTCTGAGGTGCTAAGATTACAGGTGTGTGTCCCCCACATCTACCTAGAGAACATCACCTGCCTTTTGAATGGCGTCAGCTTCACTGGGTGGGGGGAGCAGGGAAACTTCACGGGCTCAGATAGAAACAACCTATACTGCCAGTGGTTTCAGATGGGGTGTCATTATGCAGGCTGACTGTGGCCTCTTCAGCCCCGTATTTACAGACATAAGCCACCATGGCACACCTAGTTTCATAGGCAGTTTCCTAAAAGGAGTATTGTTGAGGGGGATATTACGTATATTACGTTATCTTTTCTTTTTTAATTATTGTGTGTGTAAGCATGCAGTTGCCCTTGGAGGCCACAAGAGGGCCTGTGATGCCATAGAGTTGGAACTGTCGGGGTTTATGAGCTACCCAACATGAGTTCTGGGTCTAAGTCTCATCCTCATGATAGAGCAGCAAGTATTCTTAACCACTGAACTGTCTCTCCAGCACCTCAAGTTTAAATCGTTATGTTAGTAATGAATGATTTGACTTCAGTTCATCTTTCCTGTAGGTTATGAAAGCAGGCTGGTCCCTGGAGGATGTCGACCTGTTTGAAATCAATGAAGCCTTTGCAGCAGTGTCTGTTGCAATAGCTAAGGAACTTGGATTAAACCCAGAGAAGGTAAGCAACATGAATTGTGCGGTTTGCCAGTGGACTTGCACAATCCAAGTTTAGGGTTGTAAAAACCAACAGATGAGGTTATTTCCCAGGACTGGTTATCTTGGCAAGAGATGAACAAATACTAGTTAAGTTTCAGTTGACTTACTTGTTGTTTTTTACAGAGAAGAACTGAGTATGTTAGTTCACAATGAATAGGACATTCTACAAACAAGGGCACCAGCAGTATTTACTCCTAAGCTTGACAGTGGGAGTCGAAAGAGTGGTTTGCTAGCATAAGCCTGAGAGGACAAAGATAAACGGGGTGCTAGCTTGTGTCCACAAAGACTGACTTGATCTCCTCCCCTCCTGTAGGTCAACATCAATGGAGGAGCCATTGCCTTGGGCCATCCTCTGGGAGCATCTGGCTGTAGGATTCTAGTGACCTTGTTACACAGCCTTGAGAGAATGGGTGGGACGCGTGGTGTGGCAGCCCTGTGCATTGGGGGTGGGATGGGGATAGCAATGTGTGTTCAGAGAGGATGACGTGCCTGACAGCCACCACGCCTGAACGCTTCTTGCTAAATCAGTGAAACACTACATAGTATGTGAAATCAGAGGACCAAAGTAAGGCGGGAACCCAGGTGGTCAGCTTGCTGTACTTTAATGAGACACCCAAGGCTAAGACATTGTGCCTGACACTGATATAAATAAAAGGGAAATCCAATCAATCAGTCATCAAGGGCTCCGGAGTGAACGGCGTTTTCATAACTTCCATGCTTATCATCTTTGCTTTCTGGGTGTAATTTTATCAGATCATCGTTTTTTTTTTTTGTTTTTGTTTTTGAGACATGTCTTCACCATGTAGCCTTGAAATTGTTTTGTAGGCCAGGCTGACTTTGAACTCCCAGAGAGCTACCTGCCTCTTCCTTCTGAGTACTGGAATTAAAAAGGTATGTGCCATCATGCCTGGACCCCAAAATGACCCATTCAAAGGATGGTGATTGGGGCTTCTGTTGCAAACTTCAGGCTCTTCACTTTAACTGTGGTTGGTTCAAAAAACCCCTGCTTGCTTGTTGTCTTATGGTTTCCCATTGATCAAATCAAGACCAATCCTGTAATGGTGAAAATTCAGTGACCTCTTCCAAGCTGAAGTGGTGTGTTCCGGCTGTTTTGGTCCTTGACTGGGAGTTCTGACAAGTGTATCTCTGGGAGTACACAAATGAACGGCAGGCAGTTTTGATGTATTTACTTCTCTCTGCTCTCGACTGGGTAAGATGTTACCTGCTTCAAATTTCTGTCTTGCCTTCCCCAGAATGATGGGCTGTAACCTGGAATCGTGAGCCAAATAAACTCTTTCCTCCTTTCTCTTGCTCTTTGTCAGTTTTATCATGACAGCAGAAAGAAAGCTAGAACATAAGGATGTATTAGTGACAGCTTGAACAGAAAAGCCATGGTTTACAGTATGTAACTGAGAGGTACAGCCAAGGACGTCTGAAGCAAAATACGGGTTTTGGGCAGGTTGGGAACAAAGAGTTCATTTATTATGGACATTACTGACAAACCTCTATGTTCTTCAGAAGAACCTGCCAGGAGGTAGCCACACGCACTGTGGTAGTCATAAGCAAACTGTAATGGAGCAATGTGTCACACCCCCGTGATTGGTCAGTGACTGACCAAATACACAGCAGCAGTGCCCTAATGAAGCCTGGGAGAGGGTTGAAGGGGAGGGGAGAAGCAGGGAGGGGAGCAGAGAAAAATGTAGATCTCAAGGTAGTTGTTAGGAGTTGTGGATGCTGGCAGTCAAATTCAATCCTAGGAAATTTAAATAGAGGGCCAGTCTGCTCATAGGCAAACAAGGATTTCAGAACTTGTCCACATAATGGGGTGTCTGGGGTGGACATGATGTTTCCTGGGGACCTGCTGCAAAGTTGGATGAGGGGCAGTCAGCCCACAGAGGGGCCTGAGGAATGACCACAGAGTAGGGGGGACATGGGATAGAAAAGACACGAAGCTGCAGGTGCAAACCTTTCAGAACGCTGAGGGCCCTGCAACTGCCCTGTGAGGGAATAGGGGTGGGGAGGATAGCCAGAGCCAGTCTGCAAAAGGCATGACACAAGGCATTGTGGGAAAGGTAAGTGAAATGTTCTCTATTCTATCAAAAGTTTAGATGAGACCAAGGATGTCCCATCTTCAATTAGAAAAGACATCACCTCACAAACGTCCCTTCCTCAGTCAGCGTTTTTCTAGATAATAGTATGCACTCAAGGTTACATCTGTTCTCAAAAGTTACACTTTGAGGCGTTGGTGGCTTATGCCTTTAATCCCAGCACTTGAGAGGCAGAGGCAGGCAGAGCTCTGTGAGTCCGAGGGCCAGCCTGATCTACAGAGTGAGTTCTAGGACAGCCAGGACTGTTATACAGAGAAATCCCGTCTTGAAAAAAAAAAAAAGTTAAAAGTTATACTTGAGTGAGTTAGCCCACACAGCTTTAACCCCAGCATTTGCAAGGTAGCAACAGGCTGATGTCTAAATCCCTGGCCAACCTGATCTACAAAGCGACTTCTAGGTCAGCTAATGGCTTCATTATGAAATTATGTCTAGAGAGAGAGAGTTATTACTCTCTCTGGGGGGTCTGGAGAGATGGCTCATGGGTTAAGAACACTTGCACTTATTCTTGCAGAGAACCTGAGTTAGCAACCACATGGTGATTCAAAACCACCCTGACTCCATTCCAGGGGATCGAAAGCCTTTTCCTGACTTACCTGGGGAACTAGGAACATAAGTGGTATACGTGTGTGCAGCCAGACAAAAACAAAACACTGATATATATGAAATAAATCTTAAATTTTTTTCCTTTGGAAAAAAAAAATGTGAGGCCAAACAAGCTAGAGTGAGGGGACGAATGGAAGTCCAGCCTCAACCACAGTCGTGTGATCTCTGCAGAAATAAAACTTTGCTTGCCCACATACCTGGTCCATTTCTAACATCATAGTGGTAGTTAGAAAGTCCTGGCAAATTCTGACTTCGGCCACAGGTATTTTAAACAACAGAGATCCATGGCCCTAAGGGATCTTCAGTGGAAAGGATCCACAGAGCACCTTCCAGAAGCGCCCGCGTCCTAGGCTTCTCGGGTTCTCCCCTTGATAAGAACCGGGTCAGTTCTTGGCATCCACGTGAGCTGCAGTTTATGGGGTCCAGGCTCAGGTAGAGGAAGTCCTATGGAGTTGGTACTAGCTAGCGCGCTCCCTCTGGCTTAGGACAGGGTTCGGGAATTCTGCCTGGGGAATCAGAACGAGATTCTGCCAGCTGAACCAGAGGTAGACTTTTGGCCACCCTCACTGCTTCAAAAATACACAAAAACAGAAACCATGATGTGAAAAAGGGGTCTATGACCCCTATGGATACAGAGAAAGATTCGAGGGGTGTGTTACACGTGTCCGAAGTCCACAGCCTTAGACTTCCCCCTACAACCTCCCCCCCCCAACAATTCCTCCGCCTTTTGCACGCTGACCGCACCCACCCCAACATACACACCAGAAAGTTCTCTACCCCACCCAGACCTTCACCTTCTACACCACACCGACACTTCCCACCCCTACGCTGCTCACGCCCCGCCCCTCCTGAGCCTGGAGGGTTGGGGGGCGGACCGGCGGTGTGCTGAGCCTGAACGGGGCGGGGCCGGGCGGCTATATACTCTTATCTCCAGCTCTGCCCAGACTCAGCAAAGTTTTCCAGACGCAGTTTTCTGGACGCCAGCTGAGCAGCAGGATGAACGCAGGCTCTGACCCCGTGGTCATCGTCTCCGCTGCCCGGACCGCCATAGGTGGGTGTCCCCCAATAGTGGCCCATTGGTCTCTCTCTGGTGGCAAGTGCCAGGCACTGGTGGTCTGAGCTCAGCAGACCCTGGGTAGCGCTGGACTTGGAGAAGCATTAGTTTAAAGTTCCCATTGCATGTGGCCCCATCCTCCTCCTCGGCCATCCTCACTGTCCCCTCGGTTCACACGCCGTCTCTCTCCCCCATTCCGTTATAGGCTCCTTCAATGGTGCCCTGTCTACTGTGCCTGTCCACGACCTGGGGACAACTGTCATCAGAGAAGTCCTGCAGAGGGCCAAGGTGGCTCCAGAAGAGGTGTCCGAGGTCATATTTGGACACGTTTTGGCGGCAGGTAACTCCTCAGTAACCCCAGGAGAGGTCGGGCTCATTAGAAACACACCATTTATTTGCACACGAACACACACACACCACCGGACAGTTCTTGGCTTAGAGTCCCCTGTGCAAGGATTCTTTCTGTCCCTCCTCCTTGACAAGCTTCTTCCCTGAGTGATCCCAGACCACCGATCTGTGCCGCCTTTGCGTTGTTAGAAGAAGGCCAGCCTGGTGCACAGGAGAGTACGCATGGCCCTCCCCGCCTCCTAAAACGCCACACATTCCATCAAAGCCTGTGGGCCTGGCTCTGTGCCAGCAGCAGGAAGGATGGCTGTAGAACAGGTATGCGCCTGTCCACTTGTCATGAGATTGGCTGTTCCTCACTCCCTGGAGGGAGACAGGAGAGCCTGAGAATGCCTTCCCTTTACCTCTGCTTCCTGCTGGGTTGCAGACCAGTGACCCTGACCATTCCGTGCTGATGACTGACATGGGGTCTGGGTGTGTAGATCAGCGGTGACGTGTGTGGTTAGCAGGCATGAAGTCGCGAGTTCACCGTCCTGCCATCCCCTCTGTCCCTCGGCATACATTGGAATTGATTGTAGAGATTTAGTTGTTAGTACTCAAAACCAACTTCTGTTCTTCCTGTGTCTGAGACCTCGCCCGTTTGCAGGTGGGCAGGCTGACTATTCCATGTTTTCTGAATGGTGTTTGCCTGCCTATGTGTCTGTGCACCACTTGCCTGCCTGGTGCTGGCAGAAGCCAGAAGAGGACCCTGGATTCCCTGGAACTGGAATTACAGATGGTTGTGCTGTGAGCTGCCACGTGGCTGCTGAGAATCAAACCTGTCCTCTGGAAGAGCAGACAGTGCTCCTAACCACTGAGCCGTCTCTCCAGCCTCTGAATATGCCATATGTAGAAACTACTTATTTTGGAATTTAAAATCACCAGCAGATTTTTTAAAATTTCAATATATATTGAATTTCAATTATATATATTGAATATTCAAATGCCTAGAGGTTATACAGAATGTTTATGATTTTGTACGTGAAACCAATCTCATATGTCACATGTAAAGGGGACGGGATGTCTTTAACAATGACCTAACCCTGTTATGCGCCTTCCTTGTGACTTCCACCGCGGCATCATTTCAGTGTGGGAAAGTTGGTGTTGCCCAGCCTGGCGGTACGAGGGTTTAACCCAGCACCCTTGAGTCCAGGAACTGAGCACCACGAGGCTGAAGCCAGTCTGAACCACTAGCAAGACCCTTTGTCAGAGAAGAAAAGGGACAGGAGGTGGGAGAGGGAAGGCTGCAGGTGACACTGTTGGGAGCGGGAGCAGCCCCGGCATCCACAAAGCCTATCCCCGTGCACACAGTTTAATCCCAGCACTGTGAGTGACAGGAAGTTTCATGTTGTGGAACACTGATGACTCTGAGACTATGACTGCTCAGCCTGGATTTTCTTATGTTCTTTTTTATTTTGGTTCTGTAGTTTGTCTTAGATATTTTTCTTTTTAAAATTGTATTTTATTTATTTTTATTTATTTATTTATTTTGTTTGTTTGTTTTTTCGAGACAGGGTTTCTTTGCAGCTTTGGAGCCTGTCCTGGAACTAGCTCTTGTAGACCAGGCTGGCCTCGAACTCACAGAGATTCGCCTGCCTCTGCCTCCTGAGTGCTGGGACTAAAGGCGTGCGCCACCACTGTCCGACTTCTTTTTAAATTTTTAAAATCAAGTTTACTGACTGATTTTTGAGGGTTGTTACAGCGCATGGATGGGGGTGAAGGACAACTTGTAGGAGTTGGTGTGTGTGTCTGTCTGTGCCCACCCCACGCCAACACACACACAATACAGGTCCTGGGAATTAACCTAGATCATCAGGCTCTGTAGCAAGTGCCTTTACCCAGTAAGCCATCGTGCCAGAAAGTTTTTGGTTTGGCTCTGTTTTTTGTTTTTTAATTTTATTTATTTATATTTTATGTGAGTGCTCTGTCTGCATGTGCACCTGCAGCCAGAAGAGGGCGCCAGATCCCATTGTAGAAGGTTGTGAGTCACCATGTGGATGCTGGGAATTGAACTCAGGACCTCTGGAGGAGCAGCCAGTGCTCTTAACCATTGAGCCATCTCTCCTGTCCCTTGGTTCTGTTTTTGACTTTAGACTATCACGCAACCCTGGGCCACCGCAAATTTAATGTGTAGCTAAGGATGGTGACCTTAGGGTCTTCAGCTCGGTCTCCCCAAGTGTTCACCATCACACCTGGCTTTGAAATTGTCTTTTCTGAGCACGTCTGTGAACTTGTCCTTAGGGAGCCTGAAGTCTTATTTGAGCCACACCACATGCTCATGGTCCCCCAAGGCTCAACTGTGATGCCATTGCCATGGTTCTGCCTGTAGTTAGCCGCTCCCTCCTCCCTCCTTAAAGGCCTTCTCACGTGTCAAAGGACATTCCATCACTGCTGGGTTTTCTGTTACATTCTTCCACACGATTTCTCACGTAACCGTGACAAAACGTGGCAGTGCTCACTGTGGGGACCCGTGCAGTGTATGTCTTAGGAAGCACTGCACCAAAGCGCCTCCTCTGTATTGTCTCACTGAACCCTGCCCCTCTGCCACGTGGACCCTGCCATCTCCATCCTGTACAGGCGTGAATGAAGCTGAGACGCCTGTGCCTGCCCAGGCCACAGTTAGAAATGGAGCTGCAACTTGGACACAGATCTGTCATGCTGCTTTTTTTTTTTTTTTTTCTTTTGGTTTTTCGAGACAGGGTTTCTCTGTGGCTTTGGAGCCTGCTCTGGAACTAGCTCTTGTAGACCAGGCTGGTCTCGAACTCACAAAGATCCACCTGCCTCTGCCTCCCGAGTGCTGGGATTAAAGGCGTGAGTTCGAGACCAGCCTGGTCTACAAGAGCTAGTTCCGGGATAGGCTCTAAAGCCACAGAGAAACCCTGTCTCGAAAAAACCAAAAAAAAAAAAAGGTTTTATTTGCTTAAGTATTTATCATTCATTATTGCTAAGATGAAGGAAGTTTAGGGCCAGGCCTGGGCACAGGCCTTTAATGCCAGCACTCAGGTGGATGAGGAAGGCAGATTTCTGTGAGTTCAAGGGCAGCCTAATGTAATAATGCCTTCAGTAAATAATACCTGAGCATGTTAGCTTTACCTGCAATCTGAGACAACCTAAGGTCACCTGGAAGAGTCTAAACGGGAGGAACTCCCGACATGGTTGACCTGCGGCTTCTCCTGAGAGCTTGTCTCAGTTGTTTGAGGTGGGAAGACCCATCCTGAACATAGAATCGTCAGAGCTGTGCCCTGGGCTGCTTCAGGGTGACCAGAGCTGGCTGAGCATAAGCAACAGGAAGCAGGCAGTGGTGCCTCTGTTTCTCTCTGGCTCCTTGACTGGCTGGGACGCAGTAGGAGACTCAGCTTGTGACACGGTTTCCCCAGAAGTGATGGGCTGTGGAAGAGAATTGTTCCAGTCAAGTAAATAAGCCGAATGAGCCTTATCTTCCCGAGTTCTGTCAGGGTATTTTATCTCGGTGCCAGACATTTACCCATTAGACTAGAAATTGCTATCAGGAATGGGCGGGCTGCTGTGCAAAAGCAGCCATGTTGTCTTTTGGGAGGAGTGTGGAAGACTTAGGCTGGAAAATCCCTTCTGTTTGTAATACTTGATGGGCTGTTTGGGGAGAAGCTTGGGAAACAGTAATACTGTAAGAAATGTGGACTGTGGGTGCCTGGCTTATGAGAGTTCAGAGAAGAGTTTATCAGGAACTGGGCCTGGGCCACTCATGATATTTTGAGTGGGGTTCTGTTTGCTGATTGGGATGGGGCCAAAGGAACATCTGTGAGCAGAGGTCACCTGCACACTGAGATGAAACCTCCTGTGTATCCCAAGGGTGAGAACACAGAAGCTGGCCCAGGCCAGGCCAGGTCACATCTGGAGCTGCAAATCAAACTGGGCAATCTAAGAGTAATTGATTAATATTAATTAATTGATTTTTTTTTTTT
>JAQHUG010000026.1:8304100-8324549 GCA_028555095.1 Dicrostonyx torquatus
CAGGCTCCAAAGCTACAGAGAAACCCTGTCTCGAAAAACCAAAAAGAAAAAAAAGAAAAGAAAACCAGCCTTGGAGTTGCTGAAGCTTAGGAGGCTCCAAAGGCTGTGGGAGCCATGGCTACCATGGGCAGTCCACTTGCGGGCAACCTCTTGTCCTGCCCGTCTCTGATCTACATCTCTGGGAAGGCAGCTTTTCGGGATTGACCTGAGAGGCAGACATTCACCATTGGCACCTGGAGAATGGTTGAAAGGACATTTGTGTTGGGGAGGTGGCTCAGTGGGTAGAGTGGGGGCTTAGCTCTGGGCTTGTTCCCCAGCATCACCTAAACTAAATGCGCTCCACACCTGTCATCCCGGCACTGGAGATGTGGAGGACCAGGAGTTCAAGGTCATCTCTGGCCACCTAGAAAGTCTGAGGCCAGCCTGGGATACTTGAGCTCCTGTCTCAAAAAGAGAGCAAAAGAAAAACACATTTGTTGGGCAACAAGAGAATGACGAGCAGAGCCTGTGCCACTTGCCACTGGTCCCCAGGCAGACCCTGCCCCGCCCACGCCTCTGACTTGTGTCTTTGTCTTACAGAGTCTGCAGCATTGTCACCACCTGGGCCATGGTTGCGTTCGTCCTGGGAAGATTCAGCCCCTGAGTGTGCAGTGAGCCTCCTCTACTTCCGCCCCAGCTTCCAGAGATGGCCCTCGCGGCTCATCTGTGTAAACCAGTTTGTTTTCAGGCAGACCTGTATTGGTCCTTTGTAGATATTTTGTTCTGTTCTGAATGTGAGATTCTGTAAATAAGACTGATGATAAAACCCTTGCATCTGTAGGACCTTTGTACATGGCCAATGCATTCCTTCCTGTAAGCTGGGGGAGGTCCTGGCCGCTTGGGTGTGTGTGAGGGAAGGGGCTGTTTGGACATGAGCTGGCAGAGATGAGGGAAGGGGCTACTGCGGCTTCAGTAGATGCTGTGTGAGCCACAGTGAAGGTACCTGGGACTCAAAGAACAGTAAGACCTCCAGGCTCACCCGACTCACGGTGTAAGAACAGGAGGAGAGCAAACACTGAACAGGTCAGCATGAGAGGAGTTGCAGACAGTATGCTGTGAAGAAGCCCGTGGCGCTGTCACAGAATGGAGGGATGTCAATCACCAGGCTTGGGAGTCATGGACCCCCACGGCTCTACTGCTGAGCAGCACAGGCAGCTGGTAAAGTTTATAGTTCCATGATCAGAGCAGGCCCAGCACTACGGTCGTGTTACTGCTCGGAGATTGGACACAGCCATCTCACCTCCGTTTTCAAACTGAAGAGAGGAGCTGAGAAGACAGCCGCCACTCCTTTCCTCTAAACTGTGGGGTGGAGCTAACTCGGTCTCCCCACTGCAGATTCTCGTGACTTGGGGTTTAAAATGCCTCTCGGGGGTCTATTCCTTTGCTTTCCCCTACTTCCTTCCTTCTCAAAGCATCCTCATCCCTGGGCTAAGGCGGCATGTATATCTGCCTGCATACAGCTGGGCCTCCCTGCATCCCGGCTCTTCTGGAGCCCTCCTTTTTCATCTGGTCCCCAGAGTCATCCATTGACCTCTTTTACTGAGATCCTAGCCCGTCTCTAGCTCGGAGGACCCCATCCTACATCTTTGTTTCTCCAGGGCTGACCTAGTCCCCTGGGACTAGAATGGTTCTGAGGCCACTTGCCCTGGTGTGCACCCTTCACTGTCCTGTGATAGAGGCCACCTTCCTCGGATGACATGCCCACTGCTATCGGCCTGCAGGATGGATGACTGGAGGAGCTGGCTGAGGTAACCCCTTACATCTGACGTTTTGTCCAGAGAGCCGCCTGACCCCAGTCACACCATCTTGTCTTCCCTCTGCTCCTTCAAGGGCCTGAGCAAAATCCTTTGGTTCCACAGTCTTAAGTGGTTTCCCATCCCACTGGACATTTATTTTTATCTTTTATTTATTTTTTTGAGATCAGGGTCTCTCTATGTATGTAGCCCTGGCTGTCCTGGATACTTGTTATGTAGATCCTGGCTGGTCTCAAACTCAGAGATCCCCCTGCCTCTGTTTCCTAGGTGCTGGGATTAAAGGCCATTTGACTTTCTTGTTCTCTCATCTCTAGGACCAAATCATTATAACAGCTTCCCACGGGTGTCTTCCGTTTTTCTGAGGGTCACCTGATGCCTGAGTGGCAGAGCTCAGCTTAACCTTGGGTGCCAACTTGTCCCCAGTTGGCCTTTCTTTGTCTAGGTGTGGGATTTATTTTCCTTCCTTCCTTTTTTTTTTTCTTTTCAATGAGACGGTGTTTCTCTGTGTAGTCCTGGCTGTTGTCCTGGAAACTCACTTTGTAGACCAGGCTGGACTTGAGCTCAGAGATTCGCCTGTCTCTGCCTCGCGAGTGCTAAGATTAAAGGTGTACGCCACCATCACCTGGCATGGGTGTGGGGTTTTTCTTGGGGCTCACAGTTAGTTTTGAGGCCCCTGTAGCCCACTGCCCACACAGGACTTGAGGCCTGCCAGACCCAGATTCCCACCAGCTCGGCTGCTTGGACACTTGTCTGTTTGGATGGAAAAATCGCCCCTTATCAGCATCCCCTTTCCCTCCCCATAAACTCTCCAGAATGTAGGAGGTCTGCCATGAACAGAGCCTGCTAAGTGGAAGAATAAACCAAATAAAGCCTCTCTCCGGAGCCCGTTTATGAGAGTCCAGGCATCCGGGCACTCATCCCATTGTCTCTGCTCCAGCTTTCCAAAATTCTACATAAATTAATCTCAGAAGCCAAAAATTTGACTTTTTGGGCAAGCTTTGTTTTTCTGAGCTGATTGGTGGACAGCGCACCCCTAAAGAAATCAGAGGTCCCCTCCCCCATTATTGCTGTTTTACAAATAAAGAATGCTTTTTCCGCCAGGAGTGTGGGTTTGACTGACTGTTGTGCCTTGTGAGCTCTGACCCATCCATTCCCGCATTCCTTGGTTCCTATTCCTTTGTGTCAGCTACAACACAGGAAAAGGGTTAGGGGAAGTTGAGGAAGTTCAGAGTTGAAGGTCACATCCCCACCCCGTGGTTTCCGGGTTTCCTCTCTGGAGAACTCACACAGTAGAAAGTTCAAGCTCAGATGCCTGCACTTCCCCCATCCCCATTTCCTTCATGGCCGGGGAAAGTGTAAGTGCACCTTTAAGACCTGGGGGCTGGAGAGATAGCTCAGAGGTAAGAGCACTGACTGCCCTTCCAGAGGTCTTCAGTTTAATTCCCAGAAACCACATGGTGGCTCACAACCATCTGTAATGAGATCTGGTGCCCTCTTCTGACCTACAGGCATACATGCAGGCAGTACACTAATATACATAATAAATTCTTTAAAAAAAAAAAAAGACCTTAGGCCCAGGCACCTCCCATTTGGCCTCATTTCCTGCAAGTCCACCACCTCCAGGGACACCTCCCAGTGACCCAGCCTTCAGTACAACAGACCCTCAGGGCATCAGACTGACGCTTAGCAGTGCAGGTGTTGGCTCCTCACTGTTTAATTTAGGGACTGTTCTGAACCAGACACCATTCTGTTCTCATTGCAGTCATGTGAGCCCATACACGCCGTCTTGGACCGGTCAGAGCCCTTCCTAGGCTTTTCAGCACCAATGTAGCTTCAACATAGCATTTCTGATTTATTTATTATGTATACAGTTTCTGCCTGCAGGCCAGAAGAGGGCGCCATATCTCATTACAGATGGTTGTGAGCCACCATATGATTGCTGGGATTTGAACTCAGGACCTCTGGAAGAGCAGCCAGTGCTCTTAACTGCTGAGCCACCTCTCCATTCTAGAATTCCTAAAATTGTTCTAGTCCAAGTCACATGACTGCACATTACCCAGGTTTTTGTTCAAATGCCACTGCTACCCAGAGGCCATGCCAGACTACCCTGTCCAATAGGCTCTCTATCCCTCTTCATCCTTTACCCAACTTTGTCTTTTCCCCTGGTGCCCCAACTACAGCCCAAGAACAAAACTACGGAATGAGAGCTGGGTGGTGGTGGTGGTGGTGACGGCGGCGGCGGTGGCGGTAGCAGTAGCAGTGCACACCTTTAATCCCAGTATTCAGGAGGGGGAGGCAGGCGGATCTCACTGAGCTCAAGACCAGTCTGGTCTACAAAGCAAGTGCCAGGACAGCCAGGGCTATGCAGAGGAACCGTGTCACAAACCAAAGCAACCACACAAAACTGCCAAAGACAAAAACAAAACACTGTCATGACTGGCCTTTGCTGCCGATAGACACTATGGCGACCTTCCATGTCCCTCAGGCATATCGTTCCCCTCCCACAGATGAAGTATTAAACCCTAGGCTGGGAAAGCTGATGAGTGATACTGAGCTGAACGGGATCCGAACCTAGGATTAGTTGTCCCGGGGCATGTGTGTAGGGTGTGGTGGAACCACACACAGTTTGAACCTTAGAAGGGTCTGCTCAGGAGACGGGGGCAAGAGACTCTGGTCCTTGCCAGCACCCCCACAGGTGAGAGCTCTGAGTGGGGGTCTCCATCAGACGTCCTGCTCTGGGTCTGGAGTAGTGAACGGTGCCTGGGTCCTACAGCACGATGGCTTCCCAGCAGGGTGCTCAGTCTCCCATCAGCAGCAGTCTGTCTGGACAAGCCAGCGAGTGGCAACAGCTGCCACCTTCTCAGGTGAGCCTATCCGCTGTCTCGGAGCTGCCTGCTAGAGATCTCTTCACAGGTCCTTACTTCAGCCATCTTGTATTCCTGGGTGTTGGACAGGGCCATGCCGGGTCCTTGTGTCTTCGCCACGTTCCTTCCCACCAATCTAAGGGGTCCCCACTCCCTGCTATGAGGCCACAGAATTCTGATGCCGTGGATTCACCTCCCTGACCTCTCCCAGAACCCTGTTTTGTGTTTTGCTTTATTTTCTCCTGTGACATTTCTTTTATTTTCTCCTGTGGCACCCCATCCAGTCAGGTTGGCAGGTCAGATGCTCTGGTAACCACCAAAGGGCAGGTACTGAGTTCTCGGGCTCCTGGTGTCACTTCTGTCATTGCAGCCTTTGTCCTCCAGGCTCTTACCTGGAAATGCTGACTCGGCTTAGAAAATGGTGCCAGCATGACTTTCCCAAGGAGCAGTGGCAGGTCGGACGTCTCACAGCCCAGGTCCATCTGCTCTCTTCTGCCCTCAATTGGGTGCCAGTATGGTCCCAGTGGCCATAGATCTGGATCTGAGCAGGTCCCCACCCTTAGGGCTGAACATATCGTTTGAAAGATGCATTGAAATCCCAGCCTCACCTGTAACTGCCTCCTGTGGAAACGGTCTGTGCAGTTTATGAAGACAAAGAACACATCTTTTCAGCAGCGTTCCATGTCAGTGTCTATGGGTCCCAGATGTCACCACCATCTTCAGCCCGTTACCCAGTAATGCCTCTGGCCAAGGTCTCATGGAGCTTAGACTGACCTCAAATCTACTATATAGACAAGGATGACTTTGAACTTATTCTTTCTGCTCCCACCTTTAAAAAAAATTACCAATTTTATGTATAGGAGTGTTTTTTGTCTGCATGTACGTCTGTGAAGCATGTACATGCCACAGAGGCCAGAAAGAAGGTGTAGGATCCCCCAGGACTGGAGTTTCAAATGGTTGTGAGCTGTCATGTAGGTCCTGGAAATCAAAACCTGGTTATCTGGGAGAATAGCCAGCGCTCCTAACCACTGAGCCATCTCTCCAGCCCCTGCTTCTGCTTTCTGAGTGCTGGTGTACTACAGTCATGTGTTACCATGCCAAGTTTATGGGGCCCTGGGAGTCAAACCCAGGGATGCTAAGCTTCAGGCGTGCTAATCAAATGGTCTGTCAACTAAGTTACATTCTCTCTCCCTTGAAATAATTCGTTTTTTGTTTGTTTGTTTGAGACAGGGTTTCTCTTTGTGTAGCCCTGGCTGTCCTGGAACTTTCTCTGTAGACCAGATTGGCTTTGAACTCACAGAGATCTGCCTGCTTCTGCCTCCCAAAATAATGGGATTAAAGGTGTGCACCACTACTGTCCAGCTTAAAATAGATTTTTTTAAAGTTACTTTAGAAACATGAAAACAGGAGGATCAGGAGTTAAAGGCCATTGTCCACTACTTATTGAGTTCAAGACCAACCTGAGTCACTTGTCTCAAGAAAGCTAAGAACTATTAATCCTAGCCCCGGGGTAGCAGAGGCAGGTAGATATCTATAAGGTTGATGCCAGCTTATAGCCCAGGCTACAAAGTGAGTTCTAAGACAGCTAGGGCTAAATAGTGAAACCCTGTCTCAATAATAATAAAAAAAAACCCAAAAAGCTAAAGGCCAAAATATAACATGAAACAGCCACTCAATTCTAATCCTCCCAGCAAGCAGGGGTTGTTGCCCGTTTCCTGCTTCTTTGTGCTGTCAGTTGCTCAGAACAGTGTGCACATCAGGCATGCTCAAGACTCACCTGGGCGTGTGTGGTGAGCCCACGGGACCAGACTGCCCAGACTGCCACTTCCATACTCAGGAGCTCGCCCTGCCCCTGGTTCTTCCCTTTGCCCTCACTCCAGTAAGTTTTGGGCTTCAGCCTGGGAAGGCAGCCATCATTTCTAGAATAGTTCAAGTACACTGACTCTGGATGGGGCAGGGAAGAGTCTCATGCCCGCCCACGCCTACTGGGGCCAGCTGTCTCCTTTTCTACCGCCTGGAGGCAGGGAAAGCACACAGAGAAAAGCAGGAACAGGGGAGCTAGCTCACTCTGCCTTTTCTCCCTGATGCACCCTTATCAAATGAGGCAAGGGTGGGTCAAGAGCTTTGCAGCAGCTGAAAGTGTGAGACCCGTCCGTGGATCCTCCGTGACTAAACTCACGGAGAGTCAGGCAGCTGCAGCAAAGAGGCTGTCTGGATGTCTAATGCTGCCTGATGGCATTTTTAAAAGATTTCGTTTGTCTTTTATTATTTTTAATGATGTGTATGTTGCGTGCATGTATGTGTGTCTGTGTGGGGGTGTGAGCATGTGAACACAGGGCCCTGTGAAGGCCAGAGGCATTGGATCCCCCGGAGCTGGTGTCACAGGCAATTGTGAATCACCCGATGTACCCACTAAAAACGGAACTCAGGTCCTCTGGAACAAGAGTACCTCTTGGGTGCCTGAAACTTCCTGGATCCGGAGAGAGATGGTGCACAGGTCTTGGCCTCATGGGTTGATCAGCCCAGAGGCCGAGGGATTCCAGACAAGTACAGGCTTGCTGTGTGCCTTTCCCGGCCCCTTAGACAAGAGCACAGGCCACACATCCTCAGTAAGTGTTTATACGCGAGTAGACAGTCACAGTGTTGCAACAGTGTTTGGCATTATCTCTTATATGGAACCGAAGGCATTTTATGATCGAATTCTGCTATTCAATTTTTAAATATTTACATTATTTATTTGTGGGGGGTGGGTGCCCACAGGTGGAGGTTAGAGGACAACTTGCAAAAGTTGATTCTCTGTCCCCACCATGTGGAACCCAACTCAGGTCACCAGGCTTAGCAGCAAGTACCTTTGCCTACTGAGCCGGCTCACCAGCCTGGCTCCGGCTGCCTAAATACCCAGCTGCTAATACAGAGAGACACATACATCGGAGACAGCCGGTGTTTCTGGGATTCCCAGAATATGAAGTAAAGTACTTGCCCTGAAGTGATGGGAACCAGGGTCAGGAAAGGGCGGAGTCCGTGGAGCCTCAGATCTGACTGACTTCCCAACTTCTTCCAAGAGCCTGCTCATACCCGGGGACGCTCCTGCAGGCCTGTTAGGAATTTCATTACTTCATCCATTTCTAACTCCTGTCCCTGCAGTGGTTCTCCAGAGCAGAGAGAATCCTAGAGGTTGAAATCGGTGACTACAAGCCACAGGGGTAGAGAGGAAGGAAGTCTCCCCGGGGCTGCTTTAGGCAGAGTCCTAAGTTTGTTTCTCCACTTTTCTGACATTAAAAAGAGAAAAGTGCTCGGCTGTCTGGGTCACCTTGGTGGTTTCACAGTAGTAGAAGCTGATCCGAGGATCAAGGACGCTGCGGTGTGAGGGATGCTCTCCTCAGCTGTATCTCATTGTCAAATTCTGGGGGAAGGTCGCCGTGACAGCCTCTCCCGGCGTTTCTCAGAGCAAGCCAGATACACCCAGCAAAGGGCAAGTTTTTGAAGGAAGGCGGCAATCGTGGAAGGAGCGATACTTTCTGGCTTGTAGCTCAGAAGCGGCCGCTCTTCCCGCCTAAGTCCAGTCACAGCTTGTGCTCTTCCGGCAAGGATGTCCGTCTCTCTCTCTCTCTCACAGCGATGTCACTGAGGAGGATGGGTGGTGATAGTCCCGGTTCAGAGTCAATGGCGGGACACCCTCCTAACTCAGCAGCCAAAGGAAAGGTTCAGTTCTCTCCTCAGCATGAAACTCAACAAACCAAATGCAGTTCAGGATGGAGTGAGTGGAAACCAGGAAGGTAGAGACTCGGTGTCCTGAGAGGCCGCTCTCAGTACTTGACTAGTAACATCCACCCTTGGCAGGGAGTCTAGCTCATGACAGAGTGCTTGTCTGGCGTGTGAGGCCTTGGGTTTCTTCCCCAAGCACCGCTCATACACAGACAACAATTTATTAGGCTTTGTCATTTGTATGAGCTAAAATAGCATTCAGATATTTTATTTTATTATTTATTTGAGGGTCAGGACGGCCTCAGACTCACAGGAATCCCCCTGCTTCCCCATTGAGTGTTCTGATTATGGATCTGGATATGCCTGGCTCCATTCTGTTGTCTTAATTAGCATTTTTGGTAACTACTGAATTCAAATACTTCTGATTATGGGTCATTTTTGCTTGTTTGTAGTGGGATTATAAGTTGTCCACCATTTAATATTTATCCATTTATCTATTGGTATCCCACCATTTTTACTCTTGGTTTAGTTGAACATTCCAAATATTAAGGGATATTAACCTGCTGTCATATTTATTAAAATAGACTTTCTAATTCATGTTTTATTATAGTTGGAACTTCTCATTATAGTTGGAACAGGCCCAACGCCACAGAACCCTAAAGCATTCAGCGTAACCCCAGTTTGTCAGGTTTACATTTAAGGGCTTATCTTATGAAAGCCAGTTGCATTATGGGACTTTCTATCAGTAAGAAAATGACTCGATGAACAAAATCTATAAATAGCGCTGAGAAGAAGCTGGGCCTGACCTTAAAATAGCGAAGTCCTTCCACTGTGCCTCGGGACAACTGCAGAATGTTTGCTTTGCAGTAAAAACAGAAAACGCTCCATTTCCAAAGCACTGGCGGCAGCATTTCCAATCAGCTGCTCAGTAACGAGCCGAGGAGTGAGGGATGGTGTGTTAGGGAGGTCAGGTAATAGCCACATGGGTCGCCGAGGGAAAAGCATGGATTTGTTTTGCACACACTGTACAGCAAGATGCATTGCCTGTTGTTCCTGGGTACGTCGGCACCTCATGTTTAGCCAAAGAAAGAAGAGAGGGACGGAGGGAAGAGAAGAAACTGGGAATGGTAGAACGTGTCTGTGATTCCAACTCTCAGGAACTAGGCAGCAGCATTGAAAACTTGAGGCCAGACTGGGCGACATTGTAAAATCTTCTTTCAGGAAACTAAGTAAGGATAGAAGAAAAGCAGAGGGAGACTTGAGAGTGGGGGACAGGAAGGGAGACAGTGTTCATGTCTCAGCAAAGCTCCGCTCCTCCTTGTCGAGGCTTTCCTTTGGTTCTTTTTCCTTTCCTTTTCTTTTTTTTGGGGGGGGGGATTGGTTTTTTCAAGACAGGGTTTCTCTGTGTAACAGTCCTGGCTGTCCTGGAACTCGCTTTGTAGATCACGCTGACCTCAAACTCGCTGAGATCCGCCTGCGTCTGCCTCCCAAGTGCTGGGATTAAAAGCATGCACCACCCATGCCCAACGCTCCCTCTAATTCTTACAGGATGACATCTTTAAAGGACTCGTGGGACATCCCATCTGTCTCTCAACTGGACCCATGATAATTTCTCAGTGTATGAATAGTGAAGATGCTTGTAAGGTAGCGGATGTGCCCCTTATCTGCACTGACCTGTTTTCTTCTGATGCGTTCGAAGGACAAGATGGAAAGAGGAGACCCAAGGGAGAGGAAGTGAGGAGTGATCAATGACAACAGTATAAACAGTTTATAGTACCTCTCAAAGACTGCCCTGGGCTTTATGGTCTCGAGGGTGGGTTTGGGGGGTCAGACTCCTTAGTCACAGTCTGGATCAGCACCATTCTCAGTCTGAGTCCTTACTAAACCTCTTACCTTTATCTGTGATAGGAGATTAATAACAGTGGCTCCCAAGGGTGACAAGAAAATGAAGTGAGACAAGGTGGGGACATACAGGTCTGTGCTGGGAAGGCAAGGTCAAGCCAGGGTCAGAGCTCTGTGCTACAGTACTTGCCCAGCACATATGATGCTCAAGAGCCAATCCCTAGTACTGGCAAAAACCATGAGCCCCATCACGTTGTCAGTGACCAAGTGCATACTGTGTGCAGTGTGTCTCGTTATCATTTCTTTCTGGAGGGATGAAGGACTTTTCCTTTCATCTTAGGTGAACCACCAGGTGGGAAGGTAGCGAAGTGGTTTCAGAATAGTCTTATATTCCCACACGGGGATAACATCAGGCGTCCTTCCTTGGGGACATACCAGCATACTAGCAGGAGGTCACGAAAGAGGAGGGAACTGTGCGACATCCTCCCTGGAGCCCACGGCTGTCTTTTCCTCAAAGACCTTCTGCAGCGCTTCTTTCAGAGACTTCCGTCTCTTCTTCCTGCTCAGACTGCCCACCACAACGTAGACAACAGGGTTGATGCTGCAGTTGACGGTGGACAGCATGGTCAGGTAAGGGAGGGATTTCCAGACAGACTCATCTGTTGAGTTGGAATAGTAGGCGATGATAAGCAACACCTTCATGGGCATGGCGAAGACGAGAAACAGGACGACCGTGGCCATGATGATCACGTAGAGCTTGGCGGGTTGGCGTGGCTTCAGGTTACAGCAGACCTGGATGAAGAGGATTAGATTGGAGAAGACCATGAGGGGCACAAAGACCAGGAATGTCAAGATACAGGAGAATATGTACACGTAACGGCATTCTGGGAATCGGGGCTTCACTTCCAGGATGCAGAAGAAGTTTTCCAACCCAGACACGAGCACAGAGAGGGCCCACAGCAGCGCACAGGTCACGGCAGACTGGTGCTTTGGGCGCCGGCACTGGTACCAGATTGGGTAAAGCACTGAGAGGCATCGCTCCACGCTGATGGCTGTGAGGAGGTGGAGGCCTGTGTTGTAGCCGAAGATCATGAGGAAGATGGCATAGCTCAGCAGGGCGACGTCATGAATGTGGAAGGTGTTCACTAGTTGAATGACGGACGACCAGAGGAGAACCAGGAAGTCGGCAATGGCGAGATGCAGGAGGTAGATGGTGAAGGGTTTCCTCTTGACACAGAAGACGAGGAACCATATCAAAAGTCCATTCCCAGTCAGGCCCAGCATACAAATCACCAGGGAGACAGAAATATAGCTATAGTCAACTACTTGCTTTGAAGACCAGGTGGTTTCATTTAGGGATTCGTTTCCGGTGTATTGCATGGATTCCAGAGGACAAAAGGTCGTTGCCGGTGGCTCCATTCTTGGGAACTGTCTTTCTCTGTAGTCTCCTGTGGTCACAAACGGAAGACAGTGACAGCTGTCATCTCCTCAGCATCGGAAGATGGTTTTATATCACTGGGGAAGCTCTCTCCCACGTGAGGGATAAGGTGAGCCAGACTGCCCTGCTGGGTTTCCTCACCTTCTGTAGCCCCTGCCCCATTCTCTCCTCTTTGTTTCTCCACCCCACAGACCAAAATGTCTACATCCCTCCACTATCACCAGGGCTAATTTCCAACCTCGGCCCCAATTACTGGCGTCCACAACAATTCTTCGTTTTTCCTGGGTCTATGGGTTAGCACACTATGTTTCTTACTTCTAGAAGTTCTCACGAGAACTAGGTGACAGAATCAGGAGCAGGATTTTTTTTCTTAAAGATACATGAAATACACCAATGACGAAGAAACCGTGGCTGGGGAGGTTGTCCAGAAAAATGTTTGTGCAAGGGTAGATCCTCAGCATTCAGACAAACATCTGGGCATGGTGCTGGGCGGTGGTGGCGCACGCCTTTAATCTCAGCACTTGGGTGGCTGAGGCAGGCGGACCTCCGTGAGATCGAGGCCAGCCTGGTCTACAGAGTGAGTTCAGGACAGCTAGGGCTGTTACACAGAGAAAGACTGTCTCAATGAACCCCCCCCAAAATCTGGGTGTTGGAAGCATCTATTTATAACCCCAGCACCAGGTGATGGGGATAGACAGATTCTGGGGACTCAGTGGCCTGCCGGTCAGGCTGCAATCACTGAGAAACCCTGTCTTTAAAAACAAGATGGAGCCGGGCGGTGGTGGCGGACGCCTTTAATCCTAGCACTCGGGAGGCAGAGGCAGGCGGATCTCTGTGAGTTCGAGACCAGCCTGGTCTACAAGAGCTAGTTCCAGGGACAGGCTCCAAAGCCACAGAGAAACCCTGTCTCGAAAAACCAAAATAAATAAATAAATAAAAAACCGAGATGGAGAGGTGACTGAGGGAGACACCTAATATCGTCCTCTGTCACACATAGGTGCCTGCATAGGCAACCCCCCCACATGCACACCACCACACACCCTGAAAGTTGAAAAAAGAGAGACAAGAGACAGAGCGGATGAGAGAGACAGACAGACAGAGAGACAGTGAGCACAAGTACAGCACGGGTAGAACTTTGTTGCTCTTTCCTGCCACATCTCTCTCTAGCTGTCTCCTGTTCCCATGTCTGGGTCTACAGTTTGTAGCCACACTCTACCAATTCACTGGTAAACACAGCTAATAGACAGTCGTACGCTTCTCTCTTGGACATTAGATGTCATTCCCTTGGGTTGGAGGAGGAGACAACCATGTCATGTATGGAAAAGGTGGGAGGGGCTAGACTGGGGAGGAGCTTCTGTCGAGCTGGGGTGCACAGAGGAGAAGGCTATCCAGAGCGGACAGTCATACACGACTCTTATCTCCAGCCCCGGGACAGCCTGGGTCCCCAAGTGTGGTTAGGTGCTGTGGCTGCTCAATTTCTACTTCCTCCTTCCTCAGTGTTCCCTATAGCCCAAAGGATGCCCTCGCCACCACCAGCTGAAGCATGGCAGCGATTCAGGAAGCACCAGCAGAGGGAGGCTATCCCGGGCTGCTCTTTATAGATTCAACCAACCATAAAGGACATCCTCTTTACAGATAGACACTGTTCTTTCTTATCTATCTATCTATCTATCTATCTATCTATCTATCTATCTATCTTTCTTTCTTTCTTTCTATCTATCTATCTATCTTTCTATTTATCTTTCTTTCTTTCTTTCTATCTATCTATCTTTCTATCTACCTATCATCTATCTATCTACCTATCTATCTATCTACCTACCTATCTATCTACCTATCTACCTCTCTCTTTCTCTCTCTCATCTATCTATTATAGTTTTTTGAGTCAAGGTTTTTCTGTGTAACAGCTCTGGCTGTCCTAGGACTTGCTTTGTAGGTCATCCTGGCCTTGAACTCACAGAGATCCTCCTGCCTCTGCCTCTCGAGTGCTGGGATTAAAGACGAGCACCACCACTGCCCAGCTAGACACTGTTTCAAAAGATGCTTTTTCAGTCTCCCCTAGCAACTCTGAATGTGTATTTCTGGAGACTCAGCAGGATTTCCCAAAGCAGTCAGTAGATTACGACTTTAACCTGAGTGATAACTGGTTTTGCCATTGTGGAATTCCTGTCGGGACTCCATTCTTTCTCGGTGTCCAGCTCTTAAACACGTGTGGGATCACCGGAGTGGTGTTTCTTTGTACACAGAGACTGATGGCTGACTGCCCCCTAAAGAGTTTCAGGATGGAGTTGGTCCCTGGAAGGTCCAGTGTTCAACCTGCAGGGAAGGAGGGGGCCTGCTGGATGTTGAGCTGACCACCAGTGGACAATGATCATGTCTGTCTTAGAGTCTCCGTAGCCCCTCCCCAAAAAACAGGTTCTGAGAGCTTCCAGAAAACAGAAGATGTGGAGATTCCTGAGGCAGGGGCAGAGAGGGCATGGAAGCCGTGTCCCTCCAACCGCCCTTCTCATTTCATACCTGCCCATCTATAGCCATCGTGACAACCTTTGCAATTCACTGCTGCGGTTCCCGCTGAATTCTACAATCTCTTAGGGCAATGAATTGAACCCACGGAACCCTGACTTATGTTCGTGGCTCAGAAGCACAGGTGAAGTGGCTGGGACTTGTGGTCAGTGTCTGAAGAGTGGACAGCGCTGTGGGCATGGACTCTGAGTGCCGGGAGTCAGATCTCTAATTTCTTCCTTGGGATGGGTTGCTTCAACACTTGCTCATGAGGAACTGAGAGACTTTGAGTCAGAAAAGCGTAACAGACATGAACACTGGCTTTGGGCTCAGATTTGGGATTAAATGCCAGCTCCAGGACAGGATTATCTGATGTTGGGTGGGTTTCATTCTGCAAACCTGTCTCCCTGTCTGCAACATGGAGATGGTAAGAGGAGCGTTTTCCATCGTTACTGAGAAAAATCAACTGATGTCCTCCTCATGGCTTTTGTCCCTTTGGCTTGTGTATGTGTGTGTGGTTGACATCAGTGTCTTCCCCATTGCTCTCTTACTTTGTCAACTGAGGGAGAGCATACTGATGACAGGGTTTTGTCAACTAGACACAGACTGGAGTCATCCAGGAAGAGGGCAGCTCAGTTGGGAAACCGACTCCATCAGATTGCCTGTAGGCAAGTCTGCAGGATGTCGTCTTGATGGATGACTGATGAGGGAGGGACCATCCCACGGAGCAGGTGGTCCTGGGAACTATAAGAAAGATAACTGAACAACAGCATTCCTCCATGGCCTCTGCTTCAGTTCCCAATTCCGGGTTCCTGCCTTGAGTTCCTGCCCTGTAGGACTGTAAGAGGAAATTAACCCTTTCCTTCCTATGTTGTGTAGTAGGAGACTGCTCGTTCATTCCCTGGCCACCCAGACCTGAAAATTCACAGAGAAACTGTGTTAATTACAACACTGTTTAGCCAATGACTCAGGCATATTTCTAGCTAGCTCTTACATCTTGAATTAACTCATTTCTATTAATCTGTATATCACCACAAGGCTGTGGCTTACTGGGGTAAGGTTCTGGCTGGCATCTTTCTCCTTTGGCAGCTACAGAGTTGTCTCTGTGACCCTGCCTACTCTCTCTATATATATCTGTTTGGTTTTCCTGCCTAGTTCTATTCTGCCCTTCCATAGGCCGGAACAGCTTCTTTATTAACCAATGGTAATAAAACATATTCACAGCATACAGAGGGGAATCCCACATCATTGTTGCTCTTGGTTATGGTCACTATCACAACAACTGAAAACAAACCAGGTCACAGGGTCTCACCGAACCTGGACCTCCACAGTCCAGCCAGCTGCACCAGGGATCCTGTCTTTGCCTCACCAGCACTGAGATTTTAGGCAGCCACCGCACTCTCCCAGGTTTTAAATGGCTTCTGGTCCTTACATTTACAGGCAAGTGCTTCATACACAGAGCCATCTCCACAACCCTAGATTTCATTCTTTAAAGTACTTGTATTCTCAGTGCTTGGCACAGACATGCAGGTCACCAGACTGGCCGTCTCCAGGACTAAGGCTGTGGCTCAGTTGGGAGAGTGCTTGCTGACCTCTCACGATGCCCTGGGTTCGAGCTCCTGCACCACCTAAACTGGGTATTGTGTTTTATACCTGTAATCTCAGTACTCAGGAGGTAGGGGCAGGGATATCAGAAACCTGTAATCTCAGTACTCAGGAGGTAGGGGCAGGGATATCAGAAACCTGTAATCTCAGTACTCAGGAGGTAGGGGCAGGGATATCAGAAACCTGTAATCTCAGTACTCAGGAGGTAGGGGCAGGGATATCAGAAGTCAGTGTCATACTCGGGTGTCTAGGGAGTTAGAGGCTGGGCGAGGCTAAAAGAGACCGAGCAGCTGCGTGCAGTATCAAACCAGTCAACGGTGCAGAATAGAGTGGGGAGGGGCTCACAAACCACCACCCCTCACTGAAGAGCCAATGACAACTGATGACTGGTGGAGGAGGGGGAGCCACCTTTGTTTAAGGTTGTGACCCGCTAGGTCAGCTATGCTCCAGTAGGTGGCCTCACACCCATATGGACACAAGGTTGGGAGAAGGAGGGGGTGTACCTGAGAGGAGTTAGGGGAGAGGTGGGGGTAAATATGATAAAATTACACTGTGTGCATGCAAAATTCTCAAACAAGAATAGAAATATTTTTTAAAGACTTTTTTTTTGGAAGCAGCATACGCGAGAATTTGAACAGTGAAGCTTTTTGCTGTATTGATCATTTTTCTCAAATAAAACAAAATCCTCTAACTTGATGGTGGGGGCAGGGAAGACACCTGAGAGTTTTAACTGGATGAATTAGGGCTTAGCAAGTGGGTCTAGTCTCGATATTTTGTTTCTTCTTGGGCAGAATGTTCTTATATTTTGCTTGCTTGGCTTACATTCTCTACTCGTGAAAATTGGGGTCCTTGCTGGTCTGCAAACGTGCGTTGATCTTCTCTGTGGCTCCCACCGGTCTTCTCCAGGTAAAGACCTCCAATAGGTCAGTTTGGCCTCTCAAGGCTGGTCCCAATACAGACCCTTCCCACTCAAACCCCACTCCTCCCTTCTCTTCCTCTTCACTAAGTCCCCTGTCAACCTGTCTGAGGGCCTAGGGTAAGAGCAGAATCGGGGGTGAGGGGCAGGAAGATCCCACAGGAACCACCAGGGACACTTGCAGCAGCCTGCCTGGAGCCGAGGGCTAAGTGCGGAGCAGCAGTTAAATGAGCTCACGCTCCTGGCTATGCTACCGCTACCGTAGACGTCTGAACAAATAAGGGAATGGGTCTGAATGTGTAGCCTTGTCCAAGCTGACCACTCTGCCTGGATCGAAGCGTATCAGTACACAAAAAGGAACTCACTCCAATTGTATGTCTTAATATTCTGGTCATTGGAACAAAGCATAATTTAAGAGAAAAAGTAGAGCCAGGTGGTGGTGGTGCATGCCTTAAATTCCAGCACTGGGGAGGTAGAGGCAGGTGGGTCTAAGTGAGTTCAAGGCCAGCCTGGTCTACAGAGTGAGTTCCAGGACAACCCTGTCTCAAAAAATCAAAAGACCAAAGAGAGAGAGAGAGAGAATGCTGAGAATGCTGGAATTCTAATCTCCTGGCTCCAGGCAAGAGAGAGAGAGAGAGACAGAGAGACAGAGAGACAGAGAGACAGAGAGACAGAGAGACAGAGAAAGTAGACTTGAGAGCAAAACAAATAAGTACAATTAGAATAAGCATTCTGATTGGCGGATTCCATATGATCGCTAAGGAACCCAGTGAGGTTGGAGGCCATCGCCATTTAATATGCAGGGCTCTGTGGCCCTACCTCAGTTCCCCAACCTGCTACCAATACTATTTCCTGTAGACAGACGCCCTCCGACCTCTTGTCTGGATGCAGATATGTCTACCTCAGTCAACACTGGCTGTAGCTTTCCCTGGGAGTTCTCACTGTGGAGGAAGCTGGAGGGCACAGCAGGGAAGGGCATTCCAGGGCGAAGCTGAGCTCATCTTCCGAGTGGGCAGAGTCTGCTGAACCTGCCACCGACAGCCCCGCGTGCCCTTGCAGGCTTCCCTCACCCTGTTCTGGACCTATAGCCAGGTGTCCAGAACACGTTATATTGGTCTTTTCTAATGATCTCCCTCCGCCTCTCATCTTGGCTCTCAGATCCAGTCACTCAAACGAGCTCTGCGGGAGTTCAGCGCGCTCATATCTGTACGACAATAGCCTGGTAGGAGACTACAAAATAGAACAGAGCGGCGTTTTATTTCTGGGGCCGGTACAGTGTTCCAAGCCAAGTGTCACTCAGTGGGCGTGCAGACCCAGCACCCTGCATGCTGTGCACGCACCTGTGAGCACGCCCACGTGTATATGGGACACGATCATTAGGTGGCCTTTTAACTTTTTACACTGCTCTTAGCGGGGGCCTCTGTGGTTGCAGGCAAACAGAAGACCCCTCTTTCAAAGGACATCCAGCACCGAGGTGGCCCTTGGGAGCTTCTCTGAACAAACTCTTTCTTCCCACCGTGGCCCTCTTTGCAGAGGCCTGGCGAGGAGGAAGGCTCTCTGTATACTCAGTCACAGAGATCTTTCTAGAAGGGACAAGGGGGAGCACTCACGGTCAGCCGGTGGGAAGCCACTGTGGTGATCTTTCGCTCTTCCCTTAGGGCTTGATATTTCTGCTGGTTCACAGGCCCTGTCCAGCAGACAAGAAGGTTCTGGAAGGCTGGAAGAGCCCACACCAGTCTGGCACCAGTCTGTTCTCAGGGTCTTATTTTGGACTCATATCTGGCCAGTGAAATTTAGATTCCTGCTGGCAAGCCCCGAGGGCAGAGGGCGGGGCCAGTGTTCCTCTGAGACCTGTCAGTCAAACCAATGATCGCTGGACACTCTTGGTAGTCTGAATCAGGTCCCGGCTAATGGGGAACTATCCCGATCTGCCCCAATAGGAGCCTGACATTTCATCCCTTACAGGTTGTTAGTGAACTGGAAGCGCGCCTCAGCGCTCTGGTTGTAGAGCCTTTGTGTCTACTATCCCTTTCACTTCCGCTTCCTGTATCTCTGCTCTCCACACGGTGTGGGGAGAGGGGGGAGGCAAGCCTGCAGGCACCAGCCGGGACAGGAACCGTGGGGTTTGGCCAGAAGACATGATGATCAGGGCTACATGTGGGGAGGTGGGCCATAGAATGAAAAGTGGTGTTGCCAGGGTAATGCTGGCTGGGGAGCGGAGCGTGGAGATGCTGGCCCTGTCCCAGACCGTGTGTCCTTTCTTGGGGCTGTAGCGGCGTCCTGTTTTCCTGAGATATGAAGAAGGAGGAAGGAAAGAGGCTTTGAGGAAAGATGGCGGTGCTAGCTAGCTATAGCAGCTGGTGTCATGGCACACATGTGAACTCGGGGAACAGCTTTTAGGAGTTGTTCTCTTCTACCGTGTGGGTCCCGGGGATCAAACTCAGGTTGTCAGGCTTAGCGGCAAGTGCCTCTTCTTGCCTGTCCCACTTGGAGGATTCTTTTAAAAAGTCGATGGTATTTGTGGAAGAATCCACCCTCCATATGAGTCACAGCCTTCGTGCTCCCTCTTCCTTAAGTGGTGGTGGTGGGGGCTGGCTCCATTCTAGTTAATACTATGTGACAAAGCTGATGGGACCTTGTTCCAATGCTCTCTGAGTTTGTTGGCTCATGGACAAGGTCTCCTATGGACGAGTTCACCTTGAATTCCTAATTCTCTTGCCTCCATTTCTTAGGATCCCAAATCCATGCCCGGATTCTGCTCTCACGGTTGTTCTTTGAGATAGTTTCTTGAAGTTGGAATCCTTCTGCCTCAGCCTCCCCAGCCCTGGAATTAACTTTTATTATACCCATCCCTTGGGACTAGCTTCAGTGAGCTATGCAAGATACGGAGACATGGGAATGACAGTCATGAAGGAAGACACTTATTTCACAGTCTCCAGAAGCAGGTTAGGAAGGGACCCAGCCACAGACCCCACAGAAAGTACTGTAGATGGTCAGCAGACAAAAGAAAGTAGACTGTAGGTCAGAGGTCACCACTTGCAGCTCCTGGCATTTCAGGCCTCTCTTTAAAAGGTGTAGTGATAATGAGAATAATGGTAATTATAATAACAATAATTCTCATCATCTGTATATGCATGTATGTGTTCTTATGTGTGTGTGAAGTGTATGAGTGAGTCTGGACACATGTATGTGTGTGGACAGAGAACAACTTTCGGGAGTTGGCTCTCTCCTGCCACCATGAGTTCTGGGGCTTGCACTCAGGTCCGGGCTTGCTCAGACACCTTCTTACTCTACTCCAGTCATCTTGCTGGCCTGGCCCCCACCTTTTTATGAGGGTCTTTTGGACCAAAGTGCAAGTTTTTCTAATTTCCCATCATGCCTTTGCCCATTATTCTTACTATAAATTTGGCTAAAAGCAACCAGAAATATCTATATCTCTATTTGTGCTTTCTTAAAATTCTCTTTGCCAAATAAACTAATTTGTCATCTTTTCTTTTCTTTCTTTCTTATTTATTTATTTTGGTTTTTCTAGACAGGATTCCTCTTTGTAGCTTTGAAGCTTGTCCTGGAACTCACTCTGTAGACCAGGCTGGTCTTGAACTCACAGAGATCTGTAGTAGGAGGCCGCTTGTTCATTTCCCAGCTGCCCAGACCTGAAATAATCACACTTAAGCTATATTAATTAAAACACTGCTGTCGGGGACCATCGCCCCAACATAGAAACTGGTGTTTTTCCCCAAATGTGTCCCCGGAGACGCGTGGAAGGAAACAGGCTTTCACACCATTA
>JAQHUG010000026.1:8441941-8458370 GCA_028555095.1 Dicrostonyx torquatus
CTCTGTGTAGCTCTGGCTGTCCTGGAAGTTGGTTTGTAGACCAGGCTTGCCTTGAACTCAGAGATCTGCCTGCCTCTGCCTCAGAGTGCTGGGATTAAAGGTGTGTGCCCACCACCACCTAGCCACAGCAACTCTCATAAAGGAAAACATTTAATTGAGGCTGACTTACAATTCAGAAGCATGGTGGTACCACAGGCAGACATGGTGCTGAAGAAGTAGGTGAGAGTTCTTTCTATACATGGATTCACAGACAGCAGGAAGAGAGAAACCCTGGGCCTGGCTTGAGTTTCTGAAACCTCAAAGCCTACCTCCAGTGACACACTTCCTCTAACAAGGCCACACCTACTCCAACAAGGCAACACCTCCTAATAGTGTCACTCCCTATGAACCTATGGGGCCATCTTTATTCAGACTACCACAGTCTGTAAATTGGCAACATCTTTGAGGATATTCTGAAATTTAAACCAAATGAGGTTAAAGTGGAACCTTAGAGCCACTGCTGAGGCATACATGACTTGAACTTCTAGAGGGCTATTGCCCTCAGACTGATGCGTGCTCAGTTTTTCTAGTGAGGAGCGGACTCAGCCCATGTGTTTGCTAACCACTCCTGTTGTGTGGTTATCACCACACTCACTTTAACATTAGAGATGGCTCATCAAATGCACAGCATGTTTGTGATGTCTGCCCTTCATTTCCCTCCGGACCCCTTGGCTTGTGTCTGTGTTTACAGTCCCTCTGAGTGAGTGAGGGCAGTGGAGGATGCTTTCTCTGCTCAGAAGTCTACTAGCGCCCAGTGGCCTGGACAGAGGGAAGGAACCTGCTGGGTGTGAGGAGTCTGTTCTGCAGTTTGGCAGCTCTAGGCCAAGGCACAGGTAGCCTGCTGTTTAGCGCCAGGTGGTCTGGGCTTAGTGTTCCCCCAGGGTTTCCTTCCAGGTCACTCTGACAAGTCGCCCTCCTCCGAGATCTACATGAGTTTTGACAGCATACACAAGAAAGGGAGTTTCTGTATCTTGGATGTGCCTATAAAAGAATGACTTAATGCTGTGTTATTGAATAAGACGGTACTGTGCATGGGTGACTGAGATGAAACAGGAACTTGGAAGTCTCTATGTCATGTCTGTCATCTTTTTTCTTTTTTAGATTTATTTATTATGTATGTAGTATTCTGCCTGCATGTATGCCTGCAGCCAGAAGAGGGCACCAGATCTCAATCTAGATGGTTATGAGCTCCTTGCTCACATATGGGTGCTGGGAATTCAACTCGGACCTCTGGAAGCGCAGCCTGTGCTCTTAACCACTGAGCCATTTCTCCAGCCCCCACATCTGTCATCTTAATTGCTTTGTGTGTGTGTGAGTTTGTGTGTATGTATGTGTGTGTGTGTGTGCACGAGTGTGTATTGTGAGTGTGTATGTGCGTGTGGGGGTTTGTGCGCACTCGTGTATGTGAGAACTTTTCAGTGTTGTCATTGAAACTAAATACTTTCCAGAAAATTTAAATTATCTTAAAAATGTAGACTAAATGAGACAGTTGACCCTAGTGGTACAGCTCTTATCCTCGGAGCTCGGCTAACCCGGGTTTGTTCCTGGCCTAGCCACTTCATAGCTGGCATTGGGTGAGGTCATACTTGTTCTGAGCCTTGGTGTTTTACCTCCTAAGCTGAGGAATTCAAGAGTATTGAAGATGGAGCAATTGTTGGGGTGGGTGCTACTTAGGGGTTGGCGCTGGGAGGAGCCTTGTCCTGAGGCACACATAGCCTGGTGTCCTGCTCTCCCGCTGGTTCCCTGGAGGGATTGGAGACCACATGTGCGCTCAGCTGCTGGTGGTCTCCTCAAAACTTTGCCTCTTGGTAGAGTTAAAAGATTGAGGCTTTGCTTTTCCTTTGAGCTAGTGAACTGTCCGCCCTGCCTGCCTTTGCCCAGTCTTCACTGTATAAACTTGGTAAAGGGTGGACTTTGGGTGCCTTTCCTGCTCAGCAGTGAACTGTTGCTATGGGATGGAATTTTAGTTTTGACTATCTGTATTTGTTTCAAATAGAGAATTCTTTTCTAAAGGCTAAAATTTCATGCCAGTTTGTTGTCCGCACACTTGAGTCTCTGGGGCCCTCATTCTCAGGTGCTTGGATAGCCAGCCCCGTGCTGAGTTTTCAGCTGTTACGGACTCCATTCTAAGGATGGTTACAGCCTGGGCCATTTGACTGCTTGGCCTTTGACCTGCCAGAAAATTTACAGTCATCTAGTTCATAATTTTAAATGTAACAACTTCTACTGTTTATTTTTTGCTTTCTTTTTCTTTCTTGGGCAAGGTCTCACTGTACAGCCCTAGCTGTCCTGGAACTCTCAAGGTAGGCAGGGCTGGCTTCGAACTCAGCAGAGACCTGCCTCCTGAGCACTGGGATTAAAGTCATGGACTGCTATGCTTGACCTGAAATGGATTCTTGGCTAGTCCAGGCTAGGGTAGGCTGCACTCTGTAGCCAGTTTGTCCTTAAACTATTGATCCTCCTTCCTTGGCTGCCCAGTGTCCATCACTGCACCATGGCCCTTGGCTTCAGACACGCAGCCCCTCCGTATTAGACATGGCGCTTCTTTCTCCCATGCTTCGGCTTATTAAAGTGCTAGTGTCCGGGCACACGCACACGCCCTCAGGTCCGCTCACCCTCACTGCACTGCAGGATTGACTCGGCGCCTGTGACTTCCTGAAGTGGTTTTAGCTGAGTGACAGTGCACAGGTGCCAGGCCTGTCATTCTGGCTTGCTTTAAAGCAGCTGTAATGTTCACTGGAATTGGATCTCCAGTGCCAACGGCCTGCAGATTGTTAGGTTTCGGTTTAAAAGACACTGTGACCGACCGAGTCTTTGCTCTTAGATGATGTGACTAGGAGCTGAACTAGTACACCTCCCCGGGAGCTTTGGGTTGAGTTCCATGGTGCTGAGGGCATCTGCTGGGGCGGGTTGCCCGTGAGCCCTTAAATTAGTTCCGAAGAAGCTGTGTTCAAAGACTTGAGTAGGTAACAGGTCTGCCCTCCCTGTTTATATCATCCCACTTCCATTTGATCAATTTGTGTGAGATACGAAGTGTGTCTTCGGAAAGCAGCCTTCTCGTTGATTCTGTGCACCTCACCGTACCCCGTTCGTTTCGCTCGTCCTCACTGCAGGCTGTTGTGGGTGCTTCAGTCGCTGTGAGGAGCTGTACTGAGGTCAGGCTAAGGTTTTCAGCCAGCTGCCTGCCTGCTAGCTTGGAAAAACTTGGAATTCAGCTCGCAAATGAGAGATTGGCATTTTCTCTGAAACTCACCATAGCAATAGAAATGTGCTAGTGCCCTGCAAATTGCTACCCAAACACTTTAAGGAAAGCTTGTGTGTGCTGGGGCCTTCCCTCTCGAGTCTAGACTGCTTACTGCAGGATGGGCGTGGCTGCCCCTGCCTCTGCGGCCTCCCCACCTGCTGCCGACTTCTTCGTCCTCCAGCTTTAACCAAGTTGCTCTCTCTCTTTTTTCCCCTTCACCCCTGAAGTCACTGCTACTTGTCAGTCAGGGCTCAGTAATTCCCCAGCCTGGCACAGCTGTGCCGTAGCCTTCAGTGATCCACTGCCTGCCCCCACTGACTCAGTTTCCATCAGAGCGTATATCGTGCATACTGTTCACTATTTCCCTTCCTTCCTCCAGGGGCCTGGGAACTTTGTCATTTTGTACCTGTTGCCTTTCTCACTGAGTACTTGGGAAACCCTGTGGCTGGGCCTCTGTAATCCCAGCACTGGGGATAGGGGTACACAGGCAGAAGGATGCCTCCCCCATACACACCATGAAACAAACTAAGCGAGCGCCCGTGTCCTCCCTCCCCCCAGCCCTAGGAAGAAGAAACAGGTGTTACTGATGATTTTCTCTGGGCCAGCTACAGTGCTTGAGTGATTTTTTTTTTCATACATGATCCTCCTGGCTCTGGAGGTAACTAAGTCTGTTGAGTAGTCCCTGCTTTAAAGCCTGACGTCACCCCAAAGGCCGGGCACTTACGTAACCAGTTTTTCAGGTTTGTAGTAGCTTAGTGGCCACAAATTCCCAGGACACTCTGTCACCTGCCAGGTGCTCACACACCCTTCTTTTGGGCAGGGGCCTCTGACCCTGGAGTCCAGGCCCAAGGTTAAGAGAGTTGTTTGTCTGTGATGCTAGTGGTACTGTTTGGGCAGTAAATTCTAGTCAGGGCTATGGACAGTACCTGGTAGCTTTGGGAACTTCTGTGGGTGTTTCCGTGGGGCAGTAGTCACAGGGTAACATGACATGACTAACTAGAAATGGGTGGGAGCTGTCTCACTTCTGAACCTCTACTCTGCCTCTGGGTAGGCTTATCCCAACAAGTCTGATTTAGTGATTTAGCCTTTCTTCAGAACTGTTCAAAGTTAATCAGGGTTTTTGTTTTGTTTAGTTTTTAATGTGTGTGTGTATATGTCGTAGTGATATTTCATTTGTGTTTTTAATAAATAAAGCTTGCCTGAAGATCAGGGAATAAAACAGCCCCACTGGTCAGCATTACAGACCAGGCATTGGTGACACATACTGCTAATCCCAGTCGCCACACTAGTTGCCATAGAAACCGTGCAGTACATGCCTTTAATCCCAGAACTAGAGAGGAGACAGCTCTCAGTCTCAGTCTCATTCTGAGATCCCTGGAGGCAGGATCCCCATTTCAGACTGAGGTAGAGGTGGCTGTTTTGCTTTTTGGACCTTCAGGTCCAATTTCTCTCTCTGAGTTTTTATTAATTGTGCTTAAGTATGTGTGTGTTTTGTTTTTTTTAAAAGCACATTCTCAATAAACTTTTTACCCACTTTGTTCCTTTTCTTTTTACCCTTGCTGAGGAAATGGACCCCAGTTTATAAAATGGGCAAGCATTCTCCCAGGGAAGAGTAGAGGATTGAGCATAATTACTTGGCAGAACCAAAAACCCCAATGATTTTGTTTCAGGTGTTCAGGTTGATGGTAGCAGGTAGTCAGAGTGGGTTCTGCAGAGTTCTCTGTAGTGAGCCAGCCTGCAGAAGATCTTGTCTCATGGTGAGTCAGTTGAGGTCCAAACTATAGTCTGTGCCAGAAAGGCCAGCTTTACACATTATAGCTAGTTTCTAAAAAATAACAATAAGAAGCTTGAGGAGTGGCGCTCGATTAATGGTGGAGTTCCTGTCTGACATGCAGCTAGGGTCTGGGTTTGGCCCCTGGCCATGTTAAGTCTGGGTGACCTGTGACCTCAGCACTCAGGAGATGGAGACAGGGTCAGTCAAGGAAAAAGCTTGAGAGTTAAAAACAATCCCGTGGAAAGACTGGAGAGATGGCCTAGTAGTTAAGAGCCCTGGCAGCTCCCAAATGCCTGCAACTCCAGTTCCAGAGGAACCAACGCCCTCTTCTGGGCTCCTTGGGCACCGTACATATGTGATGCACAGATGTATATGCTGGCAAAATACCCATACATATAAATTAATAATAATTCAAAACAAAACAAGATACAGCAGTCTTCTGGGTCTTCAGCAGTCTGGGGTGACTGGGCTGGGCCCACCTCACACAGTGGACTTAAGTAGTTGATCACTTGAGTTGATGTTCTTAGAGTAAGGATGGATTTGAGTATTCTCAGGTTTTCCCGGCCAGGTGGTGTGGCGTAAAAGGGCCAACCGAAGCAACCCACCCTCGCCCTGAAACCAGCGCCAAAGAAACACACTTTGACTCGAAAGAAATATGCGCTGGCCCTGAAATTAGAGCCGAAAGGCTAAAAAGGGCCAGTGAAAGAAGCACTCTTTGTCTGCCCCTGATCAACTAAGCAGAGAACGGACCAATCACTAAGCAGGAGTCTAGCCACTCTGAGCTCAAGGGACTGAAATCTGACCAGTTCCACCCTGAAAATCTCTTAAGGAGCCCTATGCACCTGTTTGCTGCTGCCTTTTCCACCACGACAGGGGAGCCGCTCTCCTGGATTCTTCCCTTCCAATACATCTCTTGACTGAGGTTTGGGTGAGACCTTCTTTCACGGGAGCAGAGACTGAAGCATGGGCGGAGCAGGGCTGTAACAACTTGTCTGGGGAAGCCTTCTGCTGGAGCAGGCTGTTACACTGGGGAGACTTTTCACTGGAGCAGGGCTGTAAGCTGCTGGCATCCTTGGCTCCAGACTGCCAGAATCCCTTTCCATCTGAGCTGTAATGCTTACAGGTGGCACTTGGTAGATTCTATCCTGGTCACTTTTTAAATGTCTGCCACATTTGACTTGGTGTTTTTGGCTAACGAAAGTATCTTCTTTGTAGTAGTTGAAGCAAATATGGCTAGAATGTCAAATCAGAGAGAAGTTAATTGTCAGATCAATGACAGTGACAAATGGCCTATCTTCTTTTCTAGCTACACTTGGGAAGCCGTTGATTCCAGAAATAATGCACTTTATAAGATAAACGTCTGTGGAAATGTGGATCTTCCCGGGTGTGGACCGACAAGTGCTGTTTGTATGTGTGACTTAAAAACAAAAACCTTTCGATCAGTGGGTAAGTAAAATAACATCATGTAGACATAATGCATGGCTCTAGCGGTGTACACAACTGTATGTTTATAATATATTGTTAATATAGTGCCTAATAGACATTTCCTAAAACGTTATTTTGTCCATGTGTTTGCGTATTCGCACGATTCGGGTTCCCACGGCTTCGGCTTTGGGTTCCCAGTTGGGTTGGGTGCAGGCTCTGGTTTGTGTTTCCGCGGCACGGGTTTGTGTTTCCGCGGCACGGGATCGGGTTTCCGCGGCATGACTTCATTCAAGATCCCTGTTCTAGCGGCACGGCAGGTTTCGGGTTCGGATTCCCGCGGGGCGGGTTCGGATTCTCGCGGGGTGGGTTCGGATTTCCGGGTTTGTGTTTTCGCTGCACGGGTTCGGGTTACTACGGCATGACTTCAGTTCAAGATCCCAGTTCTCGCAGCGCGTTTCCGCGGTGCCGCACTGCAGGGCTTTAGAATTCCGGTTTCGGGTTTGGATTCCCTCGGTGCTGGTTCCTGGGTTCCTGGGGTGTGGTTTCGTTTCATGGATTCCCGGCGTAGCACGGCTCTGTTTTGGTTGGCTCGGCTAGGCTCTGAGTAGTCCCCTTGCGTGGAGAGTGTGGCTCAGGCTTGGCTTCGCCGCACTTAGCTTGTCCCCCCTCACGTCTGGCTGGGCTTGGCCAAAGCTCGGCTCTGGGACAACAGAGCGCTGAGTGACTGTCCCCGTGCGGCTGCACAGTGAGATCCCTTGTATTGCAGCTCAGATAGAAAGGGATCCTAGCCTTCTGGGCTGGAAGCTGGGCTCCATTTGAAAAGACAACCCTGCATGCTTAATGCCCCTGGTTTGCTTAAGAGCTTATCTGTGAGCAGAAGGCCTGTATGTTGTATGTGTGTTCACTATTTTCATCCTTATTCCCTCGTAATAGGGGATTCTCATTTGAGAAGTGCATCCAGATCCCTCCTGGAATTCAACACCACCACGGACTGCCACCCTTCAGATTCACAGCACAGAACGCAGACCAGCATTACATTTCTGTGTGGGAAGACCCTGGTGAGTGGGGCCCTCCCAGTGCCATGTATAGTCTTCCCTTCTGGCGTTCTTGTTAGAGAAGTCCTGATCATGGAGGGATAAATGGCTAAAATTAACAGCCAGACCCAGTCCACTTTCACTCACACCCCATCCAGAACCACTAAGTAGGCAAATCTTAAACATTGAAATAAAAATTAAAAATTGAAGTGAGACTTGAGTTAGGATGAATGTTAATTTTGAATCAGCCTGTAACTGCTCTTTGTCCACATTGAGATCTTTATGTCCGCATCTGCAGAGGTGACGTTGTAGAGGAAGCTAGCTGCTGACTTCTGCCGATTGTTCTTAAGGGTTTGGTGTTCACTGTATGGGAAACAGGGTTAGAAGATGAACTGGGGCTTTGCACATGGGTTGGGGAGGTAGAAGTTAATTACCGAGGGTCTGTTGATCTGGAGTCATCCCTGGCTGCCAGAAGGGACTGCCTGGGGCGGGGTCTGGTGAGTCTACATGGGCTCCTTAGGGACCCCCTCACAGGATGTATGAGGTCATACTTTCTGGCTTTGATTTGGCTTTTGATTTTTGGTCAGAGAACACTGGGCTCTTGAGAGGAAGATGAAGGCTCTCTGCCCATGCGTTTGCTCTGCTTCTGGAGTGGGAGCGGCTGGGCTTCAGACACGTGTCTGGGACTCCTAGCCCAGCTTTTCCACTGGGGAAGTTTACACAGCAGTTAGGACTCCTTGTCACACGGGTAGTTTCAGGAGATTTCACCTGTGAGGTGAAAGACAAACCTTCACTATCAAGTGGTATGGTAACTTTTTTTTTTAAAGGGAACTCCCGAGTTTGTGACTGCCACGGACTGCGTGCATTACTTTGAATGGAGGACTACTGCAGCCTGCAAGAAGGACATATTTAAAGCTGATAAGGAGGTAATGGGTCGGGGACTGTTTGGCTATGAAATCTACTCTGGAGACCCCGAGAGACAGAAAGGGTGTGGATTTGAATGGGAGAGGAGGTGGGGAAGAGTTTGGAGAAGTTAGGGGAGGAGAAACCATAATCAGAATGTTCCCTGAAAAAAAAAGTCTTTTTTTTTTTTCAAGAAAAGGAAAAAAAAACTTCATAGAAGGTTATTACTGGTGGGAGATTACAAATATTAGGTTTTATTTTTGTGGATGTCAGGGTCTATTTGTACAGAGAAGCTATGAGATTCAGTTGTTAAAAACTACTTCCAGTCTGTCTTCTGTGTGCATGACACACACAGTCAGGCCTGGGTTTAGGTTTTGTCCTGAGGGTCCCACCTCTGGGGGCCTCAGGGATCTAACTGTTTCATCCTCCTCTTCCCCGGCTCCCTACCCATGGTAGATCTCACTTGGATGATTCTTTTTCTGACAGTTTTTATTGCCAGAGTCTCATGGAAGCCAGGCTGGCCCCAAACTTGGTATGTGGCTGGGGATGACCTGAAACTTTAATCCTTCTGTCCTCCTGTGGTGGTTAAGCCCGATTGTCTGCTTGATAGATTTAGAATTCCCATGGAAATGAACCTCTGGGTGTGTCGGGGCTTTCTAGATTGAGTTCACTGAGGTGGGAAAGCAGACCTGACTGTAGGTGGAACCTTTCTGGGGCTCAGGTCCTGGAGTGAGCAGAAAGCAGAAACTGAACTGAGCGCCAACATCTGTCTGCTTCCTTGTCGTGAATTAAATGTGACAGTGGCCACACATGCCTGTTCTCTTCCGTGATGAACTGAGAGCCAAATAAGTCCCCCTTCCTGAAGTGCCTCAAAGAGGAGGAACGTGACTGAGGCGCTAGGGCCGCTGCTCTCCTTGTTAGAGCTCCCTCCTCAGTCGCGGTGCCTGCCCCAGATGGTGCCTTTTAAATCAGCACCTAACCCAGTGGGTTCTGGGAGGATTTTCAGAAGGTTTAAAGCCCTGTCTCTGCATCCCCTCTCCTAGTACCTGGGCAGACATTGCAGAGGTGGCTAAAGCTAGAACAGCGAATAGACAACAGCAGCAGTGCAGGGGCGTCAGCACCTTGGTTGCTTTTGACGCAACCCAGTTAGTCAGCCTTCTTGCCGTTTCTTCGAGGGGAATGTGGTGTTCAGCTGGAGTTTCCTTCTGCCTGTTCCCTCCTGTCACAGGCTTTTCCACCTCACCCCTTTGTCAGAGAGTCCTGGGTCTGAGAAGCAGGGCGGCTGTGGTAGACTGCTGAAGGATCTTCGGGTACTCGGCCACTCTTCGGGGTGAAGTGGGGTCTGATATGATCTCTTAGCTCTGTGATGTCGCAGAAGGCCAGTCTAGGGAAAAGGTCAGTGGACAGAACCTGCCTGCAGGTTCGCTGATGTCTAAGACATTTGAGAGCTGGGTGTTACACAGTTAACTGTTGTACCCTCACCTGCCATCTAAGAGAGAAAATTTTAGAGCGTTTTGTTACAGTGAATGTACTTGGAAATGACTGTGGAGAACGGATTTTCAGACTGTCTCATCGGGCAGTGTGATAGCGTGCTTCCTGCTGCTGTGATAAGCACCATGGCTAGTAGCAGCTTGGGGAGGAAAGAGTATTTTGGGATACATTCTTTTTGTGCAATTTTAAATAAAATCTTATCAGTAGCTACTTTTCCCTTGGTGGCCAGGGCCTTTTTACTCCTGGGTTCATCTTTTTTTTTTTTTTTAAATATTTATTTATTTATTATGTATACAATATTCTGTCTATGTGTATATGTCTGCAGGCCAGAAGAGGGCACCAGACCTCACTACAGATGGTTGTGAGCCACCATGTGGTTGCCGGGAATTGAACTCAGGACCTTTGGAAGAGCAGGCAATGCTCTTAACCACTGAGCCATCTCTCCAGCCCTCCTGGGTTCATCTTTGAATGTACATGTTTTGTTTATGCAAGAGTCAAACCTCCAGAGCACAGGATTTTGCTGACAGTAGTGGACCCCTTGATATTTTTATTATAAAATACCCGTTAGTTCACAGAGATGAGAGAATGGTCATGAATGACAGTGGAGTAAGGATACTTCAAGCCTCTCGTCTTAGGGTTTCTATTGCTGTGAAGAGACACCATGATCACTGCAACTCTATAAGGAAAACATTTAATTGGTATGGCTTACCTACAGTTTCAGCTGTTTGGCTGTGTGGGGGAGGCTGGGAGTCTTGTAGAATTTGGCTGTTGCTCCCCGAGTAATAGGAACCTTTTTGAGCAGGGCGAGGCGTTCTGGTTTTCGAAAGATTGGTCATGTTGTGAAGTCATGGGCTAGGGGTGTGTGTAGGGAATCAAAGCTGCAACTGGGGAACCTGTTGGAGACTGTTGGATTCTGGTAGCGTGGACAAGGGTGGTAATGGTGGAGGTGACGTAACTAGCTAGTACTTGGATATGGGATGTGCAGGAACTTGGCTGTAGCCAGATGTCTTGGTTTTGACCCAAGGCTACTTGCTGATCCGATCCCCCCCCCCCCATTGCCTGAGGTGGAGGACAGCATGCTGTTGGGGGAACCGTATGCTCACTTGAATATTTTGAAGTGGTCTCTGTGCCGGGTGGTGGTGGCAAGAGCAGCAGACCCTTCAGGTCTGGATCATCTGACAGGTGTCTGAGCCATTCTCAGGGCAGCAAGGTTGGGCCGGCACAGGGGAGGAGGACCAGGTGCCTTTTTGGGAGCACCTCTGTGTTTATGATTGTTTTAAACTTTGCCTATTGCATGTGCATGGTATATGTGGGTCGTACTTGCGGAGATCTGAGAGGACACTTTGTGGAGTTGGTCCTCACCTTTCACCTCTCGGTGGGTTCTGGGAATTAAATATAGTCTCCAGCCAGGTGTGTGTGCTAAGCACCTTTACCCATTCAGCCTTCCTACTTGAACCACCTTGGATTTAGAATCATGAGATGGTGAGGATGCAGCCAGGGCAGCAGGAAATAGTTTCCTCTGGACAGGAATCTAAGGGAAAGGGGAGTGGAGGGCTTCAGGCTGTGGTCATTCTCTATCACAGGCCTAAGAAATGAGCTTCAGATCTGGCAACAGGCAAACACCTGGCAGGTGTGGCTCTGGTGGGGTGAGGGGCAGGCTCCAGATGTAACAATGCTAGGAAGAAGAGACAAGGGACGGGGCGGTTAAGGACCTTTAAGGTGCAGAGAAGGGGAGGCAGCTGTAAGGAAAGACACTGGTTAGGAGGCAGATCTTGTCGCATACTGAAGGATGTGGTCCTGGTGAACGATGGTGATGGGAGGTGAGAGGAGGCGGTTAGAGATGTGCAGCCTTAGGAAAGGGCAAAGGCCTTAGAAATGCTATGGAAGACAAGGTCTCAACTATGTAGTCCTGGCTGGCCTGGGAACTTGCTGTGTAGGTCAGGTTGGCCTCGAAATCACAGAGTTCTTCCTGCCTCTGCCTCCTGAGTGCTGGATTAAAGGGGCACGCCACCATGCCTGACAGAACCATGTTTGTTTTGCACCTAAGGGATAGCAAACACGGTTGTGTGGTGTCCATCCCAAGTTTGTGGTCTGCCTGCCCCACGCTGTGGGTAAAGGAAGGCTGGCTCACTGTCCTCTGCTCCCCTAGGTGCCGTGCTATGCATTTGATGAGAAATTAAAGAAGCATGATTTAAACCCACTGATCAAGTTGAGTGGTGGCTACCTGGTAGACGATTCTGATCCTGACACATCTCTGTTTATCAATGTGTGTCGAGACATAGGTAAGTCTTTTAAGGGAGCAGGGTGGGAAGTGGTCATCACTTGCACATTGGTTCTCTCTGGACAGCTGCGTTCTCTTCCTCCTCCAACCCTGCAAATTCTGCTCAAGCTATTGCTTCTGCTGAAGGTTTTCTCTGCCAGATACTTTGGGATTTGGGGCTCCATGGTGAGGTTTGTTTGCTGTGTTTACCCAAGCCCTGTGGTTTTGAGTTGGAGGCTGGGTCAGAGGGACGGAAGGGTGAGAAAGGCTTTGAGAATGTGGCTGTGATGTGTGCTGGGGTGGGAATGACTTTGGTTTTCTCTGTAGAACTGTGAGAGGCCAGCATATCTTTCCCTGATAACCAGAGGCTGTAAATAAAGGCCTTTATCTCAAAAGGGCTGTCCAGTTTTACTGGGTATTTATTTATTGCTAAGCTCCCCAGTTCTTGTGCTTCCCTCATGGGCTCAGCCCTGGGAGCCCTGTAGACCAGGACTGCTCTTTCTGCTGTACTAACTGCAATTGTGCCGTAAAGAAAATGTACTGAAAAGTAAGAAAATTTAAAAAGGAAAGAAAGAAGAGCCCATAGTTCTCTGTTTTCCTTATGTTTCTTTCTTAATACATATGAGATATTGGTCTTAGAAAAATTTTGGGAAAAAAATACCAGTTCAGTACTCCATGACACTTAGTGGATGGTGGATATGTGCCTGATGTCAGTTCTTTATATTGTATACAAGCACATCCATCTTACTTGTGTATTCTAATTAGCAGTCCTGCCCAGGACTGCCAGTGACCAGTGACGTCAGGCTTTTCATGTGAGGTTACAATAATTTCAGTTTGATCCTAAACTTCTGCCAACACTGTGATGTTTCAATCTGGAAAACATTGAAATTTCTAGTTCTTAAATTCTATTTGGAAAACAAAGTTGTTTTCCTTAAAAACACACTTTTGAATTTTGCTTTAATTCAGTAAATACTTTAGTTTTTCTTTCCAATTTTCTGGTAGTTTTGGGAGAAATCATCCTTTATGGTCTTTTAAAGGTGGTCTCGTGTTTTCCGCTGCTCCTTCTTTAGCCCTAGCAAGTTACCCCATACTAACTTTGAAGGTCCTTAAAGCCTCATGTCTACTTTAGACCTCTGACTGTTGTTTACTGACTTGTCTCTCCTCCGCCCTTGGGAACCAGCAGTCTGCCTGCTGTGAAGGCTCTGAAGCCGTAGCCCCTCATGACAGTTGCTATGTGTGGAAATAAGCAGCTGTTTGGACTCCAGTGGCGTTTGGGGAGCTGGCAGGAGGCATGGTAGCCAACACTGAGCCCCTGTGATGCAGTATCCCGGCACAACAGTTGCTGTATGTGAAAGTGACTGGCTAGTCATCCGGGTTTCTGGAGGGCTGGCAGGAGGCGGGGTGTCCCTTTCACTGTGATTGAGGTGGTTGTTGAGGTCCTGGGGAGGCGCTGCTGGATCCTTACATGTATAGTGCTGTTTAAAACTTTGTGTGGCTTGGCTGCCTTAGAGGTTCGATCATAGCCTGATCATCCTGTCTTGGAGCTTAGGGCTGGGAGGAGGAAGTACCTGGTGGAGGAGTAAACACAGTATGGTCCAAGGTCTAGTGGGGAGACAGGGAGAAGGAGGGACTCATCCTCTAGGATGGGAGCCCAGACTTGTCTGTGGCTTCTTTATATTCACCGAGAGTCTTTTAACTTGTCCCTATAACGCCCCATTTTCTAGCATCTCAAACTTAAAGGGACAATGCTAAAGTGAGACTTAGCGCAGATGTGAACATTTGTAACTACAGGTGACAAAGGAATGTCTGTCACCTGGGCCCCTTATGTGCCAGGCAGACTGGTACCTGGTATTTCTTGGCCCCCATGTTAGGTGGAAAGTTGACTGGTTCAGGCAGACTCTCAGAATGTAATGGGTGGGTTTCGAGACCTGGATGGAAGGATTCACATGAATTCTGCTTTTGTCACTTGCTCTGCCTTAAAGTCATCTGTGATGTTTTGCAGATTCCCTTCGGGATCCGAGCACACAGCTGAGAGCCTGTCCTGCTGGCACTGCTGCTTGTCTGCTGAAGGGAGACCAGGCATTTGACGTTGGCCGGCCTAAGGAGGGACTGAAGCTAGTGAGCAAGGACAGGTCAGTCTGTAGCCACCTTGGTGGCTTATTTTAGGTCCTCAGCGAGAGAGTCTGCCTTTTAGAAGGACTGATGGAGAAGAGAAGAGAAGGGAATGGAATTGGCATTGGGGGTGCTGGCATGATCCGTGTGAAGATGTCATTGTGAGACCCATTGTTCTGTACAGTTAATATAATTACAGTTAAATTAATCCTGGTAAAAGAGGAGAAAAAGAAAGAATTTGACTTCTAGGAGCCAGGGAAGCGCATCCTGTTTCCAGCAGGCTCGCTGGCCTATCTCAAGCTGGTTTACATGTTGCTCGCTTATTTTATTAGGTAACATTCATTTGACTTTGTCAGACAGTCTTGCTGTGCAGCTCAGAGTAACTTGGTTTATGAGCTGGGTACAGTGACACAGCCCCCCCCCCCAACTTTTGATTTCTTGAGACAGGGTTTCTCTGTAGCTTTGGAGCCTGTTCTGGAACTAGCCCTTGCAGAACAGACTGTCCTCTAAGTCCCAGAGATCTGCCTGCCTCTTTCCTCTGAGTGCTCGGATTAAAGGCATATACTACCACCTCCTGGCTTCAAAGCAGCTTGGAGTCCTTAATCCTGCTCATGTTTTTCATTTTGTATCACTTGTCATGTTGGCAGTTTGCTGGTGGCCCTCCAGCATACAGTTAGTTTCTTTCTATTTGAGATATGGTGTGCAAATCCCCCACCCCATCTACACAGGTTCCTGTATTGCCTGTGGGCCTCAGCTTCAGGAACCTGATTAGGCCTCCCCAGCTATGTTGATCTGTTTTTTTTAGGTCCCTCACAGAAGTGTTCTTTATGGAGAAACTTCCTTCAGGATTTGTATGTGTGCACTGATCGTCTTGTTGGTTTGACTTTCAACCTTTCAACAGGGACATCTCTGAAGCTTATACTTTCATTTTTTTCCCCCCCCGAGACAGGGTTTCTCTGCAGCTTTGGAGCCTGTCCTGGAACTAGCTCTTGTAGACCAGGCTGGTCTCGAACTCACAAAGATCCGCCTGCCTCTGCCTCCCGAGTGCTAGGATTAAAGGCGTACGCCACCACTGCCCGGCCACTTTCATGGTTTTTAAAATGAAAATATGACAGTGTTTATTATTTCCCTCTGCTAGTCTACTCTTCAAATGTGCTGACTGCTCAGGGCAATGCATCCGTTGGAATGTGATCTGTCCTTCTGTAATAGAGTTTCTCCACATGGCTTCTGCAGGCTTGTTCTGACTTATGTGAGGGAAGAGGCTGAAAAGCCAGACTTCTGTAATGGTCACAGCCCTGCAGTGACGGTAACATTTGTGTGCCCATCTGAGCGGAGAGAGGTGAGTGACTTGTCTCTAAGTAACTTTAAAGATGTGATCCTCAGGGAGACTGGCCCAAATGGTTGTGTGTCTGTGTTTGAGACATGCAAGGGTGGCTGACTAAAGGGATCCGGGACTTTCAGTGGGGAGAGCACTTGTACGAGCACGCTTGCTCGTCCTTGTGTGCTAGTTTAGAGGCAGGGACAGCTTCCCACGTGCTGGAGTGCAGGTGTGCATCCCTCACACCCTTCTCTTATCACACCAACTGGGAAGGCGTGGAGTAGTGTGTCATCTGGATGAGGTGAGTGAAGTAGTTTATGGGTAAATGTGCACGTATGTGTTTAGCAAATAGTTGAAAAGCTTCAACTAATCTGAATCCTGAGACCTCTTCTTTTAGTGGGTGTGTGTTTCTGTGTATGAGTTTAGTTTGTGTGTGGTGCAGATAAATATGGAGGCCAGAGAACAACCTAGCATGTCATTTCTCAGGTTATGCTGGCTGATCTGGTCAGCAAGCCTCAGGGATCTACCTGTCTGCACCTCCCTGGTGCTGGGATTACAGGTGTGCACCATAGTGTCTGGTTTTTTAAAAAGTAGGTCCTGGAGATCGAAATTACATGGCAGTAACTTTACATACTGAGTTACCTTCGCTCCCCTGAAGCCTGGGATTCTCGTAGGGAGGAAGTCACTTCTGTCCCCCCATCCCGTTTTGTCTCCTGCCTGCCGTCCCTCTCACTCACAGTCCTAGACAGATTTATTACTCTGTCTCTTGGCTACTTTTAATTTTCATTTTATTTATTTACTTCTTTGTGACTGGGGTTGAAAACCAAGA
>JAQHUG010000026.1:8461645-8511344 GCA_028555095.1 Dicrostonyx torquatus
ACACACACACACACACACACCTGAGTTTTAGTAAGAGTAAATAGAATTAGACAATTAGAATGTGTCAGGGACAAGGAACAGAAAAATAAAAAGTTCTAGCAGCTTGTGTTTGGACTTTCCCAAAACATGGGAGGTGTGTAAGTGCATTGCATCTAAGACTCTCTGATTGGTCCCTGTAGGGCACCATTCCCAAACTCACGGCCAAGTCCAACTGTCGCTATGAGGTTGAGTGGATCACTGAGTACGCCTGCCACAGAGATTACTTGGAGAGTGAAACATGTTCCCTAAGCAGTGAGCAGCATGACATCACCATTGACCTCAGTCCCTTGGCCCAGCAGGCTGGTATGTGTGGGTGCCTCTGTTCTGTCCTGTGCTTCACTGGAGGAGCCTGGCTGGAAGAGGGAGAGGGGCTTAGGGGTGCTTAGAAGAAATACCATGCTTTCTGACAGGTGCCAGCAAACAGTCCCTTTCTTGTTGGTCCTTCTTCTAGGGGGGTCCCCCTATGTTTCTGATGGAAGAGAGTATACATTTTCTATAAATGTCTGTGGGACAAAGGGCCCACTCTGTAATAACAAAGAGGCTGCTGTTTGTCAAAAGAAGAAGATGGATTCCACCCAAGTCAAAATAGCAGGAAGACACCAGAACCAGACACTTCGGTGGGTGATTGTCAAGTACATTGTGTGTCCTTGTAGGCCATGACTCTAGCTCCCCTCTTCCTCTTCCCTTTACCCCGAGCACAAGAAAGTCAGCCTAACATGCTTTCCTGTGCTACTTGGGCAAGTTGCCATTTGTCTCTGCACAGTTGGGTGGCTTCCTGACTCCGATAAGAGCACATCTGTTAGAACTATTGGTTTGTAAACATGTCGTATGGGATTTAGATAGTTAACACTTTATATGGCTATTGTTTTTGAAATTTGCGTTTTTTATAAGTTTTTTCTTTTTTAATTTCCTCTGGCAATTTGAGGACTTGAAATACCATTAACATTATATAGAAGTTTTAAATAGCTAAAAACCTCACTTGACATAATTCTTAGGACTTTAACTTGGCATTTGGCTTCCCGAAAGCAGTAAGAAGAGGCGGTTTTCTGAATTGAGTCGTACACCAGATCTTGTAGAGGTGGCACCTTTGGAAGCTGCTAGTGAGGCTGTTTGATTTGTGGGCATTATTCGTGTTGAGTAAAGTCCCAGAGTGGCAGCAAGAGCAGCTGCTGCTGCCAGCAAAGTGGCCTCCCTCTGGTCCCTTACTACTCTACAGCGAGAGGCTGACGGCCTGAGCATTCGGAACTCATTTCCGCAGGACGCTTGCCCAGCTGGCTGGAGAGCCTGCTGTTTTATGTCAGGAGGGATTTGTGGGTGGTGTGCAAAAGGCCTAACAAAGCAGTTTTTGAAACCTCGAATTCCTTGGTTCTGTAAAGCACTGTGTTCACGAAAATCTAGGTACTCAGATGGAGACCTCACCTTGATCTATTCTGGAGGTGATGAGTGCAGCTCTGGCTTCCAGCGAATGAGCGTCATCAACTTCGAGTGCAACAAGACCGCAGGTGAGCACGTGGGCCCTGCCTACCCTGCTTTGTGTTACGGGCTTGCGTGTGCACACAGGTCTTGTCTGAATGGCAGAGTGAGTTGGCTGCCTTTGGACCTGGCCACCTCCACTCCCCAGGTTTCTGTTACAGTACTATCCTCCCTGTCCCCACTCCTCTCCAGGATGCATACATACATCCTGTTTCCATCTTCCTCTGCTCTCCATGTTTGTTTTGGGAATCTGCCCAGTGCTGGGCTTGCTGGAGAGAGTTTGTGTTTTGAATTCTGCTGCAGGCACACTCGGCAGAGCAGGCCCAGCAGAGATAGCCTCACAACTTCAAGTGTGTGCCACTTCTTTCATGTCATAAGAATTTTTACAGAGTGCTAGATTGGTGGAGTTTGAATTTGGGAATCTTGGGATACCCAGCTGAAGGCATGGCTCCCTTTGGGTGACTAGAGAGATCCCTGAGTCACTGGCTTGCTGCCTGCTCTTCAGGTCCTGATTTCAGACATTCCTGGCACCTGGAGACAGTTGATAAAGTTCTGTCATTAGAGATCTGTCTTGCTCAAGCGCCTCTGGCTCTGCCCCAGGCACCCCTGGCTGCCTTCTTCCTCAGTAGGCTCTCATCCCGAGACTGGGCCTGCTTTCCATTTTCATTAATGTGCAGCTGGCCCAAGCTCTCATGCTCCTTGAGGGTGTTTGTTTCTGTCTCTCTGCTCAGTCTTGGGTGGTTCCTGCATGATTCACAGTAGGATTTGGGAGCCTGGAGTTAGGTTCTCATAAATCTGAAGGCTGTGGCTCACTGGGGCCCTCTTCTTACACTGGAGTCTTTCACTGGCCTCTTCTTATCACTCACAGTGCTCGCATGTTTCCATGGCTGTTTACTAAGGCTCTCTCTCCACAGGGGCCTGAGGGTGACAGATGGCTCACAGGGAGTCCACAGACTAAAAATAGAGATAAAGGGTTTTGTGTCTGAGTATTGGGAAAATTGCTAGAGTTGACCTACTGTCTACAGAGCAAGTTATTATCTGCCCTTTCCCAGGGAGGCTCCAGGTGCTCCAGGTCAGGTTCTGGGACAGCCAAGAGACAGGCGACCAGAGGAGAGTTTGCAGGATGGGGTCAGTGAGCCTGATGCCTGAATGGCTGCGAGGCCCAGGACATGGGACCCTCAAAGGCATGGACTCAGGAGCTGTGATTAGACCTGTGTCTGCTTGCCTAGACAGGCCAAATAGGAGCCTGGAAGTCTGCTAGAGGTCATGGGTTGCAGAAAGCCTGACACATCTCATATAGGGTGGCATCACAAGGAACCTCAGCAGGGCTGTGATGTTGTTAGGATTCAGGAATTACGCTGACCCCTGTCACCTGGCAGGATGCACTCAGGCAATACTCTGGCCATCCCAGGGTCCTATGGCTGCTAGGTCTCTTCATAGTCTATACACAGGTGCAAAAGGTCCCTTTAAGAGACAAGCTCCACCCATTCCAGCTTTCTTTCTGCTGTTCTTCTGAAGAGACAAGCAGACCTCTGTCCCCTACCCCCTCAGCAAACTCCTCCCATAAGCTCTGTCTGCAGGCTGTGAGGCCTGTGGTGCAGGATCATTACAGGTGTGCCTCTGGAGAAATGCTGTGGCTGTTAGGTTCTTCCCACATCCATATCTATTCTCCTGCTCTCCATACTCACCAGAATGGACCGTAGGCAACTTGCTCCTGTTCCTTGTCCACGAAGCCTGCCGTTGCTTCTGTGTCCTCAGCCAGAAGTCACCAGGCTGGTGCCAGCTCCTCTGGTCTCTCTGTGCTCAGTCCTCCTGTAGTCCTGCTCAGGCTGCTCTCCTGTGGGATGCTGGGAAGGTGGGGTGATGAGTCAGCAGAGGGAGGGGTCCAGCACTCCTTGCTGAGATCTTGACCATGTAGATTGGAATTCATTGCCAAAACCCTTTTCTTTTTCATCTTTTCTTTTTATCACAGAAGTTTTCAGTATGCAGGTAGAAAGAGCATTACTATGAAATTTTATGTAGCTGACTCTATAATGGTGGTTCTCAACCCATGGGTCATGACCCCAATTGGGGTTGCATGTCAGATATTTACATTTTGATTTGTTTTTCTTTTTTGTTTGTTTTTCAAGATAGGGTTTCTATGTAGTTTTGGAGCCTGTCCTGGAACTAGCTCTTGTAGACCAGGCTGGTCTCGAACTCACAGAGATCCTCCTCTCTCTGCCTCCCGAGTGCTGGGATTAAAGGTGCGCACCACCACTACATTGTGATTCATAACAGTAGCAAAATTAGAGTTATGAAGTAGGAATGAGCTAATTTTATGGTTGGAGATCACTACAACATGTGGATTGCATCATTAGGAAGGTTGAGAACCACGGTTCTATAACAATCGTTTAATGTTTTCCAGATTTGTTTTGCTTTAATGTGTTAGTGCTTAGATTAATTTGGGATAGGTTAACTTTTGATCTTCCATTCCTAGTGAATTAATGCAAGTTTTTTTTTCTTTTAGAAATTACACTTGAGAACTCATTTGCTTTTGGCTATAAAAACTAATTTCCCTTTTCCTTAGAACATGACTCTGCCCAGACACCACACCTTAAGGATGCAGGCAGACATGTGGGAGGTACAGCCAGCTGGGATTGTGAAACCACCAAGGGTTTCACACCAAGGGACAAAACGGGTAGCTTTGTCCCGGTGGCCCACAGCTGGGAACGGCCGAGGGATAGGGTTTCCAGAGGGAGGGCCAGTGCTTTGCCCTGTTTCAGGCCCATGAAGAGAAGAGCCATGCTGTTCTGTCAATGGATGGGGCCTCTGTGGGTGGGGGAGGGGCGGAGCTGACTCTAGTTTGACCTTACAGACACATATCCTGACAGGTTGCACGTGTGGGTGCCAACAGCATTGGGAGGCACCCCTAACTTTGTGGTCACGTGACATCCGGCCATGCTTTATCTGAAGTAACCGCGCAGGGTCTCTGTGCATTCGCCTCCATGGTGCGGGTGTTGGGGGAACCTCAGGTCTTGCTCGTCATTATCCTGTACTCTTGGACCTGGGGCCCTTCACAGCATGACTGTCGCCTGGAGCCACGCTCCTCTGCTCCCTGTGCTTAGTAGTTCTCCTCCCATCTCCTCATTGAGAGACTGAACAGTGTTCCATAAAGCCTGGAGTCCCTACCGCTCCGCTATAAGACGGGAGGGCGACGTGGACTGTCAGCTTTATTGAAGTTCTAATCTCTGGACAACTAGTCGGACAGCTGGCATTGGTCCTCATTTCTGCTTCTTCCCCGGCTCTTCAGAAGTTCGTGGGTTTGGGTCACATCACTGAACCGAATGTTCTCCTGTGGCATTGCATGTGCAGGTAATGATGGAAGAGGAGAGCCTGTGTTCACAGGTGAGGTGGACTGCACCTACTTCTTCACGTGGGACACTAAATATGCCTGTGTCAAAGAGAAGGAAGATCTCCTCTGCGGGGCTACCGATGGCAAAAACCGTTATGACCTGTCTGTGTTGGCTCGCCACTCAGGTATTGCTTTCCTTTTTGGGGACCACAGGATAGTTGAGCCCAATGGTTTGGGGGAACATTTTTAATTGCCAGCTGAGTCATAGCTCCCTTTTTCTTCTAGCAGTAGTACAAACTATAAGGAACACTGAATTAAGACGTAGACTACCGGCATCTAAGCCCCACTTTTTCTAGTTTTTTTCTAGTTGAGTTGTCTTGGCTCACTTTACCAGTTCACTTGGAACTTGAGGGACCAGCTATGCCAGACCTGGTGTATGCTTTGAGACAGCTTTCTCCAGCAGCCTTTGAGGGCAGTGATTGCATTTAACAGAGGGACTGAGGGGACTGGTGGAGCTAGGGCTCCCGCATGTCTATAGCCTGTGTTCTGCCCTTTCATATGTCTGTCTCTTTGCTTCCACTGAAAAGGGATCAGCATGTCCCTGGTCTCTAAATCGGGGAGGATCGTCCAGCATGGATGGTATTGTGCCCCACAGTGTTTGTCAGTATGAAGGTGTTCATCACAGAGACTGGTGTACGTTTGCTAGGTGGTAGGCACTGGGAAGGTGTGAGGTGACTGACTACTGCTGAAGCCTCCCGTGTCAGCTGGCTTCATGGGTGGCATGTTGCCAAAAAGAGGTGAGGTAGATGAGAGCTTATGCCCAGAAATACCTGACCCTCCTAGGGGATTTCTGGAGTAGGTTTGTAGGATCCTTGCATCTCCTAAGATAGAATTAACTAGCATCGGTACCAGCTGTAGCTGCCTGTCCCATTGTCTTTGGAGTCCCATCTGTTTGAAAGTACTGTTGGAGGAATTCAGGGTCCACAGTAAATGATCTGTGTTAGCTAATTGCTTCAGGAGTAAGTAAGCCATCTTCATGGCATCCCAGAAGCTGCAGGAACACAGGAAATTTCTATAAAAGTTAAAATAGCTCCGGGAAGCTGTGGTGAATCCCAGGTGTATGTGCTAATGAAAGGGTGGGTTTCTGCAGTGTGGGAAGAGCTCTGATTTCTGAATAGAACCCTGTTAAGACTTGTGTAGCTTGCCGGGTGGTGGTGGTGCACGCCTTTAATCTCAGCACTCGGGAGGCAGAGGCAGGTGGATCTTTGTGAGTTCGAGACCAGCCTGGTCTACAAGAGCTAGTTCCAGGACAGGCTCCAAAGCCACAGAGAAACCCTGTCTTGAAAAAACCAACCCCCCCCCCCAAAAAAAAAAGACTTGTGTAGCTCTCTAGCCAGCAGCGTGGGCTTTGGGAAGATTGCCAGGTGCTGGCCTTTTAAAGGAAGCACGAGTGTGGTGGGAGTCTGTGGTCACCCCTCCCCTTCCTCCCTCATGGTGTACTTCTGAGCCACACATAGCAACATGAGGTTTTGTTTTTTCCCAAGGGAAGGGGGTATATTGACTTATAGTTCAGGAAGGGATACAGTCTGTCATGGCAAGGAGGGCCTGGCAGCAGGAACACGGATGGTTGGTCCCATTGTACCTGTAGTTGGGAGCAGAGGGAAACACAGTTGTTTTTGGTTTTTTAAATTTTAAGTATCAGTTTGTTACAAGACAAACTAGGATCTTGAGGGATGATGTAGAGGTACACTAATTCCCTTAGCAGACCTTGTACCACTGCCTGGCTTTTGAAGAATCTGGAGTGTTTTAGTTGAAATCTTTCCATGCTGCTTCAGACAGCCCTGCCCTGGAGCCTGCAGCCCACGCTCCAGCCGATGCCCACTTTGGGGAAAACTTGGGCAGACACACTGTCTTTCAAGGCTGTGGACTTGGGAGCCTAGCTTTCCCAAAGCATTGTGTATTGTCACTGGCAAGCTGTGGCATTTTACTTCTAAGTCCTTGTTGCCAACTTGCCAGGGGAACATTTCTGATAAGAATGTGTGCCTGTGTGTTCCGCAGTGCCAGTTTATGGGACGGTAGGCCCGTTCTCAGGACTACTCTTTTCTTTACCTAGTGTCCTTACCCCCCAGCTCCTCCCCTCCCCACTTCCCATCAGCACCTATTCTTTTGGATTCAGTGGAATCCTCATCTTCTTTGAGTCAGCCTTCTGCTCCAGCCAGCCTGTGTGGAAGTAGTAGCTCTCTTAGCTGCACAAGCTCTTGTGGGACCTGAAGCTCACCGTGTGACCACTACCCTTCCACCAGGTTCAAGACAGCGACCGACCTGATGTGGTTCAGTCTTTTGATTCTGTAGGGTGTGGGAGAAGTTTGTGGTTTCATTCTGCAGAAAGCAGGTTGAGGGGAATGAATGGTCTGTCCCTGACACTCTTAGTGACAAAGTGGGGACGCCATGACTTTCTGTGGAGTGCTAGGGGTTGACTGACCTTGACCTAGTCACTGTTTTAAGATGTGACCATCAGAAAAAAGTCGCTAAGGACCAACAGATACTGGGTTTGGTTGCAGAATCGGAGAAGAACTGGGAAGCAGTGGACGGTGGCCAGGCTGAATCAGAGAAGAAGTATTTCTTCATCAATGTCTGTCACCGAGTGCTGCAGGAGGGCCAGGCCAGGAGCTGCCCTGAAGATGCTGCTGTGTGTGCTGTGGGTGAGTCAGTCGGAGGGAAGCCTCTTTCTAATAACCGCTTCCCTGGCAGAGACTTAGAGCGCAGTCTGCGTAAGCCTCCTGCCTTTGGGTGTAGATATTAAGGATGATTAAACGTTGTACAGGTTCAGTGTCAGAACCAGTTTGCCCTGTGGTCCTGCAGTCCTGCGGTCAGCAGAGGTGCACCCAGGCAGCAGCAGGAGCTGTGTTAGGAGATGTCAGAACCAGTTTGCCCTGTGGTCCTGCAGTCCTGCCGTTGGCACAGGTGTACCCAGGCAGCAGGAGCCGTGTTAGGAAATGCTTAGCGTCTGGCTTCGTCTTGTGACCTGAAGAATAGTATTTCCAGTGCTCAGAAAACTAACTGAATTCTCAGCAGCCTTGGTCACAGTTAGGGGAGCCTCCAGCTGAGCAACCTGTCTTGGGTTTTTGTTGTCTCTGTTGATCTTGTGTGTCACAGAGCTGTGTGTCAGTTATGGCGCAATTTGAAAATACCAGGAAGAGAGCACAAAGACTCTGTTAGGAACAAAGACGCAGAATTAGGCTTAGTCGGATTTGGAGATTACCCTGGTGTTCAGAACCAGAGATGTGTCTCAAAGTAAGTGGTGTTTGTTCTTATCTTACTAAGGACTCAGACATAAACATCTTTGAAAAGCAGCTGAGCCAGTAATTCAGTGTGCGTGCCACATATGTGTGTTTCTGCTTGGTTGTGAGTAAAGCCTGTGGTTTGGCTGTGCTTTCCAGCATCCTGTGTCTCAGGGTGGCTGAGGCCCTGGGTGTGGAATAGTGTTTCTCACAGACAGTGATGGTGCACACACCAGCCTGTCCATAAGGTGTCTTTGGGGGAATCCCACATGTCAGTCCCAGCCTGTCCCTGAGGAGTCAGGAGGTGGTCTTAGGTGACTGTTTATTTTTTCTCTCAAGAAAACCTGTTTCCATTCCAGCCAGGTCAGGTGGGCTGAGAAGAGGGTGTGGTACCCTGGCATTTGGCTGAGTTTTGGTGTACTTTTATGTCTATGCAATGAGACTTTTCCAGCATATCTTATGTTCCTTACTTCTTTTTTCAAGATAAGAATGGAAGTAAGAATCTTGGAAAATTTGTTTCTTCTCCTACAAAAGAGAAAGGGCACGTGCAGCTCTCTTACTCTGATGGTGACGACTGTGGTAGTAATAAGAAGATAACAACTAACATCACACTCGTGTGCAAACCAGGTACTGTCACAGAAGAGGCATGCCTACGTTCCCCATCAACTGCAGTGGGGTGCAGAAGGGGCAGTGCTGAGCACCTCCAGTTCTAGTCTCAGCCTAGAAATGGAGAAACCATATGCTGTTCTCAGGGAGTGGTGCTGACATTTTCCGGGAGAGTCGTGAGTCTCTGCATGCTATCCTGTTCTTAAGGTCTGAGAGGATATGGGGTGTGGAATGCTGAACTTCCTCGGGAGGGGTCATAAGTGCCTTAAAATATTTCCTTGATCTCACTCTCTCAACTGTGATTACCTCTCTCTGAACTGAGGAGTTTCTGATCCTTTTGCTAAGATCTGCATCTGTGCATGTGTTTTACTGTTCTCAGAATGCTGTTTGTGCATTCCATGCTTCACAGTTCTATTTATAATTTCTAGGGATTTCCTTATTGACATGACACAGTCTTAACTATTTTAGGACATTTCATTGCTGGGAGTTTGGATGCTTTACATCCTCTCTGTATCCGTCCTGTAAAGTTTCCTTTGTATAAATTCCCAGCCGTGGGAGAGGCCACATGCTAGGACTATTTTGTTTCTTGTTTTATTTTGGTAGACCATATATTTCCACTTTCTGAGTACTGGCCACTATTGATAGGTGTGTGCTACCATAGCTGCTTTATGCAGGGCTGGGGATTGAACACAGGGCTGTGTGCATGCTAGACACACTCTACCAAATGGACCACATCCCCAGCTCTTTAGGACCATTTTATAACCTTATCTTCCCAGGACTTTCAAAACAGCTAGAACAGGGAAAGTTATTAGAACCAACAGATTCGTGGTTGATCTCCCCCCTCCCTTCTCCCTTTGACAGGTGATCTAGAAAGTGCTCCAGTGTTGAGAACTACAGGACCTGATGGTTGCTTCTATGAATTTGAGTGGCACACAGCTGCTGCCTGTGTGTTGTCGAAGACAGAAGGAGAGAACTGCACGGTCTTTGATGCCCAGGCAGGTGTGTGCCTAAGCCATGTCTCTGCTGTCTAATGTAACACGAGGCCACAGATAGCTTTTGTTAACACTTGATATGACTGTTCGAGGTACTTGCTTTAGAACTAGAGTGCCAAGCATCTTTTGTTGTGTGTTTGAGCTGTGGCAGAGCCCGTCTTGAATTTGTAGCTGGGCTGGATATACTTGAGCAAAAGGAGATCCACACCCACATTTGGAAGGCTTTTTGTGTGAATCCTAGGCAAGAACCTTGTTAGGGGACTTTACAGAAAACCCTCACCGTCTGGTCATCTTGCTGGATAGGCCGTCTTTGTGAGATCTGGAGTTGCAGGCTTTACTGGGGTTTCAGAGTTCCCACAATGGAAAAGGGCAGTGGCGAGGACCTGTGTCAGGGAGTCGGTGGCAGTCACTGCAGGAATGGCAGCATGAAGGCAGAGTGGCCTTTCCTCTTCACTGTCTTTTTGCCCTGGAGTGATTGCTCTCAGAGAACACGTGCAGCCACCAGTCTCCCGTGTCCTCACTGGCCTAACTTATGTCCCTGTTTCTGTTTTAGGGTTCTCTTTTGATTTGTCTCCTCTCACAAAGAAGAATGGTGCTTATAAAGTTGAGACAGAGAAGTATGACTTCTACATAAATGTTTGTGGCCCTGTATCCATGGACCCTTGTCAGCCAAACTCAGGGGCCTGCCAGGTAGCAAAAAGGCAAGTGTCCTCTCGTTGTGATTTGTTCCTTGGTATTGTGCTAGTGTGTGTTTCACTGAGTTAGCTTCCCCTTGAACATCATTGTTTGACAAGCATTTAAATACTGAGGAGACCTGGTCAGAAAATCCTGCAGATTGCCAGGAGCTGAACTTCCCAGAGAAGAGGCAAGCCTTATCCTAGGGGATGGTGAGAGGTCTGGGCTCATTTGATACCCACTTCTGTGAACTTTGAGCTTTACATGTCATACATACACATATATGTGTTTCTCCTTACTGAGTAGTATTAGTTGTAATGAATTGAGTTGCATTGTAAGCTAGTAGTGCCGAAAGTTGGGCTCGTGTGTGTGTGTGTGTGTGTGTGTTGCTTTTTTCCTCCCACAGTCAAAAGAGCTGCATATGAAATTCCCAGGTACTGCAGTCTCTTGGTCCTGACCATGCATTTGTCCCCATTTGTGCAGCCTTGGTGAGCTCCTGAGTGATATTTCTGCATTCATTTTAGTGATAGGAAGGCTTGGAACCTGGGGCTGAGCAACACCATCCTTTCTTACTATGATGGGATGATCCAGCTGAGCTACAGGGATGGCACGCCTTATAACAATGAAAAGCACACACCGAGAGCCACACTGACCACCTTTCTTTGTGACCGAGACGCTGGAGTGGGCTTCCCAGAATATCAGGTGGGAAAAGTCTCAGGCAGTTGGCCTGCGCAGACCTGGGCCAGTTGCCTGCCCTTCCTGTAGAAACTGAGCTATTATTAGTCTGTTTTTCTAGCCAGACTGTCATGTAGTTAGTCCTTTTGCGGTTCTCAGGGTGCCTAGGCAGTAGTTAAGTCACATATTAAGCTGCTTATTCAAAGGCCCATCTATCTTACTGCTAGTCCACAGCCCTGTTTGTTCTTTTAGAAAACTTGCAAAAGCTTAAAAAAAAAATCACCCTCATTTTTCCCTTACCAAGATTCCATTATAGTTTTTGACGAGGTCATCTTTTTAGTAACTTTTACTTAGAGTCATTTGTCTTTTTAAAGCTCTTTGCATAGTATCTCCTTTTCTTCTTCCATTCTCAGTTTCTGCAACTGGAGCAAACACATGGGTATGCAGTTTAGGAAAGAGTTATTTTGCCACCCAGTCCTGCAGGTTTCAGTTCGTGGTTGGTTGGCTCATTGCTTTGGGCCTGACAGCGAGTGAACCATTTACTTCACAACAAGGAAGGAACTAGAGAGCTCCTCTGTGCATGTCTGCTTCTCCTTCGTGCACGTGTTTGAAGGTTTCATCACGTTCCATAGTGTTGAGCTAGGGCCAGGATTCCCTGGGTGGTCTTTGGGGGATGCTCCAGATGTAGACTCCAGCCGTACCCGTTCATGTTTCCTTCTTGTCCTGGGATTAGGAAGAGGACAACTCTACCTACAACTTCCGGTGGTACACCAGTTATGCCTGCCCAGAAGAGCCCCTGGAGTGCATGGTGACAGACCCCTCCATGATGGAACAGTATGACCTCTCTAGGTGAGCAGAGCCAGCAGTTGGCCGTGGGCCTTCCTCAGGTGTGGTCACTGGTGAGCAAATGGTTTAGTTGATGGTGATAGGCATTGTGTTGGCCTCAGGGTGCAGGACCAGGAGAAACAGAGCAGAAAGGAGGTGGATGTGGTCTGATCTCATCACCTTTGTGACAGTAATTGGTCTTTGTCACAGCAAAGACTTAATGTGTAGCTTCATTGTCTAAAACGGTCGCTCAGTGTTTGGGGTGTGTGTGTGTGAGAATTCTGAAGGGTCCTCTGCGTGTGGGGCTTCAGAATGTCAGTGCTACGGTGTGTCCTATGGCTCAGTCACCATCTGTGGCTTGATTCAAGTGTGTCTCCTTTGAGAATGTCTTTATTTCTCTAATGAGTAAACACGAACAGCCCAACTTTAGCGGGTCTGAAGTTTTAAAAGCATACCTTTGTGTTAAAACTTTAGTCTCGTGAAGTCTGAAGGTGGCCGTGGAGGAAACTGGTACGCCATGGAAAATTCCCGGGAACATGTCACACGGAGGAAATACTACCTCAACGTATGCCGGCCGCTGAATCCTGTGCCTGGCTGTGACCGATACGCTTCTGCTTGCCAGATGAGATATGAAAACAAGGAGGTATGTCTGTCGTTATCACATTTTCTCTGGAGTCTGAGGCTTAGTGTGTGAAGGTAGCTGTGCTGAGCTCTTGATCAGGCCAGTCATGCTGCCCAGCCGAAGCCTCTGAAGAGAGTGGCTGCACAGTGAGCCTCCTGAGCAGGCTTAGAGCCTTTGTTCAGTCTTAAAATGTCCCCAGGCCGCTTTTGATCCAGCGCATCGCAGAGAGCTCTCTTGGTCATGTCTGACCCAAATTCAGGTGCCCGAGTGACTCTGCAGACTTCCACAGTTCGGAGCCTCAGCTGTCCAGAGGTCTCCAGGATTTGACAGAGCTGCTGAGATGGCTCAGATGCAAGGGTCAGTGCCACTCTGACTGTTGAACACCTCATCTGGTTGATTGCTCTCATTGGCAGGACTTTCGAACATTTCCTTATGGTCCTCACATGTGGTGGCCATGAAAGTTGTAGGTGGACTCCAGAAATTGACTTCTGCAGAAGCAGTGTGAGGATTTGCTCTGGTGCTCAGAGGTGTCTGAGGCTGTACCTCATGGGGATGTGTTCTTCCCCAGAGCAGCAGCCTCTGAGCGTAGCTGTCCTCTTGCGTGGGGACTCCTCACTTTTGCCCGCTCACACAGTTGTTAGTGTCATAGGCTCTGACTGCTGTTGAGCAGCAGGCTGACTTGCTGAGGAGTAAAGCTTTCCAGGAGAAGCCTAACCCACACTATGTTGCAGGGCTCCTTGGCTGAGACTGTATCCATCAGTAACTTGGGAGTTGCAAAGACAGGCCCTGTGGTGGAGGAGAGTGGCAGCCTCCTCTTAGAATATGTGAACGGCTCTGCTTGCACCACCAGTGATGGCCGGCTAACCACCTACAGCACCAGGATCCATCTCGTCTGTGGTCGGGGTCGCCTGGTGAGTGCTGTGCAGAAGTTGTGGCAGGAGCTGCGGAAAAGCGTGCAGGGCCAGCGTGTGCACTTCTATACTTGTAAAAAAAAGAATTCGCAGCAAAATACCTAGGGCATAAAACTGGTCACTTTAGGCATGTTTGAGTTACCAAGAACATCCTGTCCATCATTAGTGTCGCACACTTGTCACCAGATGTTTAGAACTTTTAGGGGTCAGGTTTTGATTGTTTGAGATTTGGGTCTCACTGTGTGGCTCACTGGCAGCCAGGCTGGCCTTGAGCTGCTGCAGCTCTGCCTCTGCCTCTCGAGCGCTGGGGTTGGAGGTGTGGGCTGTGGCGCCTGTCTTATGTATAGAGCTTCCATTTTGCCAACCTTGTTGCTGCTAGTTGTCCCTCTTTCCTCCCTCTCCCTCTCTCTCCCTCCCTCCTTCCCTCCCTGGTTTTGTTTTTAGATTTTTTTGGGGGTGGGCAGGATTTTGGGATTTCAGGCTAGCCTGAAACTCACTGTGTAGACTATGTTGGCTTCAAACTCAGCTGGGATTAAAGGTGTGTACCATAATTCTCTAATCCAGTTGCTTTTTAGCAAGAATTTAGTTTTTTTTTCTTTTTTCTTTCTTTCTTTTTTCTTTTTTCATTTGCTATTAGTTTTTGAGTTTGACTTGCTGACAGGAATTAGATGCTTCTGGATTCTGCTGGGGTCCAGTCCAGTGCATGTGAGGCCTGGTATCCAGGTATCGCACAGACAGGAAACTTGTCCTTTGTTCAGATCTCTGAGGGTATGAAATGACTGGCTGAGTGATCCTGGGCCTGTGGTCCCTGAGGACAGTGACCATTCATGGACCGTACCCCCTTGCCTTACACAGGTGGATAGCTGCTGGCTTCATTTCCATCTACTTCTGGCAGCCTGTGTGGGTGTGTGGGAGCCCTTTCATAGACTACTCTTGTTTTTTTTTTTTTTTTTTGCTTCCATTTAGTTTCAGAAGATTCTTTCAGACCCTTCTTTGTTTTTCAAGTGCTTTCCCACAGTGGCTGAACTGGGTGTCCTGTGGGCCTAGGCAAGACTACTACTGAAGGAAATACGGGGAGGTCAGGCTCACAGAAGTTGCCGTAGGCAAAGCCTGGGTCTTTCTGCTTGCTTTCAGGACTGATGAGGAGAGTGTGGGTGGGGCCTACAGGTAGAGTGCTTGTATGTGGGGTGTGGCTATTGGTTACAGAATTCCAGTACATTTTCCAGTAGTCTCTGCTGTGCTGTCTCACTAGCTAAGAGTGAGCCTGCCTGGGATGGAGACAGCACTCGCGATAAAATGTCTTGTGGAGGAGACTTTTTGTTGAAACCCACAAACTAAAAGCCAGTGATAGCCACAAATTAGCACATCTGTGTAATCAGGACCCAAGTCACAAAACACGCTGTCCCACCTAGAAGTTCCCTTGTACCTCTCTCTCTCTGGCTTCTTAGCTCGTCCCTGATACGCAGACCGTTTTGTCTAGTAGCTTTCTGGTGTCTTTGACTCTGGGTGTGTAGGCTCGGTTTCAGCTATCTGGATCCCAGTTTTCGCATTTGCTGCGGGCGTGAACTCAGATGTGCTAATGTCCGGGTGTGTGAGCTGACCTCTCCTACGGGAGGAAGTGCTGGCCCACTCTAGACAGCTAGTGCATGTTGGCCTGTTGTGTTGCTGTCCTGCTGATTTCTCTCTGCGCTATGGCCTTCCAGAACACCCACCCCATCTTCACTTACAACTGGGAATGTGTGGTCAGTTTCCTGTGGAACACAGAGGCTGCCTGCCCTATCCAGACGATCACAGACACAGACCAGGTATGTGTGCTCTCACCTTGCCCATGCTCAGACTGACTGCATTGCCTCCAACCCTGCTTTTTGATTCACACATCACCACCCCCTGCATCCTCCCTACCCTTGGTACCTAGATTTCCAGGACCCCCAGCTTTATGCCCTGCTCACTGAAATTCCATGCTCCCCCTCCCCCAAGACAAGGTTTCTCTATTTAACAGTCCAATCTGTCCGGAACTTGCTCTGTAGACGAAGCTGGCTTCAAACTCACAAAGATCCACCTGCCTCTGCCTCCAGAGTGCTGGGATTAAAGGCGTGCGCCACCACCGCCCGGCTCCTTCTGATTTCTTACCAGACTGCAGAGTCTGGCAGCAGACACCTGAACTGGTACACAAAGCGATGCCCTCAGCTCAGGGCCAGTAGTCGTCTCAGGCACCCTACCCTGTCCGTGACCAGGGATCTGACTGCTAGCCTGTACTTGGTGGACATGGGAGACTGAGGGTATACTTAGAAGAAGGGAGGAAATTGCCTGTGAGTTGACCCAGTTATATTCTCATAGGTGCATTCATGGCAATGAGAGAGAATTCTTTTTTTTTTTTTTAAATTTTTTGGTTTTTTCCGAGACAGGGTTTCTCTGTAGCATTGGAGCCTGCATTGGAACTACCTCTTGTAGACCAGGCTGGTCTCGAACTCACAAAGATCCGCCTGCCTCTGCTTCCCGAGTGCTGGGATTAAAGGTGTGCCACTGCTTGGCGAGAGAGAATTCTTAAGTTTTATTTATTTTTGAATGTAAACATGATTGCTGTACCACCTACCTTAGGGTTAACAGGGGTCTTACTTGGGTAGTAGCTTAGCCCCCATGGGTGAGCTCCATTCTTCTGCACACGCATCCTACATTGGTGCAGGCTGTGCACAAACACACCTGCTCCATAGGGATTTAAAGTGAGTAGCAAGTACAGCTTCTAAGTGTTGATGTGAGTTTCTGGACTGCATGTTTGTTTTGCTCCTATAGAATTAGTTTGAATGTGTTTATTTCCCTTTCTTGTTTCTGATAGGCTTGCTCAATAAGGGACCCCAACAGTGGATTTGTGTTTAATCTTAGCCCACTCAGCAGCCCTCAAGGATACGTGGTCTCTGGCATTGGAAAGACTTTTTTGGTAAGAATGATGCAGTAGATTTCTAGTTTGCTTTAAATGAGGCTCACCGCACCCAAGGCACTTGCAGCTGCCTCCTTAGTGCTTGTCCAGGGCAGAAAGAAACTCCAGCCTGGGGGCGGGTAGTGAAGTAGCATCATCACCATGGGCCCAGTGCAGTTAGATGGGAGCAGTTCCAGTCCTCATTTGCTGCTGTGTGTCCAGAGGTTCCCAAGAAGCAGCAGCAGAGTGACAGTTAGGGCCTTGTTAAAACTTTTGTTTTAAAAGTTTTGTTTTAAAACTTTTCCTGGGCCTGTTGCAGGCCTCCTGACTCAGTTCTGTGGTGGGCTCCGAGTCTACTTCAGGAGGCCCATCAGATGGTTTTGATGCTCACTGAAGTTTGAGACACACTGGTCAAGAAGAAATGAGATTAAAGGGAGGCTACCTGAGGGCTGTGTTCTAGACTCTTCCTTTGTAGACTGTTCCGTGAATGCCTAGAGCCTTAAGATGGGAAGTCTCAAGGTATCACTTCAACTACTCGAAGGGAGAGAGCCCCTAAAACATTTGCTTTAAGTTCTGACAGTCATCTTAGGGACAGTGGCTTTGGAAACAGGAAGGTGAGTGAGAGTGTCCTACCCTAGGTTAGTGAGAGGAGCATTCTGACAACTGTCTCTAGCTGGAAAACTGGGCTCTCTCCATCCCACACGTAGAGAAGGATTTGTCCTTTTGGCTCTTCTCTTCCCCACGGTCCTGAACGCTTCCACAGGGCTCTCTATTCCACACTCAGATGGGAACGTGGAAGGGTCTCGGGGTTAAAACTAGCTCTAGTGTAGCTGCTTTTCGGCTGCTGCAGTGTGTGGTTTGTACCACGTGGTACATTGTTAGGATTCCAGCAGGTGTGAGAGGCAGATGCTCACCACATAGAGGATATGCTAAGAGAGATGACCACGGGCTACATAAAGAATGCACCAGAAGCAAACCAGTGAGGCCCCGCCTCGTCACTAACCATGCTGTTAGGAGCATGTGTGTTGTCGTGGCTCTTGGTTGCAGGTGACAGATGAGTGAGTAACAGAAGTAGCAATGTAGCAGCCTAGAAGAGCGCCTGCACTCATGCGCTGCAGGAGGTCACCTGTCTGCTGGGGCCACCACATCCCAGCCAGGGCTATAGACTCCTGCCCCTTACTGTTCAGCCCTGTCCCCCATCCTGCTGGGTCTAGCTGCCCTGCATGTTTGGTGGCCTCTTTCCCAGAGCTGATTTCTTTACATAACTACAGCAAACATATCTGCTTTTTAAATAGAATCAATGTCTTTAAAAAATCAGGGGCTTCGGTTGTTTGTTTACAGTTAGGACTTAACTATATACACTTTCTCCATGTGATTAAAGACACCGTAAAGTGGTTTGTATCACTCCCTAGTATATCGTTCATAATTGCTTGTAGTAATTAGATTTACAGACAGAGCACTGTATAAATAAGACCATAAAACACCATGCACTAAACTCTAGGGAATTTGCACAGGTATTGTTATTTAGACGTGGGGTTTTACCTGTGTTTGAGAACTAGCTGTCCCAAAGTTGATAAACTGACTAGTGATAACGAGATATTTAACCCAGTAGTACTTTGGGTTCTAGGCTTCTTTTCTGTGGTAAGTCTTGGAACCTAAATGGCTGGGTTGTTTTTTTTTGTTTGTTTGTTTGTTTTTCTTTTTTCCTGTTTGGCTTCCAGTTCAATATCTGTGGTGCAATGTCTGTCTGTGCAACGGACAAAGAGAAGCCAGCCTTTGGCTGTGAGGCAGGAGCCCAGACAGAATTGGAGAACCTGAAACCAGAATGGCCAGTAGGAACGGAAAAGAGCCTCCAGCTGTCTACTGAGGGATTCCTCACTCTGACCTACAAAGGGCCTTCTTCTTCCTCAGACAAAGGTGAGCTGATTGCATTCTGCCAAGTCTGCCCCTAATCTCTGCTGGTATTCTCTCCTAGAGCACTTACCAACTTCTTCCTTTGGGGGCACTTGTGCACACACTGACCACTTCTTTTTATCTTGCACCCCAGTTCTTCAGGGGGGTTGTTAATTGCATTCCTTTAGGTACTGAAGAAGTGATGAGTGATGATCTAAGTCACTCGTTTTTCTAAGCTGGTCCTTTCCCCCGTCTCTTCTCTTGGGCACTGTGGTTCTGTGTAGCAGTCTGGGGATGGCGAGCTTGTTAGTGCTCATTTGTTACCGTCTTTTGTTAGTTAGTGCAAGGTCAGTTCTGAGCCCTTTACAATGGCAGCATCTGTGTCAGTGGATAGCTCCGGCAGGCATAGTGTGCCAGGACTTGCTTAAGATGCTGTATGTATGGTGGATGTATTCTCATCCCAGCTCTGTCTTTTCTCTTTTCCATTTGAGACAGGCTCTTACTCTGTGGCCTTGGCTTGTGCTGTTGTTCCTTTGTCATTAGCATTAAGACAAAGTGTGTGGCTATATTTGCTGCTTGGGCGAGCAGGCCACCCTTCAGTGTCCTTCCTGTGGGTGCTTTGAAGGGCTGCAGAGCACATGGTCTCCAGCGAGCCTTGCTTCAGGGTGCCTCACAGGAAGGGCTCCTGCAGCCCTTTTACTGAGTAGAAGGGGCTAGTACTAGAGCCTTGGGAAGTTTTTGGGGCGGGGTGAGGTTGACAAAGTCTGGAGGGTCATGGTTCTTCTCTTCCGAGCCGGCATCTCGGAAAAGATGTTAGGATGGCAGCATCTGTTGTAGTTCCTTGTTCTCCAGTTGCACATCACAAGTTTCAAATAATATTGGTTAATCATTTTTCTGTCATGTTCCTTTCAGGTTTGAGTTTGAAAATGCTCTTGACCGAGCTGTATTAGCCTTGGGGAGCATCTAATGGCTGCTGTGAGACTCGAGGCTGGGCTAAGGCTGTGCCCGGGCCCTCACTTGTGCTTCCTTAGTCTGGTTCTTACCTCTTTAACCACGCAAAGTGGAGGTGGTGATGCTCCTGGACACTGGAGTGTATTTTATGGGAACTCGGTCTGCTGATTGATGGCTCAGGAATTCTGGAATGAGAGCCCCACCCACCTTGCCACAGCACCTTTCTTGGCTTTCCTGCTTTTGGCCTCACAGAAGAGTGCCAGTGGCATTTTTACAATGTCTGATTCGACGTGTTCCTCCCAGCTAGAGTACTCCTGTGGCTCCAGGCTCTACCTGGAGTAGAAGCCAGCACACTCACAGTGGTCAGCTCTGGGGTGGTCTCCTTGCTTTGCCTGGGTGGTCTCGTGTTGTCCTGTATGATTTTGCAAAATAATGTTTCCCTTACCCCAGCCCTGGTCTCTGTATTTACCCAGGGTGTACCCCTGCTCCTTTCAGCCTTGCAGGGGAGTAGAGATATATACAGTTTGCTGGGGAGGGTGGGGGTGGGGAATCAGGAAATAAAATTGCTCGGTTTTCTGATAGATTGATAAACTGGTGTGAGATGTGAATGCTTTATGACCCCGTGGCCTAACCCTGCATGCAGTATTGCTGGTAGCATATCTTTGCTCTGTTCAGATTAGGCCCCTGGACAGCTTGCTGCCCTGCTGTGTGGTCTCCTCCTGCCCTTGCTGTCCTGAGTCTGAGATGCCTGCTGAACAGTGGCTTCTTCTTCCACAGGCACAGCATTCATCATCCGTTTCATTTGCAATGATGACATTTACCCAGGAACCGCCAAATTTCTGCATCAGGACATCGACTCTGCACGAGGGATCCGGAACACTTTCTTTGAGTTTGAAACTGCATTGGCTTGCGTTCCTTCTCGAGTAGATTGCCAAGTGACTGGTGAGGCCTAGAAGTTAGCAAGCTGGGTTTGAGTGAGTGAGTGAGTGAGTGAGTGAGTGAGTGAGTGAGTGTGTGTGTGTGTGTGTGTGTGTGTGTTGTCTGTGAGTGTCCACATGCCTGAAAGCAAAATGACCATTTGTCAATGGGGCCTGTATACTTTGCTTCATAGGTAATATGGTGATTGCTGCCTGTTTTTAAGTACTGCTTAGTGGTGTAAATGCTTCTCTTGAGGAGAAACTCCCCCCACCCATTCAGTTAAGGGTTTAAAATATGGTTCAGGAGTCAGGTGCTCCTAGGAATTGAGAAGAAAACTCAAGTAAAAAAGAAAATCAAATACAGATGTATATCAGAAGTTCATATAAGGAAAGAAAAAGGTGTAAGACCTAAGAGTTCCTTAGTTGTGCCCTGACCCTCTGTCTTTGCAATGACCTGTAATGACTTTTCCAGTGGGACGCTGGTATGTTGCTGTAGGCCAGGTTTCTTGTGGGTTTTCCTGTGTCTTGCAAGATGCTCCTTCTGCATCCTGGCAGTCTTTACATGACGGGAAAAGTGGTACCAGGACAAACAGGAAACAGTTTTCCATGGTGTTCCCTTCCATTCCAGACCCAGCTGGGAACGAGTATGACCTGAGTGCCTTGAGCATGGCCAGGCAGCCGTGGACTGCTGTGGACACGTCGGTGAACGGGAAGAAGAGAATCTTCTACCTGAGTGTCTGCAGTCCTCTGCCGTACATCCCCAGATGCCATGGTGTGCTGGAGCCCTCACTCCGCTGTGTCCAGACCTGACTAGGTCAAGGTCAGCCCTACTCACTCACTGCTCTTTTGTCCTCTCAGGCACTGCAGTGGGGTCCTGCTTGGTGTCAGAAGACAGAAGTTTGAACTTGGGTGTGGTGCAGATCAGTCCTCAGGCTGACACAAATGGGTCCCTCAGCATCCTGTATGTCAATGGCGACAAGTGTGGAAGCCAGCGCTACTCCACCAGGATAATCTTCGAATGTGGGCAGACGTCGGTGAGTGTGCATGACAGCCTTTATTCTATTTCCATTTCCCCTTCATTTTCGAGTCTTCTATGTTGTTTAACATAGAAGACTTCTATGTTTGGAGGCATTGCTAGTGCTTGACTAGAATATACTGTTTTTCTCGGGCCTGAGATACTCATAAATACTGAATACTTGGCTAGAGCAAGTGAAAGATTGGATATTAATCAAGGCTCTTTCTTATTTTTGTTTAAAAAGTAGAAAGCAAAGCAGACTGTTGGCTTTTGTTGCAGGGCTCACCCATATTCCAGTTCCTGAAAGACTGTGAGTATGTGTTTTTGTGGAGAACAGTGGAGGCCTGTCCTGTGGTCAGAGAAGAAGGTGAGCACCAGGTTCCCGCCTCTGGGTTGCTATAAATGTACAGTGTAGTAGACGCTAGCCTGTGATGTCTCAGATAGGAAGCCCTGTGACGGTAGCTGCCAATGGGGTTAGTAGGTGCCGGTTGGGGGGTGATCACTGCTTCTCCTTGAGTTCTTTACTAAGCCATTTATTAATTTTTAACACTGGCCTTTCTCTCCTGTACCTGAATTGAATTTTTGGTTTCTCTTTAAACCAGTAAAGCAGTCAGGATGGGTTTGTCTTCTTGAAATTTGATAATGTCTTTGGACTTTCTTCCTTCATCTGTCCTACACATAAACAAAACAGCATGGACATAGCCCACTCTTTTGATACTTGCCAGGACTGGTGGTACAGGCCTATAACCTCAGCTTCACAGGAGGAGGAAGTAGGAGGACTATAAATTCAAGGCCTGCCACCCTGGGCTGTGAGTTTGAGGTCAGTGTTGGTAACTTAATGAGATGCAGTCTCAAATCAGTAAATGGAGCTCAGAATGTAGCCTAGCAAGAGGCTGTCTGCACAGGGTGTGCCAGGTCCTGGGCTCTCTTCTCAGTACTACAAAGTAAATAAGAAATTTAACTACAAAATTCTCTTGTATTCTTGAAGGAGACAACTGCCAGGTGAAAGACCCCAGGCATGGCAATTTGTATGACCTGAAGCCCCTGGCCTTCAATGACACCATCATCACTGCTGGCGAGTACACCTACTACTTCCGGGTCTGTGGGAAGCTGTCCTCCAATGTCTGTTCTGTCCCTGATGGATCCAAGGTAGTCTCTTCATGCCAGGAAAAGAAAGGACCACAGGGATTTCAGAAAGTGACAGGTACTGTTCTTTTCTTCTTGAGTTGTAAAATGTGAAGAGATAATACCAAAGATCATGTTTCTCTAACATGGGAGGAACGAGCCACCTCCAGCCAGGTCATGCTGAGTAGTACAGGCAAACTACTTCCCTCCCTCTCTCCTTTCCTCCTTCCCTCTCTTCGCTTATGGGCAATTTATTTTATGTGGAGACAAGATGGGTATCACTGAGCACAAGTAGAGGTCAGAGAACAGTTTGCAGGAGCCAGCTTTCTCCTTCTACCATGGAGCTCCTGGGGTTTGAACTCAGGTCTTCAGAGTTGGCAGATTTGACCACTGGGCCACCTTGCCAGCTTACTGAAGACAGTTTGAGTTTGGAATTAAAAACAGGGCAAGGCAAGGTGGAAATCATGACAGTGGCCAGAAGGGGATTAGAGAAGAAGAAAGAAAGCTGTGCCTTTTGCCTTACGCTGGCACGTCCAGCTGTGGAGGCTTAGGAGGCAGCACAAGGTAGACAGGCAGGTGGGTGTGAGGGAGAGCATGCCTGGGGTCAGGGTAAAGAGAAGTAAAAGTCAGGACTCAAATGAGTTGCTGTGAACTGCACGGTGGCTCTGTATGTGACTTCCACAGGGTATTTCTGACCCTAAGCCCATAGTTTTTTCTTTGTGCCAGCTGTGGGGCACACTGAACTAGCCAGTGATGGGTATCTGCAGGCAGTGTGCCCTAGGACTGCATCAAAGGGAATGTGTTTCAGAGAAGGCTTAGCTATAAAACTGACAAGGTTGTCCTGGAGAGATGCCTGCTTTTGCAGAGGATTCGGATTCGATTCCCAGCACCCACATGGTGACTGACAACCTCCTGTAACAGGGGCTTTGACACTCTCTTCTGACCTTTGAGGGCGCCAGATACTCATGTGGTACATAGACATACATGCAGGCAAAACACTCATAAAATAATAAATAGATCTAAAACTGTTACTCGGCATGGTGGTGCCTGCTTGCCATTGTCACAGTTGATGTGAGGATCTTGAGTTGGAGGCCAGTTTAGGCTCATAGTGAGACCCTGTCTTAATTAACAAACACCCCCCCCTCCATTTGACAACCAGTACGTCACTTAAACCATTTCAGCAGGGACATGAGATTTAAATCAGCTCAGGAATGTTTAAAAGGGGCAGAGATGGCTGCTATACACAGCATGAGCACTCCCATGGGAGCCATAGTGAAGGTGGCAACTCTCAGGTTGTAGAGGACAACATGCCACTATATCTATGGTTACTCTTAGGCTGCACATGTGGGCTGCCATGTCATGTAGACAGGAAGAGTCCAGGACCGTGGGTGTGTGATGTGACAGTCCTCGAGCACTTGCCACGAGCCCCACAGGTGCGCTTCTCCTTGAACAGGGCTCCTTACTCAGAAGCTGACTTACGAAAATGGACTGTTGAAAATCAACTACACTGGAGGCGACACCTGCCACAAGGTGTATCAGCGTTCCACCACCATCTATTTCTACTGTGATCGAAGTACTCAGAAGGTGAGCCGGTGCAGCATCCACACAGGGTCCCCTGTCTTCCATTTCTACCACCATCCCCACTCCAGCTGGTGTTCTTTTAGGGCTGGTCTACTCACAGAGCCTATAAGATACAGTATTTACAGAACACCTCTGCATCTGTGCTCCCCTGTTTATCTGTGTTCACCTTAACTTTCCAGCCAGTGTTTCTGAGGGAGACGTCAGACTGCTCCTATTTGTTTGAGTGGCGAACACAGCATGCCTGCCCACCTTATAGCGTGACAGAGTGTTCTACCCAGTAAGTTCATGCGTCTGTTGGCTCAGCCTGCCTTGGCAAAATTTGGCTTCACAGCGAGTGTGTAGATTGGTCCATTAATTTCTATCCACACTGGATACATTGGCTCCAGGTGGCCACATTTGGGGTTGGTGTGTCAGATGCATATGGAGAGGTGACAGGGACAGAAGCAGAGCCGCAAAGCCTTCCTGGTTCTTGGGGCTGTAAGGAATAGGGTGATCCACTGCTCTTTGTCTACCAGTTCCTCAAGATACTGCTTATGTCAGGAGCCAGGGCCATGGTAATAGTGGGCCCTTTCCTCAAATCCTTACAGTGTTTGATGGAGGGAACCACACCCCCTGGTGCACGGTGGGTGAGGGAGCGTACAGTGTAGCCCTGTCCTGCTGGCTCTTGGTGCCCCCCCTGACCTTCATCACTTGGTTTCTTGTGACCCTGGCATGCTGCCGAGATTAGAGGCGGTGACCATAGTATTCTGTTTCCTGTAGGGATGGGGCTGGAAACTCCATTGACCTCTCCTCACTGACGAGATACAGTGACAACTGGGAGGCTGTGACCAGGACAGGAGCCCCTGAGCACTACCTCATCAATGTGTGCAAGTCTCTGTCTCCACAGGCTGGCAACGGTGAGCAGTCTTCTCCCCTGGTAGGGTGCTGAGACAGAAGACAGAGAGACCTCAGTGGGAGAAGTTTGGCCTAGAAGCAGCAGGGAGAGGACTGAGGGCCTTGATGACTGGTCCACATGTGGCTGGCCCAGGCTCTGATGATGCTGAGGACTGCAGGGAACACAGTAACCTTTCTGATCACAGGACAGGACTGTGGGTGGAAAGAAAGCAATATGCAAGATGGGAGGGGACTAGAGATCCTTAGGTTGCCCACTGTTTATCCTGTAGAGGACTCGCACCATTTAGGGTGAGCTCCCCCCCGGTCTGGGATGAAAATGGAGGTGAGAGGGTACTGTGTGACCAACAGTTTCCCAAGGTCACCTGTGTCGGGGAGTGAGGTTCAGTCTCACCCATGGCACAAATGGTGGGTGTTCCCTCAGGTGATGTGTTTTTAACTGTGTGATGGGGGCCATGGCCACTCTCTGCTGTGTTCTGGGTAGCCTGTGACTCTGGTGCAGGCCTGGCCCTTCCTCAGGGCGTATGGCACAGGTGCTTGGGGGAACAGGAAGTCAGTACAGTTCTTAGTGACATCTTGACAAAAGAAATGAGAATGTGGGCCTTAACAGTGCCCCACTGCGCTGAGGACACCTAGCCTTGTCATACATGGTGTTTAGAGATGACGGGGTGAGGGGTGTGGTCTTGGGTATGCCGTGCCTCATATTTGCCCCAGCCCTTTATGGTTATGCAGCATTTCAGTGAGTTTAAAAAAAAAAATGAATGCCAAATCCATATGACTGGTAGAAAACACAAGCTGCTTGTCATGGGGGGTAGTATGGTTGTCATGGAGTGGTGCTGGTGTGGTTGTCAGGGAGTGGTGCTGTGTGCAGTTCTGGAGCAGTCTCCACTGCAGTCACCCCAGCAGACCCTGAGTGTGTCTTGTGTTGCAGAGCCGTGCCCTCCAGAGGCAGCCGTGTGTTTGCTGAATGGCTCCAAGCCTGTGAACCTTGGCAAGGTGAGGGATGGTCCTCAGTGGACAGATGGTGTGACTGTCCTGAAGTATGTGGATGGTGACTTGTGTCCAGACAAGATTCAGAAAAGGTCAACCATTATTCGCTTCACCTGCAGTGACAGCCAAGTGGTGAGTTAATGACCTCCAGAAGAATGTGGGACCATGAGCCAGTGACACTACCAGGTTTCCTTTGGGTGCAAGCTGAAGAGCTCAAGGTGGCATGGTTATGGTGCATGCTAGCTGTGAAGGTCTGTGGTTTGGGGAATGTGTGTCCCCTTGTTGACTCCTTAGGCAATTACTTGGGTCCTTTCAGGCACAGGGCTGATTGTTTTGAGTCTAGTCTGGTTCCTTAAAGATAGAAGGGCAGCTAACGTTGGCTCTCTGCTCCGTGTTTGTGGTAAGATGTAGAAAGGAGACCAGAAATGCCCGTGTCTCTTCTGCAGGTATAAGGCATGCCTCGCTGGGTTCACCTTCTAAGTTGCCTCCCTCTCTGGTTACCTGTTATTGGCATCCAGCAGGTGTGGATGGCATGAGTAGCTTATCTTTGACATAGAGGAGCCCCTATGCATTCTGCTTGTGATCTGCATTGAGGAAGTAGGATCTGGCTGCAGCTGCCCCTCTGTGTGCAGGCAGAGTGAGGGATGGAGGTCAGGCCTCCTGCGTGGTTCCTTCTTATCTGCGAGGGAGCAGATGCCTTATGGCCCAGGATACCCTGGAGGGCGGGGAGGCCTCAATGCATGAGTGCTGCCAGTCGAGAGAGTGCTCTCAGCACCATAATGGTGGGGCGTGCCTGAGGCCAGCAGTGAGCTGTAGCCATGCCCCAGAAGCATTAGTACTAGTGGCTCCTTTTGTTTTTACTGGAACAGGTATTAGTTCTCTAGCTAAGCATCTGGTCAGTGTTTGCTCACGGAGTCCCTTTGTCTGGGCTCTCCGGGGTATCCTTAGGAAATGTCTGGCTCCCTTAGCTGATTTCTGCCCCTGGTATTTTGCTGACTTCCTTGTGTAAAGCCCACAAGTACCTTCCCTTTACTTTTCCTGACCTGTGCTTACCCCATAGAGACACCCCAAGACTTACCATGCTTGGCTTTGCCAAACAACTTTCCTGGGATGCACCAGCTACTCTAATGCAGGCTCTCTCTGCTTGCCCTAGAGCTCCAGGCCTCTGTTCATCAGTGCTATACAGGACTGTGAGTATACCTTCTCCTGGCCCACGCCTGCTGCATGTCCTGTGAAGAGCAACATACATGATGACTGTCAAGTCACCAACCCCAACACAGGTGAGGGACAGGGAGGGGCCTAGGAGATACATTTGATGTTGGGGTATTTTTGACCTTTTCTCTGAGCCCTGTGCTCGTTTTAGGAGGAAGCTACCTTGTGCCCCTTGCTCTCCTCTGAGAACCAGTCTCCATCTTGTTTTATGCTGTGCTTCTGGCTAACTTTGTTGGTACCACCAGTTATGTTGGTGCTAGGATCTACAGATGTGGGCACCTTTCAGAGCTAACAGGATAGCTACTAGAAGGCTTCTGCCCTTTCTATATGCTAAGTGTTAAGAGGAACGTGGGTGGCAGGCTGTTGACAATTGGAGAGATGCATCTGGCCCTCAGGAGCCCCAGTGGTTGCTGTGGTAGACAGAGGCCTCTCATAAATCTGGAGACTGGTGGTCATGTGACAGGTATGTGCTGCTGGCAGGAGTGGTGAAGAGTGACAATGACCCTTGCCAATGCGACACCTTCCTGAGTCTTGACTCCCATCTCCTCCTACTTTGCAGGCCACCTGTTTGACCTGCGTTCCTTAAGTGGCAAAGCTGGCACCACGGCCTCCTACAGTGAGAAAGGGTTGGTCTACATGAGCATCTGCGGAGAGAATGAAAACTGTGGCCCTGGTGTGGGTGAGTGCCATAGCTTCTCTTGCCTGTTGTCCTTCCCTGCTGTCCCTAGAGCTGACTTCAGCCCTGTCACTACTTTCAAGACCCACACTGCCATCCTTGTAGTAGTTAGGAGATACGGGCTGCATGACAAGTGGAACCAGACTGTGAATGCCAGATTTCAGTGGATCTGAGAGGTCTAGGGAGTTAGCCACTGGCCCTTACTGGTTCTTTTTCGTCCTTTCGTGTGTTGCAGGGGCCTGCTTTGGACAGACCAAAATCAGTGTGGGTAAGGCCAGCAAGAGACTGAGCTATGTGGATCAAGTCTTGCAGCTGGTATATGAGGAAGGATCCCTATGTCCCTCCAAATCAGGCCTGAGGTACAAGAGTGTCATCAGCTTTGTGTGCCGGCCTGAGGCTGGACCTGCCAACAGGCCCATGCTCATCTCTTTGGACAAGCAGACGTGTACACTCTTCTTCTCCTGGCACACACCCCTGGCCTGTGAACAAGTGGTGAGTGGAGGAGGCAGAGCGTGCCTGCATCACGCCACTGTATCTGGGTCTTCAATTCACGGGTCCCCAGCAGTCCAAGGCTAGGTGGCTAGGTTGATCTTGATTGCTTTTTTCTTCTCTTGGGTAGAGTTCTCCCATTATATCCTAAGCTGACCTTCAACTCACTGTGTAGCCCAGGCTAGCCTTGAACCTGTTGCAATCTTCCTGCCTCAGCCCCTTGAGTGCTGGAAATGTAGACATGTTCCATTATACCTGGGTTTAGCTTCTTAAGTTCTTTTGAATAACCATCATGGTCACTGGAGGAAAATTATTTACAGACTGAAATGTAGTTTTTTTTTTTTTTTTAAACAGACAGAATGCACTGTGCGGAACGGAAGCTCAGTTATTGACTTGTCCCCTCTCATTCATCGCACTGGTGGCTATGAGGCATATGATGAGAGTGAGGATGGCACCTCTGATACCACCCCTGACTTCTACATCAACATCTGCCAGCCTCTGAATCCCATGCACGGAGTACCCTGCCCTGCAGGGGCTGCAGTGTGCAAAGTTCCTGTGAACGGGCCCCCTATAGTAAGTGCATAAGGGTCAGGAGTCTTGGTGAACTGTAGCCTGTGTGCTGTGTCTTGTGCTCCCAGAGGAGTGTTCAAGCAGAAAGGATAGAGAGTAGGCTCAGACGGCTAAGGAGGATTAGTGCAGAAGTGTTCAGAGCTGCTGACCAGGAAGTCTGAGCTGTATGAAGACTGAACAGTTGCTTTGATAAGCATTTTTAAAATCTGTGTATGTGTGAGTGTAGGCCACATGTATTTAGGTGCTGTGGAGCTAGACTGGGGTTTTGATTCCTCAGGGGAATTGTGACCTCCCTGATATTGGCACTCGGCTGTGAGCCTGAGCATCCTCCAGAAGAAGGTACAAAGAATCTTCTCCTAAGTTTGCAGGTCACATGACAGGGCTAGCTGGTAAAAGTGTTTTGGGGTACTTTTGATTAGTGTGAATAGTGCTCTTAACCATGGAGCCCAGATACATTTTTTTTTCTTTAAAGATTTTTTATTTTATTTTTGATTATGTGTATATATATATATCCATGTATGGGGTGTATGCAAATGGGAGTGGGTATCCAGCAGAGGCTAGAAATACTGGATCCCTGAAAGCTGGAGCTACAGGTGGGTGTGCTGGGATCGAACCCAGGTCCTATGCTGGGGCAATGAGAGCACTTTTGACCTCTGGGCCTTCCCTCCCGCCTCCCAGATATGTTATGTTAGGAGCCTCAGGGTTGAGCCTGACCAGGAGAGGTGTTTACACAGAGTGGTGAGACAGCACTAGCATAGCTTGTGTTTTCGTTTCAAATACTTCCGCAATTAAAACACCTAAGACATGCAGGCTCTTTCCTTAGTAATGAGTTATAATTAAGGGAAAAAGCAATTATGATAACTAAATTCTTGGCCTTGAAAGCTTTTTGGGTTTGGGTTTTTCAAATTGTATTCATGGTTTGCCAAGGCCTTCAGTATTTTAAATTCTAGACCCACTTCAGTGGTGAGTTCTGTTGTGGACTTCGGGTGTCAAGTGTATGTAGTGCTGTGCAGAGGGCGACCAAGGCATGACCACGTTTTGCTAGAAAGTTCTTCAGTAGCATCCTGACAAGCCATTCTGATTGTGGATCATTTCCCAGAGGCTCAGTCTAATGAGTCTTTCTGCTTGGCCATCCTTTGTAAGATTAAAATTTTGCCTTACGTTCTTTCATTGGTGAAGGCATTATGTCATGTGGTCTCAACATGTCCCATAGTGGTGATTTAAGAGCTTTGCAGCTGAGTAAAAACCACAAGAAAAAGCACATCCTTGCCATGTACATGTCCATATGCACACACTCATGCTCAGAATCGGCATACACATACTCCCACACAACACTCATCACATACACACAGATAGTACACATACACGCCGGCATGTTTCTGGTCCATCTGCCTTTCATTCACTTACTTAAAAGTACTTATTAAAGAGCCACTGTGTGTCAGCTGCTGTCCTAAGCCACGGTATGTAGTGAACAAGTGTTGTCTCCTGTGTGGTGGTATCAGCAGGCACCACTGAGCTGGGTAAGGGGCTGTTTTCATTGATAGACCTTTCTTTCCCTTCCGGTCCCACAGCCATTCAGTCCCAAAGAACACACAGAGGTCTACATTATTTATAAACTGGTTGGCCTATTAGCTCAGGCTTCTTATTAACTAACTCTTACATCTTAACCCAAATTATTTTTAGTGTTAGCCAAGTGGCTTGGTACCTTTATCAGTGAGGCATTCTCATCTTGCTTCTTCTGCATCTGGGTGACATCTATAGACTGAGCCTTTCCTTTTCCCAGAATTTTCCTGTTCTGGTTGCCCCACCCATACTTTCTGCCTGGCTACTGGCCAATCGACATTTTATTATACCAATACAAATGACAAATCTTTACAGTGTACAAGAGCATTGTCCCACAGTAAGGAGCAGTCTCAGGGCAGTGTGGTTCTCAGGATCCTGCCTCCTTCTGGGGCTGGGGACAGTGGCCTTCTTGCTGTAAATGAGGAGAGAAATTTCTAGTTCTTAGACTCTGAAAGCTGACTATGAGTAGAAACACCCTTGGTGCCCATCCAAACTTCTCTGGAATGTACACATGCCAGCGACCTGCTTGCCTGATAGTCACAGAGCAGCAGAAAGTGCTTCTCAAAGGGCTGATGATGTAGATCCGCTGCAGTCCCTGTGAGTCCCTCGTCTGCAACCTTGGGGTGGTTATGAACCACTGTTTGCTTCCTCCTGTTCTAGGACATTGGCCGAGTCACAGGTCCTCCAATATTCAATCCTGTGGCGAACGAAGTTTACTTGAACTTTGAAAGCAGTACTCCTTGCTTAGCTGACAGGCATATGAACTACACCTCGCTCATCGCGTTTCACTGCAAGAGAGGGGTCAGCATGGTACGTGTGTGCTACCACCTTTACCTTTACTCACACGGCACCTGCCGTGGGGAGTGCCTGGGTCCTTTCTCGAAACTGTTTAAAAAGTACTTGAGGCATGAAGAAGTCTGAGTTAACATTGATACTTTTTGTCACTCAAAAACATGGAAACTTTTGGGGAGAGAAGCCACATTGTTTTCTAAGTAGGAAGCCAGACTTTAGGGCACCTCCCATCATTCGTTATATAGTCTTACTATCTCTCAGGACCAGATAAGCAAGTGGAACTTGTTCTCAGCTCTGAACTTCTGACATCTGTGATGCACTGAGGGGACTCGTGCTATTCCCAGTGCCCTGGGTAGTTGCTGGCGTTGCAGCAGGAGAGGTTTTAAAGGGTTGTCCTTCCCAGTGTTTGCCATGAGTCACCCAGAAAAGGTCTCATCAGCAAGTGTAAATGGAATTGCCAAACAACTGGCTGCTCTCTGCTGCTGTTGAATGAGTCTGTGTAGTATATGACCGCATTATATTTTGCCCTCTTAAGTATTCCTGGTGTCCAGATGTGGCAAAATGCAGACCTGCTTTGGTTTGCCTATGCTTGCTTCTGTAGTATGTGGGAGGGGTGTATGTCCTCACCACTCCCAGGCAAGAGTATGGTGGATCTTCAACTCACATCCTATGGTTTTTAAGATTCATGCTCTTCTTGGCCACAGGGAACTCCTAAGCTGATAAGGACCAATGACTGTGACTTTGTGTTTGAATGGGAAACTCCGATCGTCTGTCCCGATGAAGTGAGGACACAGGGCTGTGCTGTGACGGACGAGCAGCTTCTCTACAGCTTCAACCTGACCAGCCTCTCTACAAGCACTTTCAAGGCAAGGCTGCCTTCCGTAGCCAGGGGCTCTGACTAGTGAGGCGGGCACAGGTAGATAACAGGCGAGGGTGGCTTGAGGGCATGCCTTGGACCACATAGCCCTGGACTATGGCCAAATTAGTTTGGTTACAGAAATCCCCAGAGAATTGCTAAGTTGCCAGCCTGAACCGCAGTTTGCCAACCACAGAGACTGTGAGTGACTCTTCAGCCATGTGTCTGTGGATAGGGGACCTTCAGTTGAGGGTGCGTGGTTATTGGCAAGTTATTCCAGTGTATGGACTAGACTACAGCACCGCAGCAGCTGCTTGTGCCTGGCAGCTGGTGAGTGGCAAGTTCATAATTTTTCTCAGAACTTGGCACTTGGGGTACCAGGACCCCCACACAGGTGCACAGTGAGTAAAGACCACAAGGCCCATGCTTACCTGTGGAATCGTCTGCTTAGCTTCTTAGCTCATTTCCTTACCCAGCCGAAGAAGTTAGCCTGGAAGCCTGGAGCTCCAAGCAGCAGGATCTAGCTAGAGAGGACAGTTGGACAGCACCCATTGGCAGCCTGGGCCCAGGGGAGAGAACAAGAAGGGAAAGCAGACTGGCCTGGGGTGAGGGGATTTTGACCTCTTCTAGTGGCCAGAGGGAACTACTTAGAGTGCCAACAGGGCATTCCTGGTTGCCCCTGCAAGTGGCCTTGGGCCCAGGAAAACCGCAGGGAGCCACGGCACTATCCAGGTACAGGAACGTGAACTGCATAGTGTTTCTGTCCTTACTTGGAGCTCTGCTCTGTTCACATTGCCCACAGCCAGCTGTGCTGTTTGTCTGCAGGTTACTCGCGACTCTCACACATACAGTATAGGGGTGTGCGCTGCAGCAGATGGCTTAGACCAGGGAGGCTGCAAGGACAGCGGCATCTGTCTGCTTTCTGGGAGCAAAGGGGCATCTTTTGGTCGCCTAACATCGATGCAGCTGGATTACCGGCACCAGGACGAAGCAGTCATTCTGAGTTATGTGAATGGTGACCCTTGTCCTCCAGGTAAATCTTCACAGTAGGGTAATTTTCAGATTCCTGGTAAATAGATTAGACTTAGCAGGAAAATCCCTGAGTGAAGCTTCAGGTCTGTGAGCACTCCACTCTGTCACAGCGCCCTCCCTGGCATGAGTGAGTGTGCCTGGAACATGCGTGCTGTCTTCACGTGTTTGTGCGAGGGCATCCTGGCTGTCAGGCAGGTAGACAACTTCTTAAGGACTCCTTGTTGGCTATCCTTGGGCAATGTCATTTAGTAAGGTGTTGGTACATCTAAATGACCTTGCTTCCTTCCTTCCAGAAACGGAAGATGGCGACCCCTGCGTCTTCCCCTTCATCTATGAAAAGAAGACCTATGAGGTCTGTGCTTTGGAGGGACGGTCAAAACTGTGGTGTAGCAAAACTGCAAATTATGATCGTGACCATGAGTGGGGCTTCTGCAGACATAGTAAGTGGGGAACCGAGTCTGGGGATGGGAGGGTAGCAGCTGTTCTAGGGATGGCCGAGCTAATTAAGGCCATGATTCTATGATGTAAATTTCTTCTTGTTTGCTACAGGGAGCATTTTAGTTGCTCCATGGGATGACAAGGCAGGTGTGTATGTGGACCACAGTGGAGCTGTACTGAGTGTGGGCGTGCTCAGTAGTGGTCACCTGGGTCCGCTCAGTAGTGGAGTCACTGTGCTCACATCCCGGCATGCAGCTCTGGTTCAGGTCATTCCTCTGTTGGGTCTGCAGTGTGAAGTCACTGAACACACCATGTCTGGGGGTGGTATTCACGGAGAGACAGACGTAGCGCCTGGCTCCTTTGTGACTGAGGGGTGGAGGAATGCCTTAGAATCCGTGTAGCTCTCTAAGTTACCATGGATGATTATTTGGTTTGTGGGAGATCACTAGCTTCGAGGCTTGTGTTGACAGATAATACTTGTGGCCCATGGGTGGCACTGAAGTTTTAAACCCTTGTCACCATTAGTATATGGTCAAGTGTTGAATGCTTTCCCAGGAGGAACCCTAAAGGTGTTGTGGGGTCTGTGGGAGCTGAGACTCTGTGGGTAGATCTGCAGGAGTGAGACAGATCTTGGCCAGGACTGCACTTGGGAAATGGCCAGGAGATAGGAGGTAGAGAAGTCCAGGTGTTCTCTGCACCCTAGGTCTGACCTTGCATGCCACTGCTCTCCAGCCAACAGATACCGGATGTCTGCCATCATATTTACATGTGATGAAAATGAAGATATCGGGAGGCCAGAAGTCTTGAGTGAGGATCGTGGGTGTGAGGTGACATTTGAGTGGAAAACAAAAGTTGTCTGCCCTCCGAAGAAGATGGAGTGCAAGTTCGTTCAGAAGCACAGAACCTACGACTTGCGGTTGCTCTCTTCCCTCACAGGGTCCTGGGACTTTGTCCATGAAAGAACCTCGTGAGTATGCACCCATCATGGTCCCTCAAGTTTACAGAGGGGAATATCACATAAGTGTGGTCTTCGGGGCTCTCAGTGAGACATGATCTAGAATGTCACCGAGTGGCTCTGACATAGTGTGTGGGGAGCTCTGGTGGACTCACGTGGACATTGGAACCCTGGCAGTTGTGAAGGGCTTCCTGGTGCACAGGTTTGATTTTTGCCAGGTGTTACTCTGCCTTTGCCTTTTGAGCTAATTACCCTGACTGCTCCATGTGGGGAGTGCTTACTCTGCCAGGAACTCTGAGCCCTGCAGGTCCTGCTGCAGATCAGGGCTGCGAATGGAGGACCTAGTGTCTGCTCTACCTCCATAGCCATCTCTCTCCTCTCTGCGCTGTGCCAGGGATACCCGAGGCCATGTCTCTGCATGTGAGCCTGCCCGGTCAGCTCCTTCCGCACTGCCAAGGCTGCTCTAAGCCGCCTTCTAAGGCAGCATGGCGTATCTTAGGGTAGAGATGTCACTTGCCTTTCTCCCACCCCTTTGTGTCATTCCACAGGTACTTCATCAATCTGTGTCAAAGAGTGTATAAAGGGCCCCTGGACTGCTCTGAAAGGGCCAGCGTTTGCAAGAAGAGTCCATCTGGTCAAGTCCAGGTTCTGGGGCTTGTTCATACACAAAAGCTGGATGTCATAGGTAAGGCTCTGGGGTCCTCATCCTTGACTCAGTTGCTGTACCAAGATTGGCAAGGTGAGTCTGTCACTGGTGTGATGGGGAATGTACCTGAGCTGTGGTGGAAACTTCAGAGACTGTTCTCTGTGACTCAGTGAAGCATTTCCACCCACTTCCTGGCACATGGACGTACATGCCATCTGTATGCTCTGAGGTATGACCACCTGTCTGTTTAAAACACCTCTGGCCATTGTGTTCTGGCTTCTGAATCTATGTCTTCACACACCTCAGAAATCCGTAGTTGCATGGGACATGGGTACAGACTAGCATGTCTTCCTCAAGCACTTGGAAAGTAATCACGACTCTTTAGTAGTTTGAATACAAGCTCATCTTCCATTGGTCACTGAGGGGAAGGTTAAATCTGCTCGTTAGAGGACCATCATACTTTCTTAGCTAAGAATATCTAGACTGTGCTGGGTGTTTGGATATTGTGCCCTGCTGTCAGGCTTGAGTGGGGTTCTAAGTTGTGCTGATTGAGCTACAGGGTGACATGGATATTGAGATGGAGAGTGAATTCTGAGAAATCACCATGGCCTTTAGTCACAAGCCCAGGTTCTGCAGATTGGCAGTCACCAGACAGGAAGTGGTCCGAGAGGTGCCTCCCTCTGGGAATTAAATTCCCAACATGAGAACCCTGGTGGGTACACTTAACGTCTTAGGAATCCTATTTTGCACAACCAGGGAATCCTATGGAGTTGGATGGTAGTCCTGTAGGTGTGGATGGTAGTCCTGTAGGTGTGGATGGTAGTCCTGTAGGTGTGGATGGTAGTCCTGTAGGTGTGGATGGTAGTCCTGTAGGTGTGGATGGTAGTCCTGTAGGTGTGGCAGTGGAAGTTTAGCATTTCTGAGGAGCCAGGAAGCTCATGATCCTGCTGTTTGCCGTGACAATGGTGGTGTGGGCCAGTGGCTGTCTTTGAGCATGGCAGACACCTTTAGAGAGCTGTCACTTGTCTTTACAGTAGACTTTAAGCTCCCAATGCTTTCGTAATGCCTTAGAAATAACACCAGTTCATTGTTCTGTTTCAGGTGACAAGGTCGTTGTCACTTACTCAAAAGGCTATCCTTGCGGTGGGAATAAGACGGCATCGTCTGTAATCGAGTTGACCTGTGCGAAGACTGTGGGCAGGCCGACATTCAAGAGGTGAGAGTCTCAGTGCAAGCACACTGTGGCTCTTTGCCTTCCATTTCTACATGGGAGTTGGGAAATGTGCACGGATGACGGTGTCTGGGGCCGTCACTGTAGGCAGAGGTGGCAACTGAGACTCTGAGATTGAGGGCCTAGAGGCCAGAGCTGCAGACTCTCCTGCCTGTGCGGTGTTTTTTCCCACAGGAGGCACCCCACCCCCACTAGAGTGCTAAGATATGCCATAACCAGGCTATCTCAGCTCCCGAACTGGCTTGGGAGCTGTCTAGGGTAGCCTAGCAGTGTAGGGCTGGCTGCTGCCCTTGAATGTCACGGTGGAATCCTAAGGGCCACTACCGGCAGCTTGTCTAGAACCTACAAACAGGTTCTAGGATATTCTTGAATGATGACATAGTGTGTTCCAGGCAGTGGCCGGTGCCTAGGGGGGAGGTGTGACCAAAGGGGAGCTGTGAGCTGCTGCCGTCGAATCTGCACTTTAAAAGGCAACCATGACACCATCGAAGGGCTTTCTGACGCGAGACTCAGATGCTTGTAAAAGTGAAGATTGAAAGTCTAGATGCAAGCTTTGTTAAGACATGTATGTTGAGCTTGTTTGCCATAGACAGAGGCTTGGACCCAGGGCCTCACGCAAGCTAAACGAGACTCTGCTCTTGAAAGGTATTTCTAGCTCCCTTTTGTTATTTTTGGGACAAGGTGTCACCTAGGTGTCCAGGCTGCCCTCGGACATTTGTTCTGTAGTTGTGACAGTCAGTTCCCACCTTCTGCCTTGGCCTCCTGAGAGGCCGGAATCACAGGCTGCTGTTCCCAGGGTCAGCAGATCCGTGCCCAGTTTTCCATACTACTGATGTTATCTTTATTACTGTGCTGGAGCACGGTGACCAAGATGATTGTCCTGGCCCAGAGCTGTCACTCACACTCTGTGCTGTGGGGACCAACAGCTGTGGCTCCCAAGGACCCTTCAGAGCCCAGTGGTGACCTTGTCCCCTCCTCCCAGGTTTGACAGTGACACCTGCACCTACTACTTCGGCTGGGACTCAAGGGCGGCCTGTGCTGTGAGGCCTCAGGAAGTGACCATGGTGAATGGGACTCTCACCAACCCTGTGACCGGCAAGAGCTTCAGCCTCGGCGACATCTACTTTAAGTAAGTGGGAGAGTGCCTCTTTGGCTTTACATGTAGTTAAAAGTGAACAAAACGAGACTTTTCCTAGCAGAGGTGCTACAAGGTAAGTAGTCTGTGTGCTTCTCCTTCTGTTGCTGGACTAACCACGGACTGATTAAAATGAAGAAAAGTGTACTGTTTCTCATGACTTAACACCATGGTGCGTCTTTATAAAAAGTAGCTCCTTGCCGGGCACTGGTGGCACACGCCTTTAATCCCAGCACTTGGGAGGCAGAGGCAGGCGGATCTCTGTGAGTTCGAGACCAGCCAGGTCTCCAGAGTGAGTTCTAGGACAGGCTTCAAAGCTACAGAGAAACCCTGTCTCGAAAAACCAAAAAAAAAAAAAAAAAAAAAAGCTCCTCTCCTCTCACTGCTGGGGAGCCTAAGGGTTGGAGCCAAGTGTAAGGGAACAAATCTTCTGGACTGACCAGCATGTTGTAAAGGTCCATCTCTCGGCAGTGTCTTTGGCTATCTTGGGTCCTTTGGCCATGTCGGGGCAGAGTGCATTGCATGTGCTGTCTATGGTGTATAAGAAGGGGTAGTCATTCCAGGAGGTGACAGTGTGTGGCTGGAGTATGCAGGAGGATTATAAATGTGTTCTCTGCCTCAGGCTGTTCAGCGCCTCTGGGGACATGAGAACCAACGGGGACAACTACCTGTATGAAATCCAGCTCTCCTCCATCACCAGCTCTACCAACCCTGCATGCTCTGGTGCCAACATCTGCCAGGTGAAGCCCAACGACCAGCACTTCAGCAGGAGAGTGGGCACCTCTGACAGGACCAAGTACTACATCCAAGGTAACTTTCTTGTGCAGCTTTTCAAGGGAAGAGCTCTGTGTGCTCATGCACAAACCCACTGCGTGGAAATCTCAAGACTACTTCCTGAACCAAAGCTCTTGTGAGCCGGTATTGCCCTGGTGGGCAGATGCAGAGGGAGACAGGGTGCACAGTATGACTGTGACCTGGCATTATGAATGCTGCTTCCTCATTTAGAAACTCTAAGTCACTAGAGAAGGAGAAGCCAGCTCAGTGGGTAGGGGGCCTTGATGCCCAGCCTGAGGGACCTGGGATTAGTGAGACTCACCTAATAGACGGAGAGAACCAACTTCCATAAGTTGCTGACCTCCAGACATTTGCCATGATAGGTGCATGGTCGGTCGGTCACCACCACCCCCCCATGCGCTCTCACGCACACGCGCGCGCACACATATACACACACACACACAGAGCTAGCGCGCGCGCGCGCACACACACACACACACACACACACACACCTACCTAGACCAGAAGGATGAAGGGGAATGGTAGAGGCCCCTCTCAAGCTGGGTGAGAATAGGTGTGGGAGGGTGACTGGCATCAGAGTCATTCTCGTCACACGAGTATGTTCCTGCAAGGTCGTGTGTATTTTTTGTTTGAAATAACTCATCTTTCACCATATACCTTTTGTGATTTGCTTTTGAACCATGTGACAGTTAACTTTTAAAATAGTGTTTCCAGATGACCCAGAGAACATGAGCTGGTAGAGTGAGGTTAGAGCAGGGTCCACTCAGTCTTCCTGTATTTCTGACACCAAGGGCTCGTTCAGTGGTTTCCACAGGTCACTCCCTTTTGGAAATTTGGGTGAGAACTCCTAGAATTCTCTGGGAGCTGTTGTCCTCCTGCTTGCAGTTGATTATAGTTGAGGTTTTAGGTTGTAGTCACCCGTGACAGGATGCTCCTGGGGAAGGACTGGGAGCCAGGTGCAGACCCTCCTCTGGCGTCTCCTGTGGAAATAGGCTGTGTTGCTGCCATCCCTACAGTGATGTGTGATGTCTCCCCTGGAGCACTGCTGGCTAGGCATGCTGATTCTGTTGTCTAGGCACAATTGCTTGTGGTTGGGTGCTCGATCTCACTCTCCAGGTTGAAAGAGACCTGGTCAGTCCACCATAAATCCTATCAGTAGCCAAGGACAAGGGCTAGACCTCATGTTACATGAGGTTAAAATCTTTCCTTGCTTAGGACACCAAGTCATTTTTAAACCTGTGAAGACAAAGAGTGGACGTGGGACATTTGAAGTGTCCACTTGGTGAGTGGTAATGATGCTGTGGTCTCCTTTCCTGGGTGACAGATGGCGATCTGGATGTGGTGTTTGCCTCGTCCTCCAAGTGTGGGAAAGATAAGACCAAGTCTGTCTCATCCACCATCTTCTTCCACTGTGACCCTCTGGTGAAGGATGGGATCCCAGAGTTCAGCCATGAGACTGCTGACTGCCAGTACCTGTTCTCCTGGTACACTGCAGCTGTTTGTCCTCTGGGGTGAGTGTGGCAGCCATGTCCTTTCCCATCAGTGTTCAAGGCTAAGCCTATGTGTTTTCCCTTGGTGTTATACTGGGATGTAGTCTGATGAGGACAAAAGATGAATCTTGGTCTGTGCCATCGTCACCACTGCTCTCTGTCTTCGTCATGCACACCATCTCCCTTTCCTCAGCTGCTGGGAGCAGGGCTGCTGGGATCCCTTCAGCCTTCTGTGTGCTCCATGTACTTTACTGCAGTTCAGTTGGAGTGAAGCATTTTCTGTATTGGGGTAAACAAAACACTCTGTAAGTCTTTAGAATGTGCTCTAGAGCCTGGAGTTTTGGGGGCAGGAAGGGAAATACTCCAAGGACTCCAGGCCAGGGAGGAGGAAATCATGGTGTTTCCATGTCCAGGGACCATTATCTTTATTTGCATGTGGAAACTAAGACCCATTATTTGTAAGTAATCCTTGGTGTAAAGGAGCAGTCAAGGGCAGATTGAAGAATTCAGAAGTGAACAGTGATGAAAGCGTTCCACAGCATCTTAACGTGCGCTTGAGTGCTTGTGCTGGCTCTGGCTCCCCACACTGCCGTTAGCATGTGATATTCCCACCCCAACACAGGTTAAGAGGTGTGGGCTAGGGCCGGTCTGAATACCAAGCTCTTCCATTGTTTTCTAGCTTCCTGGTGTTAGTACGAGGTTGTGGCTGTGGTGCACAACAGCCTGTCAGAGCTCTTGCTCGGTGGCACTCACCCAAACTTTCACTGTAATTGTCTTTATTATGTGAACAGCCTGTTTGCCCCAAAACTTCCATCTTTGCAGCTGTGTGGCTGAGAGGCAGCCCCTCTCTCTTAGGAGTCCAGATACCTCCTATCACTCCTTTCGTCCCTGCTCCAGCTTCTCTGGGCAGAAGGTGCTGTTGTGTCTCTGTGTCATGTCGTTTGGTGGCCCTGAGTGGCAGGAAACCAGAAAGCTCTGAAGTGTCAAGCCTTCGTGCTGAGCCCTCCTGAGCAGAAGGGACAGTCAGCCTGTGCCTGTGTACAACTGCTTTCCTTGTGTGCTGAGCATCCTGGGTGTCCTGCTTCCTCCCTTGGGACTGGCACCATTGAGTGGGCATGGTGGAACTATTCCGTTCCATAGTAGTGTTCTTGGGCCAGCCAGGCTAGAAACCAGCAGGCTCCACAGTATTTGTGCCTAAGCCAGTCATAGATGTCCCCTCTAGCCAGAAGCCCCAGGGCTAGATTCTAAGATGGCCTGGTACAGGAGAATCAGTCCCTGTCTTTGCTTGGCCTGCAGGGCTCTGCAGGGTCAGGCAGACCCACAGGAAATGACGGTCCATGTCTTCAACTCCTGGTATTTCCTGATACCTAAAGCAGTATTTTTGTCAGTAGGCATGTTCCTACCGTAAACACATTCTCAGAATACTCTAAATGCTGTTTTCTAAGCCTAGTGGATCATGTGTCCTGGTCTGGATTGAGTAGGGGCTAGCTTCTGGGACCTAGTTTCCTTAGAATATTGCTCTACACAGCTCCTGACATAGCTTCCTTTCTGTGGGATGTCTTTCTAGTATGGCCTTGGATGGTGACAATGCAGGACCAGAGTACAAGGGACTTTCAGAGCGGAGTCAGGCCGTTGGGGCCATCCTCAGCCTTCTCCTGGTGGCGCTGACTGGCTGTTTGCTGGCCCTGCTGCTTTATAAGAAGGAGAGAAGGTAAAGTGGGCAGCGAGGTAGGAGAGGCTGGGCTGGGCCAGCAGTTCATCCAGTCTTAGCTATGGGCTTGGGTTTTGAACCTGGCAACAGCAAACATCTAGGTTCAAAATTCTAAGCAGTGGATACTACTGCCTTTAAATGTCTTAATTTCCACGACACAGCATGAGATTGCCCGTTTTGGTGGTGTTCATAGGTGCTGAAGTGGTTCCAGTCCACACTGGGTGTGCACATCATAGGTTCCAGTTCACACTGGGTGTGCACATCACAGGTTCCAGTTCACACTGGGTGTGCACATCACAGGCTTCTCAGTTGGTGCTGATGGGTCTAAGACACATGAGCCTCATGAAGTCCAAAGACTGATAAGAAATTAAGAATCTCATGAGCCAATTTTTTTTAACTGATCAACTGACTATCCTTCCCCCACATCACACAAAGTGAGCATTTATTAAGCACCTACTGTGTGTCAGGTGCTCTCTCCTGTTGGCCTTGCTTTGCTAGGTGAAGGGCTTGTTACATGATTCTATTTTTTTTTTTTTGTCAGATTTTTATGTCACACATTGGAGAAGCCCTGGGAGAGTAGATGAGTGCATAGACTGGAATCAGCCATGCTCAGAAATGAACTCGGGAGGGCAATGGACACACACCTGTGGAAGCCACCATCAGAGTAGTCTGGGCACACAGAGGTGTGTTCCTGCTGCTGACCTCGTGAGTCTCAAGGTGGAGCAAGACTGGCATTTCTTGGCCTGATGCTGAGCCCAGGGTCCCAGTTGTGCTGTCCCAGTGCTGTCAGTCATTCCAAATGCCCTGCCCTGGCATCTCTGTGGGACACAGCCCTTAGGAGCTATGCAGACTGGACTTGGCCAACCGGCTGGGTCCCTTGTCTCTGCTCATTCTTCTGTCCGTTTACTGTGTTTTCCGTTTGACAGGGAAGCTGTGGTCAACAAGCTAACCAACTGCTGCAGAAGGAGCTCGGGTGTGTCCTACAAGTACTCCAAGGTACTGTCTGTTGCGTGGGGCAGCTGCTCCCTGCAGCGCTGCCCGTGCTGCCCGAGCCTTCCTGCGTGCTGGCAAAGAGTGTCTTGGCAGCGTGGCATTGGGAGGGAAACCTTGCCCTAACACCAGTTTTGTGGATTCCTGCCTTTAAGTTTCTCTCAGTATGGTTGTGGCTGATCTCACATCATCTGATAAATGTTTGGGAACTCTTAGAATAAGCCCCAGTGATGAAGCCCTGTATCTGGGTAATTTCTCTCAGACTTTCAAAAGAGGCCAAAGGACACAGATGTATTTATAGTCGTCAGACATATGTAGGTGGAATTTTCCTGTCCCACCGCCACTCCCAATAAGCCACAGAGACTTATTATTATCTATAAATGCTCGGCCCCTAGCTGAGGCTTGTTACTAACTAGCTCTTATAACTTAATTAACCCGTATTTTTTATCTACCCTCTGCCATGTGGTGGTACCTTCTTTCAGCACGGCATGTTCATCTTGCTTCTTTCTACATATCCTCTCGACTCCTTAGCCTCTGCCCTGAAAATCCTGCCTAGCTATTGGCCATTTAGCTTCTTTATTAAACCAATCACACTGATATGTATGTAGTCAGACAGTGTAAAGGACTAGTCCACAGACATATTGCCAAATCACTTTTAAAAATTAAATTGAGGCTCGGTTGGTACAGCACTTGTCTTGCAAGTTCGATCCTCTAGAAACCATTTAAAAAAAAAAAAACCAACAACAACCCAAAAACCCTGGGCATGGTGACGCATGCTAGAATGCCCAGGGGGCTTCAGAAGGGTGCAGCTCTGGGCTGACTAGCCAGCCCGCCTCATCTCCTTGGTGAGCTCTATCCAGTGGGAGACCTTGTTGCAAAAACAAAAGAACCATGGTGGGTAGCTTCTGATGATGACATCCTATGTACGCACACACACGTGTGCACATTTGAACATACACATAGATACATAAAATTTAGAAATGTGATGCTCTGATCCAAGCCCTTCATGTGTCTTCTCCTGCATACCAGATGCCATCTCTGCAGTACCCAGCTGCCCAGAAGAGCCCCTCTCTGCCAGCACGGCTTAGCAGTCACGGGCCATGTTAAGTCCTGTCCGTTTGGCCTGATCATTTGCTTGTGAGACTCTTGCCAGTGGCTATGCTTTGCAGGTTCTCATCTCATGCCAGCACAAAGAGACCCTGGGTGGGCTGTATCAGGAGAGCTCGCTAGTGGGTATCTTTGCTGGGTTTCACACGGTCTCTGCTGTTCCCTGGCAGGTCAACAAGGAAGAGGAGACAGATGAGAATGAAACAGAATGGCTGATGGAAGAGATCCAGCTGCCAACCCCCAGACCAGGCAAAGAGGGACAGGAGAACGGCCACATCACCACCAAGGCCGTGAAAGCAGATGCTCTCACTTCGCTGCATGGGGATGACCAGGACAGTGAGGACGAAGTCCTGACCATTCCAGAGGTGAAAGTTCACTCAGGCAGAGGAGCTGAGGTAGAAAGCTCACAGCCCATGAGAAACCCACAGCGCAAGGTCCTTAGGGAAAGGGAGGACGATAGGGTGGGGCTGGTCCGAGGAGAAAAGGCCAGAAAAGGGAAGTCCAGACCTGGACAACACAAGTCACCCACCTCTGCCACGCTGGTGTCCTTCCATGACGACAGCGATGAAGACCTCTTGCATATCTGACTCCAAGGTGCCTACAGGAGAACGTGGAGCCACGGGACAGCCAAGCACCTCCAACCAAATAAGACTTCAACTCGATGATGCTTCTATCATTTTGCCTTTAACAAAAACTGCTTCAAAGGGAAGAGTTTTTGTGATGGGGGAGAGGGCGAAGGAGGTGGCACCACTCCTTCATGATCGTTTACAGTCAGTGGAACAAGTGTTGCTTGAATTGGCCAAAGGGCGGTACTTCGTGCCAGGGTTTTGCCCCAAGTCCTCACTTCCAAGCATAGCTGCAGTGTGCTTCCTTCCAACAGGTGCCAAGGCCACATGCATCTCACCACAGAGGGCTGTGTTTGAAAAAACCCTTGCTGCTTTAGACCCTATAGGGTGTTTGACCATTTATATTTTTAGCAATGTAATTCTCTCCCCCTATTTATTGACTTTGACAATTACTACTCAGGTTTGCGAAAAACAAAACAAAAAGAAAAAAGCCAGTTTCTTCTGCCAGCAAGGGTGTGATCGGGTGAAGCTGGCAGTGTGCTGGGGCCGTTGTGTGGCTCCTGGACTGGTCCTGGATGCACACGCTAGTGAGTTGCAGTATTCTTCTTTGCTTTCCATGTTCTAGGGCACACACGTCCACAGGTCCCCGAGTGCCCAGGTTGGGAAGGCCTGCCTGCTCCTCGCATTGTACCTGCAGCTCTTTGCACTCATCCTCCTGGGTGCTGCTTTCCCAGCGCACCCAGAGATGGACTTTTGTACACGTGACTGGAGTTGAGGCAGCATGGAGAGTAGCTGCACTTCCAGTGTGGGTTGAGGTCTCTTCAGGTTCTCACGATACCACCTTTACTGTGCCGTTTTCTGTTTTTAAGGGGAAAAAGTGTTATCACCCATTTGACCTATAAGAAGCCTTAATTTGCACAGGGTGACTTACAGACACCGTGTGAAACATGGTGGGCCAGTGTTGCGTGTGGACCTGTGCCTGGGCAGTGTCCCAGGATTGAAAGGCAGGCCTGGTGTTCTTCCACTGGCTATGGACTTTTCTTGACGTGTTCAATGACTTCTCACATTGTAGAACTGTACATAGGTGGTATCTACATACCGAAAAGCGGACCGCCCTGCAGATTTCTTGGTTTATGCCAATTTGGCTGGCTTATTTGATTTCAACATGAGTGTATTTTTAAAAATTGATTTTTCTGTTCATTTTTTTTCAATCAATACTGTAATATAAAGTATTCGATTTCAATAAAAAATAAATTATTAATTAGGTGTAAATGACACCCCCCACCCTTGATTATGGCCACTTGCTGAGCTAGTGGCCATTCTGACTGCCTGGTTTTTCTTTCTGTCTAAGTTTTAAAAGGCATTTTCATTTGGGTCGCCTTTCCCTGAAACTGGCCCACTTGTGCTCAGTCAGCTTTAGCTGGGTCTAAAGGCTCCATTCTCGCACATAAGTCTCTGTATTCCCAAAGCAAAGCTGCCATTCATCTCCAGGGACCAGTAAAGCCTCTGTGTGCAGCCCAGTCTAGGCCTGAGTAAATTCATGAGTCTTTATCTTAACTACTGAGAGTTGACGTAAGCAGAAAGTTGACATCAGTCGTCCCCGGTAGTCACCGTTGTGCTGTCTGAAGTGTCTGTTGACCAGTTGCAGATTCTAGACATGATTCATGTGTTTTAAATAGTGATCCATCACATTGGTGATGGGAAGAAATCTTGTGTGTCCCACTTGAATGTCCAGGGTATGAATCATCTGTGTCCAGTGTGTGTGTCCTCTGTACCACTCGCCCACCTCGTGCTCAGCATCCGTGTCACTTAACCAGGCCAGCCCTTCCGTGCTATGGTGCATATATGCAGACTCTGCCACCCCTTCTGAGACGTAGCCTATCTCGTGGAGCCTAGCGCTTGCTCTGTAGCCACAGATGGTCTTGAACTTTGGATTTTTTGGGCTCCTGCCTCCACCTGAGTGCTGGGATTATAGATGTGTGTTACCATGCCCACTTCTTGTGGTATTAGGGATCAACCAGGGCTTTGTGATATGGAACAAGAGCTACCCCTGAGCTGTATCTCTAGCCCACTGCCCAGGCATTCTGTCTGGGGGTGGGGTGTGTTCTAGCCATTCTCCCTTCCTCTCCATACACAGGGGCCTTTGCAGAGGCCCATTGCCCCTTGGTAAGCTCAGTAGCAGAGAAGGGTATTGGCTTTGCTGGCTCCTGTCCTGTGGGCTTAGCTCTGGCCTTCAGCAGGGAAGAGGATGTGCCAAGAGGTATGGATGCTTTTGCCCTGCTCCTCCTCCCTCCAGCCTCGGAGAATATAGCTCAGTGATCCTTGCCTGTTTCTTGGTACAGAATCTTTTGGCAAAACCTGCCTGAGAGCAAGTAGGAGGAAGTTGAATCTTCAGAAAAAAAATTTTATAGCCGGGCGGTGGTGGTGCACGCCTTTAATCCCAGCACTCGGGAGGCAGAGGCAGGCGGATCTCTGTGAGTTCGAGACCAGCCTGGTCTACAAGAGCTAGTTCCAGTGCAGGCTCCAAAGCCACAGAGAAACCCTGTCTCGAAAAACAAAAACAGAAAAAAAAATTTATTGAACAGAATGCTGCCTTCATATTTTATTTTGCTTTTGGCAAGGTTTTCTGTGCCTCTGTTTTGAGTGTTGAATGCTGATGGAATGAGTGGGAATTTAAGGATGATGCAGGCAAAGCCTCGCTGAGCTTCTTGGAGAAGCGGGAATGGGTTGTCAGAGACATTGTAAAGCACTTGAAGCCCCTGTTTCAGCCACTACACAGCATTAGACAGCCAAGCCCTTGGGAAGGGCTGCAGTCACCCCGTTAGAATACCTGTGGATGATGGTTAAGAATCAAGGGCTCATTGGTCCCTCCTGCCCCCTCTTGGGCATCATGGCCCTTAGATTCGGGAATATGGTATAGAGGACACTGACTTTCTAGAATCCCTATTTCAGCATCTGAGGAGCCCTAGAGCTCAGAATGCCCATGCCCTGCTGTGTGCTTCTCTGGTCAGGACTCCTCTGCTGACCTCTCACCCTAAGCCTGAGCTTCCTGTAGGTTCTGGCCATAGTTACACTAGATCACCGCCACATAGTCGCATGGCTCGAGGGAGCAGGCAAGGTGTTCACCGGAGACACAATACTTACATTGGTTTGTATAGACAGAGCTACCATCGCACATAGCCCTGGGAGGGTCAAGCAGCTTCTGGGGCAGTCTCAGAAAAACGTGGAGAGAAATGACAGGACATAGGGAGATCAACTGCTCCTCGCCCTGGGGCTCACTGGGTAGGCTTTGAAGTGAAGGCCCTTTGCCATTTCCTGCTGAGTCATTCCTGACTTTTTTCTTAGTGTGTCCCCCAAAGCCTACCACTAGTCCTTTCAGCAGGACTAGGTCATTCCCATTTTACTAGGAAAGTCAGCTGGCTTTCCTTGGTCACATCTAGGAAGTCAGTACTTCATAGGACCTAGGCTTACCCTCAAGCTTGGCTTCTCCCTTTCCCGGGGAACCCAGCCTCAGTTCTTGTTCCTGTATCTGTTTCAACCCCTGTCCCTTCCTTGGCTCCAGAAGGTACCCATACCTGGAGTCCACTGAGGCAGAAAGTACCCACGTGGAATTTGTGTCTAGTTGGACATTAGGTGAGTTGAGCTGATGCATAGACTGTTTTGGAAAATGTGCCGCTGGTGTCTGGTGAATTGATTTATAGAGACATGACTCAGGGCAGGTGACCTGTGATCTTAGTCTGTTTGCATATGGCACAACACTGGAGACTAGTAATTTCCAAAGGAAACAATTGGACTCACACTAGAAGTAGAAAGTTCAAGAATATCGAGCTGGTGTGTCCCCACGCTGCTCGCTCATGCCAGGAAGAAGAGTCAGTGGGCACATGTGAAAGACGATGGGTATGGGATGCTGTGTCATAGGTGGCTCTTGGAGTAACTAAGCCTGTGTCTTGGGAATGACCTCAGTCCAGTGGTTCTTAACATGTGGATTGAGACCTTTTGAGAGGGGGAGTCAAATGACCCTTTCACAGGGGTCACTTAAGATCATTGGAAAACTCATGTTTACATTATGGTTCACAACAACAAAATTACACTTCTGAAGTAGCAACGACAACTTTATGGTTGGCGGTCATCACAAGGAGGAGCTAACTGTAAAGGGTTGAAGCATTAGGAAGGTTGAGAATTTCTGCCTTAATCAATACCCACTGTCTTACCAGCCCTGCCACACCTCAATACCGTTCCATTAACAGTTAAAAATCCACCTGAGCTTTGGCAAAAGAACACATCCAAACCATACCACCTGTCTTTCTGGCTTTGGGTTCTTATCTACAACATGGGGTTAGCCTGGGAATTCATCAGAGCACGGGTCCCTCTCGTGGGGTTAGCCTGGGAATTCATCAGAGCACGGGTCCCTCTCAGGAAGGAGTCTTGCAATTTAAGTTGCCTGGGATATCAGGGCATTTGCATGCGGACTGGAAACATGGACCTGGGTAAGGATACAGAGAACCACAGACTGAGAACCCCCTGGGCCCTAGTCCAAACAGAAGAAGGTCTGAGCCAGCTGAACAAGTGGGAGACAGAGCTCCTCTTCAGACCAGAATGACTCAAAAGTGGGCTTGGGACCCAGTGTGGTGGGAGGGGTGTGGGGATGCTGGTTTCTGTTCTCTTCTGGTGTTTATTCCAAGTTGGATGGCCGGTCTGCAGAAATGAGGGCACGTCTCAGGGAAGTGAACATCTTAGGGGCTCAGAAAAGACAAGTATCCTACTCAGAGTTAATCGCTTGACCTTTCTTTGGGGGTGGGACTTGCAAGTGCCCTCCTTCCCTCGCTCTGTCCCACCCTATCCTTCATGCCCACCTTCCCACCGTCCTGCTTTCCTCCCTTCTCCGGGGATGTGCTGAGCCCTTCCAGCAGACCAGACTGAGCACTTAGGCAGAAGAAGAAAGATGGTGGGGAAGGAGGAGCTTTGGCTCTCCTGTGTGGAGTAAGCTTTGAGTAGGCCAGCCAGTGGCTACCTGGGCAAAAAGGACCGACTCTTGAGTTCCGTGGAACAAAAAGAGCGGTGGAGACGGACTCACTGGGTCATCTGTGAGGCTGTTTGCCCAGTGTTCCTGTGTGCATGTGTAGGGTGGCATCACTTCTCCCCTGCTGCAATAGAAACATCATGACCAAAAGCAACTCAAGGAGCTTATAGTTGCAGGAGCCGGAAGCTGACTGATCACATTGTAATCTACATACGGGGGTGGGGGTGTGGGGTCAGGGGAGAGGGCTATTGCATGTGCAAGCACACAGGAAGCAGGGTGAGACTTTAGACCAACCCCAGTGACGCCCTCCAGCAATGCTCTACCTCCTACAGGTTTCATTGCTTCCCCAAACACCACCACCAACAGGGAGGCCAGTGTTCAAATACATTGCCCCATGAGAGAGATTTCTCATTAAAGCCACCACGTTTAGCCTTTGACACCCTTCATGGTTATATCATAATGCAAAATACTTACAGTCAAACTTCAAAAGTCCCCACATAGTCATTAATAATCTCAACACTTCAAAAGTCCAGTCTCTTCTGAGACTTAAGACAATGTTTTTTGCCAAAAAGCCTTCTGGCTTTCATGGTTTCCATAGAGAAATCGGGTGTAATTCTGATAGGTTTACCTTTATATGTCACTTGCCCCTTTTCCTTTGCAGCTCTTAATATTCTTTCTTTATTCTGTATGTTTTGTGTTTTGATTATTATATGGCGAG
>JAQHUG010000026.1:8550110-8566676 GCA_028555095.1 Dicrostonyx torquatus
GAAGGTTCTAGGATGACAATTAAGGTCTGATTACAGGGCAAGGTTTCCTTTTTGACTTAGAAAGTGAGCCCAGGAGTTGGTTTAAGTTCTGCCAGTGGTGCCCCCGAGGCAGGTGCCCTCCAAACCTTGCTGTGAGACATTCTGGGGTTCTCGGCACCAGTTAGGGTCATCGGTTTAACACCGTGCACTGTTTCTGTTAGGTGGTGACCCCCTTTTTTTTTTTTTGGTTCCAATAGGCAGAAATGTATAGCTGATGTTCTGTCATCAGACTCCAAACCTGATTCTGCATGACTTATTGATAGCATGTGGTCATCCTTTAAGATCTTTGTGGGACACTGCAGGCCATCTGCTCCTGCCCGGGCAGGGCAGGCTGAACACTCCTGACTGGAACCCTGCCTTGTGCAGCCTTCCTTCTCCTTGTTCCTTACAAAACCAGGACGCAAGCCATTTGTGCTAACTGTTATCTTTGTCTATTGCTGGCTCCCCTGCTCTCTCTGTTTTGAGACAAGGCTGCAGTTTTTTCTTTTCAACAGAACATCTCTCTTTTTTTTATTTGTTGACAGTTTCATACATGAAATTAACGTATCGTGATCCGATCCACCCCACCTGTCTGTCTCAACACTTCCTCCATGTACTCAAAAGGTTTTCCCCTCCCCCTTCATGTCATCTTCTGTTCTTTTTGTTTGTTTTGGTTTTGGTACCCCATCTTTTTGAGAGTTTTATCCCTGGGCAGAGGGACTAGGCAATGTGTTTCCTCACCTCCTTCCCAGGTCCCAATGACAAACTAAAGTTTGATTCTACCAAAATTACTCTGGGAATAATGAATTTATTAGGCTTGCTTGCAGATCCTGGGTCAGGGGTTATAAGTAAGGTCATGGGTGACCTCAAAGCAGCAGCACTGGAAAGTCAATGCTAGCATGGATGGAGGACCTCCTTTTAGGCTGCCTCAGTATAGACAGTCTAGTCCCTCCTTGAGACCCCAAGCATGTGTAATTAGGGAAGGGCTGCATGCAGCCTGTTGGGAGGACTGACTGGATCCTGAATAGAGGGTCTGATGGTCTTCCCCATACCCTCCTCCTCAGAGAGAATGTCAACAGTCGCAGCTGTGATGTTCTATGTAGATTCAGCTGTCCGATGAAGATAGTACTGTGCAACACCCGTTAAATCCAGTTAGTGCTGCCTGTTGGAATGCTGACTGACCTTGTTGGCTTGATCTTGTTCAGGTCTTGTATGGGTAACCATAGCTGCAGTAAACTCATGGGTGCAATGGCCATGTCATGTCCAGGAGACAACACTCTTTCATAGTGCTCTTCCCCATCCTCGGCCTTTTATTCTTCCTGTTCCTGTGTATGCCTTATTCCCCAAGCCTCAACGTTGCAAGTTTCTTTATCAAGACGCTGATGGTTAAGCGGGGCAGGATGGCTCATGACTTAAGACACTGAGGCAGAGTGATCCACATGGTGACTTTGAGGCCAGCCAGCATTTCTACTTAGTGAGTGACAGGCCAGCAGCAGCTATATCACAAGACCCCATGTCAAGTATCAGACAAGCAAGATGTGGATTGTTTATTCACTAACTGTAGTTTTTATTTATGGTTGCTACAGGAAATCAAAGGCCAAAGAAAACAAGATTTATCTTCAGGTCCAAACAGGCAAATCTCCAGAAATCTGACAGGGATACTGTGCCAGGACCTGAGCAGCAGAAAGAAAAGGGGTCTCACCACTTGGAGAACTCCCAGAAGCCTTTGCCTCCCCATACTCTTCTATGTCGCCATCTTCCAATGAATACCAACCCTAAAGGGTTTTCTGAAAGTACATTGTCTTGTTTCTTTTGACTCCCCAAATGTCCTGGTTGTCTCTGGCATGTCTGTCTGTCCTGGTGGGAGTTGCTGGTACTGCCTTAAAGCAGTGGATCTTAACCTGAGGGTCATGAACCCCAAGAGGTCATCAGAAAACACCTACATTTGCATTATAATTTGTAACAGTAGCAAAATTATAGTTATGAAGTAGCAAGGAAAATAATTTTACAGTTGGGGGGTCATCTCAACCTGAGGAACTGTATTAAAGTTTCACAGCCTTAGGAAGGTTAAGAACCACTGCTCGTTTTGAAGGTGCGCGGTCTGTAAGCATGGCCACCAAAACAGGCCTCTGCTTTCTGTAGTAACTGCTGCATTTGTCTCTGAAGGAAGACACCTTTGCACATGTAAGTATTTACATTGTCAAAAGCATTTTTTTGTTTGTTTTTTGAGACAGGGTTTCTCTGTAGCTTTGGAGCCTGTCCTGGAACTAGCTCTTGTAGACCAGGCTGGCCTTGAACCTAACTGGGGATGGCTTGGAAGGCAGTTAATGTTTTAAAATGGCAGTTCCCAGTCTTGTTTAGTACATGTGATGGGAACAGACATGACCATATTATTATGACTTTTTGTGAAAGACATTTCTCCCGCCTATGTCTTTTGGCATGGGTTGTTCTACACTGGTTCTGGTTTTGGTTCTTATTGCTAAGGTCAGAGGGTGAATTTATAATATTCAGCTTAATATTACAGTGAGAAGGAGCTCATCTTGTCTGGAAACTAGACTTTGGGTTGTACAGGAGCCATGTGGGCTCATGTCTATTGTAGATAATACCATGTGGGCTCATGTCTATTGTAGATAATACCATGTGGGCTCATGTCTATTGTAGATGATACCATGTGGGCTCATGTCTATTGTAGATNCATGTGGGCTCATGTCTATTGTAGATGATACCATGTGGGCTCATGTCTATTGTAGATGATACCATGTGGGCTCATGTCTATTGTAGATAATACCAGCAGCATTAGGTAGAGACCAAAGGCAGGTGGCCGGATGAACTGTCTGGAAGGAAAAGAGATGAGGAGTTAGGATAAAACCTAGGATGATGAGAAAGAACAAGTAATTCTTAAATATGGAGAACTAGGAAACTGATGGCAAACATACAGACATGGGTCCTACGTACGCCCCTTCTCACCAAGCTGCTCATAGGACAAAGTGGTGTGCTTCTGTCCCTCTAACATGCAAATATGGTAGAAAACATGTCCTGCTCAGCAATTTATTGACCTCAATGTGCCAGGTACTCAATGTCGGTCTTCAGAAGAGCTGTGTTATGTTTCCATCTTGAGGCGGTTGGGGGAGGGCATTCATTATCATTATATAAAAAAAAGGGGATTTCTACCTCATTCCCAAGATGGGGAAACATTGGAAGACTTATCCTGCTTCTCATGGCCATGGCTGTCTTTACATGTAAGTGCTCATGCATGTTCTCTTATACACTTGTGCATAAAGTCAGGATAAACAATATTCTATAGAAGCTTGGTTTTGTTCCCTCGCTGGGCATGGCCACCATTGTCTCCTGATGATGACTTTCCAGCACCCTTGGACTGTTGAGTTGTTCATGGTCTCTATCATGATTAGGCATTTAAAAAATATGTATTGTTTGCTTATTTACTTGTTTATTTATTTTGAGATAGAGTCTCACCGTACATCAATCTGGCCCTGAACTTGCTACATAGTTGACGGTGACCTTGAACTCTTCCTGACTTCATTTCCCACATGCTGGGTGGGATTGCAGGCCTGCACCACCTTGCTCTGCTTTCTGTAGTGCTGGGGTTGGAGCTCAGGGCTTCCTGCATGCTAGGCAAGCATTCTACTAGCAGGGCTACATTCCTAGCCCATGGTCGGGTGTCTTAAAATTGCTGGCTGTGGGGTTGGAGGGATAGCTCCACGGTTTAAAGCACCTGTTGCTCTTGCAGAAGACCGAAGATCTGGGTTCAATTCCCTGCACCCACATTATTTCATACAACCCTCCATGACTCCTGTTCCAGGGGACCCGACACCCTGTCCTGGCCTCTACAGGCACCAGGCCTGCACATGGTGCACACACACACATGCAGGCAAAATACTCATACACATAAAATAAAAGTCTGTAAAAACTGCTGTCTTGTACTATTTCATTGAAAGAAAAAAATGAAGATTTATAAAGCTTTGGATGGTATTATAATTTAGGATGTCATTTAGTGGGAGGAAGGCAAGTGACATTAATAAAAAGGTGTTTCACATGAGAGAATTGCAAGGGTGAGAAAAAAAGTCAGCAGTTAAATGAAGAAGCATCTATTTATCTGTTTCCACACAAAAGCACAGAGCCACAGAGTAAACTAAACTTTGCTAAAATAGGATTCTAAGAAGGGGTATTGTGACTAGACTTTGGGACAAAAAAAAAAAAAAAAAAAGAAGAAGAGTTCATGAAAGCAGGCAAGTGTTTTTGCCAAAGAGCAAGGCCTTGGAGTTATCCAGGGCAGTGTTAAAAAGATAGAGATGCCTAAATAAGGAAGGCTTCAGATGGTCAAGCAGAGACAATTTCAGCAAAGACAGTAATTATGGTCACTAGGAATAAGTTTGGCTCTATTAAAAGAGCAACAGCACTTACAGAGAACAGAATTTGCGCCAAAGAAAATGCACCCATGAGCTTCTATAATGTTTATTTTATTTTTTTTTTTTGTTTTTCGAGACAGGGTTTCTCTGTAGCTTTTGAAGCCTGTCCTGGAACTAGCTCTTGTACACCAGGCTGGCCTCGAACTCACAGAGATCTGCCTGCCTCTATCTCCCGAGTGCTGGGATTAAAGGCGTGCGCCACCATCGCCCAGCCTATCTATAACGTTTATAAACTATCAATTCAACCCAACTAGCATGGGCCTTGTGCTGGGGGACTGACAGCGCAAGTAATAAGCACACACACAGTTAAGAGGTGAAAGAGGAACAGTTAAAACCTGCCTAAGGTGGACATGTCTGTGATTCGATCATTTTCTGTCAAACGTGTTGGCTACCCAGAACTACAGTGAGCTAAGAACCAAGGTGAAAGACTTCAGGGTCTCCTTCTGATCAGAGCTGACAGGTTTGGAATAGAGAATATGAGCTGTCTGGTCTGCAGGCTGATGAGATCCCGGCAGGTAGCGGGCTCTGGAGAGACAGGCCATCACCTAGACGGTCCCTTGCAATGTCACACTCATCTCCTGTTTCTTAAATCACAAAGCGTGCTTGGGAGCTGTGGCATGGTGTGGCGGTCAGCGTGAACTATCCACTTGTCAGAATTTGGAATTGTTTGGAGGGTGGCCTGGGGTATGCCCATGAGGGGGTGTCTCGATTACACTGAGCCGGAAGAGCCGTTTGAATTATAGGTAGGCTTTTCCTGAGGCTGGGCAACCTGCATTGCTGAAAGGCAAAAAGAGGGCCGAGTACTAACGTCCATCCCCTCTATTCCTGATTGTGGATGTGGTGTCAGCAGCCGCTTCAAGCTCCTGCTGTCTCGGCTTCCTGTCATGATGGACAGAACCTTGAACCATGAATTAAAGTAAACAAAGCCATCGCCCCTTAACTTGTGTTTCTTACAGCAAAAGGAAAGAAACGAAGAGATGTAAAAAGTAAACAAACAAACATAATGAAAATACACTTAAACATTTTTAAAGATTTATTTTTATCATTTTAAGTTATGTATCTCCTCTTTAAAATCATATTTTAGTGTGATTGGCTATGTGAACATGAATACAGATCCCTTCAGAGGCCAGAAGAGGGCGTCAGGTCCCCTGGAGCTGGAGTTAACAGGTGGTTGTGAGTCACCCAACATGGGTGCTGGGAACTGAACTTGGGTCCTCTGGAAAAGCAATGTATACTCTTTATTGCTATTGCTCCAGCCTCTGAAAATCTACTCTGAATGGACCCCACTCCTTAGTCCATTCTGAGCATCCTGAGATTACAAACCAGCTCCTCCTACGTTGTGTCAATTACAGGTGTTCCGCAGTCTTCCTAGAGGATTGCTCCCACGACCTCTCTTCCTTTGCTGGGTCCCCAAATCTGTAGATGCTCAAGATCCTAGAAAGACAATGTATTTGCACGCAAACGTATCTTAATCTAGATTCCTCAATACAAAATATAATTTAAGTATTTTGTGAATCGTTGTTAGATGGTTCTGTTACAGGACATACTGACAAGCCTGGACATGTTCAGCACAGACACAACCACAGGTCTAACTGAAGAATAATGTCAGCCATTTGTGGCTGGTCAAGTCCTCCACAAGTGAAATTGGTTTATATAATGGACCAGTTGGGTAGTCGATGCCCTCAAATGACAGAACTGTTAAAACCTGAACCCCTATAGCCACAGTTTCCCATAGCTCAGAGATGGTCACTTCAGGTAACCATGCAGAACAGAACCAGCCTTGGCTCTGATATATCCAGGGGAGCCTGCTTGGTGAGAATATGTCACCATGAATGTAAAAACCATGACCTTAACTGTCAAACTGTGAAATAATCATCAGAGATAGACACTTAAGACATTTCCCCTGCCCCTGTGTGTGTGTGTTGGGTGCAGATGCACCTGAGTGCACACGTGTCTGTGTGTTGTTCTTCAGTGATTGTCTGTCTTTTTCTCCACTTCTCTTCATGTACATGCATGTGGTGGTGGTTGCATGTTTGTATGTCTGTGTATTTGTGTTCAAATGTGATGTGTGCATGCTCATGCCTGTGGAGCCCAGAGATTGATGTCGGGAGTCTTCCTTGACAACTGTCCCACCTCATTCATTGAGGAAGGGTCTGTCATCAAGCTCAGAGCCTGTCTCAACAGCCAGCTTGCCTTTCTCCACCTCTGCTTTCCGAAGCTGCAACCACAGGCAAGCTACCACACCCACCAGCATTTTTGTGGGTTCTGGGTATTCGAACTTTGGTCTTCTTGTTTGTATAGCCAGCACTTTAGCTGCTGAGTCCTCTTCCTGGCACTTGCCTGATTTCTCTGAGTCTCTCATTGGCCTGGAGCTTGCATACCAGGCCAGGATGACTTGCCAGTGAGCTCCAGGGATCTGCTAGTTACCACAACCCCAGCACTGAGATTACAAGCATGTGTTACCGTGCCTGCTTTTGGTGGCTTCTGGGGATTGAACTCGGGTCCTCATGCTTACAAAGCATGTGTTTTTATGACTGAGCTGTCTTTCCAGTCAATGTATTCTTTTTCCTTAAACAAATGGAAATAATCTTTTGATGATCACTCACTGATTATACTTAGCCAAACAGGTTAACAAGAAGTCAAAAACCCTTAACTCAGAGGCTGAGAGGGAGAGAAAGGAGGTAAAATGAAGGTGAAATGCCTACAACCAAAGCCAAAGGTGCCTAGAAATACTGCCTGGGGATTTGGGAAGGAGCTTCAGACCTCCAGTCTTAAGAAACTGGGAGATACTAGACAACTGTTTCTCTTGCAGTTTGGTCACCACGAATCAGCTGTTTTTGTTCAAAGTTGAAGACACATCCATTGCATCTTGGCCAGCCTGCCCCGTGCTGCTCAGGGGTCCAGACTAAAGGCTGCTCTCTCTGGGTAAAGGACAAGTGAGACCAAGACTGATGTCCTCCCTCGTGCTGACGTGACATCTACAGAAGGCTTTGAAACTCTTTTCCCCTGTGCTCTGAGGACATTTGTGTGACTCCTGCCGCAAATATAATGGAAGTGGCCTAGCTTCGGCCAAAGCACATGTCAGAGCCACCATGACAGTGGGGGCAGAGATTCCAGTGAACAGCAGGCCAGAGGACATGAAAGCCCTGGTAATTAGAGAAATTCACCAGTCAAAAGCAATCAACGAATCAACCATTCATTTAAGAATACTGAATAGAGATTTCTCAAGAGCAGCAGAAACATTCTTGCCTCAATCTTTGAACTTTTACAGAATTAAAAAAATTCAATTTTTTAAAATTTAATTAAATTAAAAATCATCCCTGTGAGCTTGCAGGAATAGTTTCCTGCTGCCTCTTCTACATTTGTTTTATCTCGGGTCAAGGCCAAAATGAAGGAATATTCTGCCTCAGGAAATGTTTTCTCAAAGATTTATCTATTTGTGTTGTGTGTGTATCTGTGCATGTGTGTGCTAAGTGTGTAAGTACCTGTGGAGGGCATCAGATCCATTCTTGGGGCTGGAGTGGCAGGCAGTTGTGAGTCACCAGATGTGGGTGCTGGGAACTGAACTCGGATCCTCTGGAAGAGCGACAAGGGCTCTTACCTGCTGAACCATATCTCCTGTACCAATCAGAAATCTGCATACAGCCTCTGATGCATCATCCAACCATACAGCGGTAACAAATGTAGCCCTTATTAGTCAACCATCTATGCCAGGCACAGCCCCGTATACTGGGGTGTTAGTCCAAGAACAAGAAAGGCAAGGCCCTGCTCTCACTGAACTTAGAGACAGACAGCAATGCAGTGACACTCGTCCTCTGGCCCCAGACAGCTAACCTCTCTTTGCTGCAAGCCCTTATATATCTGTTGTATACACGGGGTTAGAGCAAATCAAACCTTCCAACAGCTGCCCAGTGCTTTCAGGGTCTAGCAGAAGCCCTGATAAGGGCAGGGCCGGGGTATATATGAATATGCAGCTTTCCAGGGTCCGGTTTTACTCATGTCCTGTGCTCCATCACCTCTGCTACTATAGCACTGGGTACCACTCTAAGCCCAGGTCCTCATCAGTTCTGACTTAAAGCCATATAAATTAGGAGCTTAGAAGATGGACGTGTATGTGGCAAATTCGGAAAATGTACCTTCAGGAGTTACATCCCTGTATGTTGTCCCTAATGAACTCATTGACTTATAACAGGCTGCCCTTTGGTGGATTGTTCTTTGGGCTAAACGTGTCACCTTATGTCTCTCATGTGTCTCTGGCACAATCAGACAATATAAAACAGATGCCCAAAGTAATACTGGGGGAGAGACAGTCTCTAAAGACGACAGAGATGTGGGAGTATGTGAACGGACCTCCATCCCCACAGCTAACTTATAGTAATTACACAACTATTTCCCTATTTTTTTGGAATAAAGAATATTAATATATGTATGTCACAATCTGAACGGATATGGAACCTTTTTTCCTACTAAGAAAGGTTCATCTGAAAGTCTTCTCTTGGGGACCTTTCTTGCCCCCGGAATATCCAAGAGAATGACTGTGAGACTATAGAAGAGTCACCTTTCCTGGGGACATTTGAGCAACTATGCACTGTGCTCTGCTGGACAGTTTGAGGTACACAGAAGCAGTCCTAAAGTAAATGGAGAATTCTCTACAGTGTCCACGTGTCTAGCCCCCTCCTGCCGGCTGTCTGAGCCGTGGGTTTCAGGTGGAAGCCCACAGCGATGGAAGTAAGGACTCACCAAGTCACCATGCCACCCCTTCCCCCAGTCTCATTATTTCCTACTTACACACCCACACGACTCAAGGACTTGGCACATTAGAGCCTTGCTTGATCATCGACAGAGCTTTATTTAATTGGGGTTGCCTGCAGAGTTCCCTGGAGTCAAGTCTGAAGGGGTCTTGGGGGTAGTTCTTTGTCCTTAAGTTAATCATTCCCAGGATCCCTGTCGGACAAGAGAACGATAATTCTCTGTGTCCACGATGGGAAATCTGTATTTTCAGAAGGATTTGGGCAGAGAGGAGCATGCCTCCGTGCCTGGCCTTTCCTGTGAATACCGGGTGTGAATACTGGGTTCTACACTCAGGCCTCACGCTCCCATGTAAGTGCTTAACCGACTGAGAGTCTCCCCAGTCCGTGTCTTTTCTTACACAGCCCTTTGTTTCCAAGCAATGCCTCTCGCAGAAAAAGAGCCGGAAACCCGTGACCGACAGACTCTGGTGATGTCCAGACTTGGCAGACATCAATCTAACTCAAGACACCATGCCTGGGTCTCTCACACAATTGGATGTTGGAGGTTATGTTTTTGGAAGAGTGAAGGAAATTGTAGGAAAATACCAGGGAAGATACGGTCTGGCGGACCCTCCACATGAGGAACAAACACATTCCCTCTGCTGGGAGCTCACTCTACAGCCAGACAGGCCCCCAGCACAGTAACAATGAAGGCAAATAGATCTTACTGCAGTTCCCATCCCAGAACCAGCTGGTGGAGGCCTTTATGGTTTATGTAACCAATGGTGGTCACATCAACACTGCTGATAAATGCTTTTTTTTTTTTTCCTGAGACAGGGTTTCTCTGTAGCTTTGTAGCCTATCCTGGAACTAGCTCTTGTAGCCCAGGCTGGTCTCGAACTCACAGAGATCCGCCTGCCTCTGCCTCCCAAGTGCTGGGATTAAAGGCGTGCGCCACCACCGCCCGGCTAAATGCTTGCTTTTAAGATAAGTCATTCTGGGCTAGCGGAATCCTCCAGCCATTGCTGTCAGCACCACTGACATGGTGGGGTTGCAGCACGTGCAGGGCATGATCTTTCCTTTCCAAGAAACTGGAACCTCTGTTTCTCCAGAGGAAGCTGGGGAAGGAGCATGTCACTCACAGACACACCTCAGTCACTGTCTCCTTTGGATTTGAGTGGATGAAAGCACGTGGCCCGTGGAATCAACTGGCTTCTCAGTTCTTGATGATTGTTGGATTATCGGGTCAGCTGAGTCAGCACTGCTTCCCAACGCTGCTAAACAAGCTTGAGTTTAGCTCAGGAGCCCCCAAGTAGACCCTCCTGCATCTCTTCTCCCAGACAGACGTTGTGATTACGGTGGTTCCTTTGCTTTCATCGGATAAGAGCTTGGAAGATCGTCCCTTGGTTACTAGACTGGTTGTTTGCTGTGAAGGAAAAGTACACTTTCCTTCCACAAAGTGTTACGGTAACGACTCGGTGCAGTTACTGAACCAAATGTGAGGTGGAAGCTATGACCAGCATCTCTCAAAAATAGCGCTTCAGAAGTCTGAAAGCCAGGCAAGCTGTGATGGAGGGCATTGTGTAAATGGCAGAGACATTGAGCCAGAGATTTCATCTTTTCCTTCATTTTAAGTGTGTCATATTTTTGTGGGTGTAGATTAATGAAACTGGAGGATGTCCGCGTTCAGCAGCGTGGGATAAAAATGGGAATGAACTACAGATGAACAACGGAGAATAAGCACAGAAAAGGATAAGATGCAAGACAAAGATGCAGAGAAAAGGCCCAAGTTGAAGCCTGGTAAAGTAATGAACCAGATGGAGCCCTCGAGATCAGTGAGTGAAAACAGAAAAGCCACACGGTGATAACGTCACCTTGAAAAGGGCTGAAACCACAAATCTGGGCGAGACTGAAAAGAAAGGCGGCACCCACGTGCGGATGCGTCAGAAGAATAAAACAGACACATTCTTAGGGACTGTCAGAATTAGGGGAAAGCTTAAGTCACATCAGTTAATGAGCTAATGTTTCTGAGAATTCAGGAGAGCACTGGTGCTGGGGGTTGGATGTGGCAGTCTTAGTGCTGTTGCTGCTGCTGCCCTTCCTCCTCCTCCTCCTCGTTGCCTTCTTCTTCCTCCTCCTCCTTTTCCTCCTCCTCCTTCTTTTTCTCAGAATCCTACCTCCAATGATACCACCACTGGACACCCCTACCCCTAACAAATAGTTTTTAAAAATATGTGCATTAGCCGGGCGGTGGTGGCGCACGCCTTTAATCCCAGCACTCGGGAGGCAGAGGCAGGCGGATCTCTGTGAGTTCGAGACCAGCCTGGTCTACAAGAGCTAGTTCCAGGACAGGCTCCAAAGCTACAGAGAAACCCTGTCTCAAAAAACCAAACAAAAACAAACAAACAAAAAATATGTGCATTACAGAAACTTGGAAAAATAACACCACAGTTACAAAAGTGAAAGTTCAAAATGACCCCTCTCTTCAATTTTAAGCCCACTTCTCTTTAACCTTTTGGATGAAATTGCTTCTAAAATGTCTTTTGTTTTTCTTGCTCTCTATGAGTTCGCTTTGATGCAATTAGACCCGTTGGCATGCTCTCTGCTACTTTGTGGGCAGATGTTAATCTATTGTGCTTTGAGATCGGAGAGCTGGTGATGACAAACCAGAAAGGGCATGGTCTATTTGTCCCTTACTGAATGTTTCTGGGCAGCAAATGTTTGGGTTCATTTCTGGTTTGTCTCCTGGCAGATGGTGACAAAATCATTCTTACCAGGGGTTGCTTGCCTTGGTGTCCCCTTTAGCCTCTGTCCCACGTCTAACCAGCCATCATTCTTTCTCAGATCTCTTTCCTATCTATCCTGCCCTCTCCATCCACCCACTCTGGCCTGGGTCCAAGTGGAAATTCTTGAGAATTTTTAGCATCTTAGTTAAGGCTCTCTGGGGAGCGTTGTCCCAGCTCTGCATGGAGGACTCAGCTTTGGCTTTGTGAGCCCTGCCTGGGTCCTTCCTTCCTCTACCCAGGGAGCTCTGATCACATTGTGTTATTTATTAATTAATTTTCTGTCTCTGTCTCCAGAGGAGACAAAACCCATCCCTAAGTTGTCCATCTTGTGTTGATATTCAGTGTAATGCAGGATTATTATTTAATAGCAAGGTTACCTTATAGGAAAGGTCAACATAACACAACACAACACACACCCCCGGTTATGTGGTTATGTGGTTATGGTTTTAATGTTGCACCAGCATTGCGAGCACAGCATAGTTCTGGTCTGGCCTCATGCTGTGCCGGGGTCACACTGTTCCCTGTGCTTGTGAGACCTGGGAGCTGGGGACTCTGCTTCACTCCTCTTAGTGGCCCCGAGGCTGACATAAAGTCATTGAACATCTACCTTTGGGTACTTGTAGCCTCTCTGAGGACGGGAGAGAACTTAGAAAACAGATAAGCAAAATGCAATTGCATATTTTCCCAGTATCTTCTTACCAATATACACGGGCAAGGAGACATCGTCCTCATTGGCAGCAAAATCCTAAGGTGGGAACGGTATCGGTAGGAAACTTTCAGGAGGGCCTGGGTTGTAGCCCAGCTGATAGGCTGCTTGCCTAGCGTGTACCAAGCCTTGGGGTTCATAAACCAAGTGTGGTGGCATATGTAATTTAGACACTAGGGAGGCAGAGTCAGAAGGATCAGGAGTTCACAGCCATCTTCAACTACACAGTGACTTCAGGGCCAGCCTGGGTTTCAAAAGCAAAACAGAACAAAATGAAACTCCCAGGATGCCTGGTGAAGTTGGATCCTAGGAGGAAAATTCTGAGTGTCAGTCATCCACAGCAGGTACCTGGGATTGAATGCTCATTGCTTTTTAGGAGCCTCTGGACACAGGAGCCTACGATAACTCAAGGCTCTTGAACTCTGGAGACTGCCAATCAGTTTCCACAGCATAGTTGTCTTGGTTTAGAAGATCAGTGGCCTCATCCTGTGCATCAGTCACAGAGGTCCTCCAGGCCCACACGTGAGTCACAGAGGTCCTCCAGGTCCATATGCCACTCACAGTGGTTCTCCAGGCCCACACGTCAGTCACAGAGGTCTTCCAGGTCCATACGTCACTCACAGTGGTCCTCCAGGCCCACATGTCAGTCACAGAGGTCCTCCAGGCCCACACGTCAGTCACAGTGGTCCTCCGGGCCCACACGTCAGTCAGAGAGGTCCTCCGGGTCCATACATCACTCACAGTGGTCCTCCAGGCCCACACGTCACTCACAGCAGTGTCCTCCAGGCCCACACGTCATTCACAGCAGACTCCTTAGATTCTGGGTCATGGGTAATGAATTTCTTGGTGATGTGCCAGAGAGAGCTTGGTTGGTGTCCCAGAGAAAATCCATGGATTACCAGAGGCAGGTGGGAATGGGGCAAGAGGAGAGGTGGCCAGGACAGAGCAGCTGGAGCCAGGAGCAGATAATGTCAGTCTTCTGAGACCTGGGACTCGGAGAAGGGAGTGCTGGAGGGAAAGCCCTGTGGTGTGTGGTCTGTCATGCCCCGGACAAACCAGGGAAAGGATACCTGAGGGGATAAGACTACCACACGAGGCTAAAGGATGCCCAGCTGGAGTGACATTGGCATGGGTATGATCTTACTGTCCATCTTCCTGTCTTGAGGGAATACGGCAGAGACATTTGAAGGTCTAGGATGAACACAAGACCCATTAGTCTCCTGTGGAGGGAAGCTGTCAGAAACCAGTGGCAGTCTCTCAGGCTGACCCAAGTTGTTTCAGAGTCCCTGGGGACCAGGGTCTCTGCTCAGACCTACCACTTGTGCAAAGAGAAACAGGTTTAGATACGTTATCCTCATCATCGGGGCTTGCGGAGGCTCGATTGCGTTTTTGCTTAGAATATTGCCATTGGACTCTACAGAAGCCCACACCACTGAACTCCATTGCTCCCAGGACAGATAGTCTGTAAGATCAGTGGGGTGGGTGAGGAGGCATCTCCCAGATAGGCAGCCACATGGTGGCTCTCTTTCCATGCCCAGACTGCCCTAAAAAGATGTCTGGGCTCAATCTCTCTCATTGTGTTTGGGAATGGGACCTGGTGTGTTCTGTCAGTGACTCCAACATGCATGCAAAACTGAGTTCTCCTTTTATGACAATTTAAATAATGTAAATGCATTTAAAACACTCAATAGATATAAATCAATAGAAATGTGTAGGTAAACGAGGACACACAAAATCCCAGCTTTGTTCAGGGTCTTCCTCTCATGGTAGATGTGACCCGGCTGTGGCGTTCGTCCTACTTGGACTTCTCTCCAAAGATGGACGGTGACCTGGATCCTGAACTCAGGGAAAGCGTGTCTCCTGTAAGTTGTTTTTCCTCCGTGTTTTATCGCAGCGGTAGAAATGGGACCAGGACACTCATAAGCACACAGATGCAGTTATTACGGAGACACATGACATCTTGCCTTGTCTTCTTGGGCCACCAGGGAGGTGAGCATTCTTCACGCTCACCTTTCTTGTCTAACACCCGCCCTTCCTGCTGAACTTTCTCAACAGGAAGTTCTTTATCGGCTTCGTTTCTTAAGACAGGGTTTCTCTGCGTAGCCCTGGCTGTCCTGGAACCAGCTCTTGTAGACCAGGCTGGCCTCACATTCAGAGAGATCTACCTGCCTCTGCCTCCCGAGTGCTGGAAATAAAGGCATGCGCCACCACACCTGGCTCCACTAATGTTATTTTTAAAGCCCATTCATTTTGAGGGAAATTTGATCAAAGTAAAAAAAAAAAAACATTGTCACGGCTAATTTAGTAATGCCGGGAATGCCCCTACTATGCTCTCTACCAGATCTTTTACAGAAAGAATGTGTGTGTGGTCACCTACTGTAAAAGCGGGCAGGCTTGGTGACTGCTCAACTTATATTCTCATTCTTCAATTTGTGATTCTTTTCTAGTGTGATCCACATAGTAAGCAGCTTATTTTGAAAATTCATCACATATATAATACTGAAAGGTCCCATTCCAAGTTCTTCATGTACGTTCTGTCATATTGCCTTTAGGTTTTTAGTTCTTTTTTTTTTTTAAAAAAAAATATTTGTTTATTTATTATGTATACAATATTCTGTCTGTGTGTATGCCTGCAGGCCAGAAGAGGGCACCAGACCTCATTACAGATGGTTGTGAGCCACCATGTGGTTGCCGGGAATTGAACTCAGGACCTTTGGAAGAGCAGGCAATGCTCTTAACCTCTGAGCCATCTCTCCAGCCCAGGTTTTTAGTTCTTAATAAAATAAAATTACTTCTCTCAAGTTTATTGTTTTTCAGATTTTTCTTTTTAATATTGTGTTGTCCTTACCCACAGCTCCCTTGTGTATTTTGGTTTGATGTCATGGTGGAGAAAGAAACCAAATCAAGAAATAAAAAGACAAAAAGACAAATCCAATAAAGCAATGGTCATTTACTGCGCCTGCTGAGAGAGGGTGAGGTGGAAAGTCCCGGCTGGTAGGCAGAGTTTTCACACCGGTGCAGCAAACCACGCAGGTTGCAGCTCCCCACAGATGGAGTTCTAGGGTAAGTGCAGTTGGGTTGTGTGGGGACCTGGTGTGGGAAGAAGCTCTGCCTCTGGTCCAGCAGGGCCCATACTCTTTCTCTTTAGCCTAGCTGAAGACCTGCTTTCTTGCCTTGGAGGTAAATTCTCATCTCTTTCTTTTTTATTGGCCTGCAATAGGAGATCAAATTAGCAGGTGAGAAAAAAGTTATGGAAGAAGTATCAAGTGGACAATAAATAAACAAAACAGAACAAAATTTCAGTGTAGGATTTGCCCAAGATCACATGTGCTATGTCTTCTGAGTCATGGTTTACATGAAGAAATCGGGTGAATAACTTGCAGGAGAGGGTGTTCCTATATCTCCCTCCTGGTGGTTCACCTTCCTCCATAACAGAGAATGTGGTTGAAGGCTAAATATAACTACGCTGGTTAAATATAATGATTGCAAAAATCCAGATACTTTGATCAGTTCTTGCACAGAATTTAAGAAATTATTTTCACCAAGTTTGTTTCTTGAGGAGCGAAGGCTGTGACTAGGACATTGCTCAGTTTTCTTACTGTCTTCTCTATGGCTATATGGATGCTGCTGATAGTCTTTGGAGGAGGGCTTCTCTCCTTCCTATGCTGCTCCCAGCTCTGTCCTTTGTACATGGGCTTGTTTGTACTGCATCAGATGTGGACTGCGCCAGTTCCGTTTCCCCTCATGGTCTCAGTTTCTAGAGCAGTCCAAGATGAGATGTTGGTAACAGAATCTCATCAAATCACTCGGCAGCGCTATAGGCCTCCCAGGATCCAGGTGGGAGGACAAGCAAATATGCTGAGCTCCCAGAGTCTCCGGGCCCAACCACAGAGCCTCAG
>JAQHUG010000026.1:8598422-8619091 GCA_028555095.1 Dicrostonyx torquatus
AATCCTCACCAAAATTCCAACACAATTCTTCACAGACCTCGAAAGGACAGCACTCAACTTCATATGGAAAAAAAAATACCCAGGATAGTCAAAACAATCCTGTATAATAAAGGAACTTCTGGAGGCACCACCATCCCTGACATCAAACTCTTTTATAGAGCTACAGTAATGGAAACAATTTAGAATTGGCATAAAACTAGACAGGTGGACCAATGGACTCAAATTGAAGAGCCTGATATTAATCCACACACCTATGAACACATGATTTTTAACAAAGAAACTAAAATTATACTATGGAAAAAGGAAAGCATCTTCAACAAATGATAATAGTGTAACTGGATGTCAAGATGTAGAAGAATGCAAATAGACCCTAATCTATCCCCATGCACAGAATTTAAGTCCAAATGGATCAAAGACCTCAACATAAAACCAACCACACTGACCCTCATAGAAGAGAAAGTGGAAAGTACATTTGAATGCATTGGCACAGGAGATCACTTCCTAAATATAACCCCAGCAGCAGAGACACTGAGAGAAATAAATAAATGGGACCTCCTGAAACTGAGAAGCTTCTGTAAAGCAAAGAACACAGACAATAAAACAAAACAGCAATCTACTGAATGGGTAAAGATCTTTACCAACCCCACATCAGACAGAGGACTGATCTCCAAAATATATAAGGAACTCAAGATTCTATACATCAAAATACCAAATGATCCAATTTTAAAATGGGGTACAGATGTAAACAGAATTCTTAACAGAAAAATCTCAAATGGTTGAAAGACACTTAGGGAATTGCTCAACATCCTTAACCATCAGAGAAATGCAAATCAAAATGACTCTGTTATACCATCTTACACCAGTCAGAACAGCTAAGATAGAAATCACTAATGACAGCTTATGCTGGAGAAGATATGGAGTAAGGGGAACATTCCTTCATTGCTGGTGGGAGTGCAAATTTGTACAACCACGTTGGAAATCAGTATGGTGGTTACTCAGAAAACTGGGACTCAATCTAAGTCAAGACCCAGCAATATCACTCTTGGGCATATACCCAAAGGATGCTCAATCATACTACAAACACATGTGCCCAACACTGTTTATAGCAGTATTATTTGTAATAGCCAGAACCTGAGAACAACTGAAGAGTGGATAAAGAAAAATGTGGTACATTTACACAATGGAGTACTACTCAGTGGTTAAAAAAAAAAAAAACAATGCCATCTTAAAATTTGAAGGCAAATGGATGGAACTAGAAAAAAATCATCCTGAGTGAGGTAACCCAGACCCAGAAAGACAAACATGGTATGTAGTCCCTCATAAGTGTTTATTAGATGCAAAAAACAAAGAATAACCAAGCTAAAGTCCATGACCCCAGAGAAGCTAGGTAACAAGGAGAACCCTAAGAGAAAAATATGGATCCCTGGAAAGGAAAAATAGACAAGATCTACTGAGAAAATTGAGATTGTGGGGGTGGGGGTAAGAAGAGAGGGTGGAACGGGAGGAGGAGGGATGAAGGGGGTAGTAGGAGGAGCACATGAAGTTGGCTGAGATGGGGGAAGGACAGAGAGGGAGCACAAGGAAAGGGATATCTTGATTGAAGGAGCCATTATAGGGTTAGCAAGAAACCTGACACTAGGGAAATTCCCAAAGTCCAGTCGAAGAGAGGGAGGGGTAATGATATAAGCAAAGGGATCAAGACCATGATGGGGAAACCCACAGAAGCAGCTGATGTGAGCTAGTGGGAGCTCACTGACTCTGAACTGACAGCAGGGGAACCAGTATAGAAACAAATTAGGTCCTCTGAATGTAGTTGACAGTTGAGTGGTTGGGACAGTCTGTGGGGCCACAGGCAGTGAGACCAGGGTTTATCCCTACTGCTTATATTGGCTTTTGGAGCCCATTCTCTTGCTCAGCCTTGGTCCTGCCTCAAAATGATATGCTAATGTTTGTTGACTCCCCATGGGGAAGCCTTACTCTCTCTGAGGAGTGGATTGAGGGTGGGGTAGGTGGGAAGATGGAGTGGGAGGAGGGAGGGAGTAGGAACTGGGATTGGTATGTAAAATGAGAAAAAATTGCTTTTAAAAATAAATAAGTAGCCGGGCGGTGGTGGCACACGCCTTCAATCCCAGCACTCGGGAGGCAGAGGCAGGCAGATCTTTGTGAGTTCAAGACCAGCCTGGTCTACAAGAGCTAGTTCCAGTGTAGGCTCTAAAGCCACAGAGAAACCCTGTCTTGAAGAATAAATAAGTAAATTTAAAAAGAATTACTTTACAAGGCTGCCATGGTCCTAAGTGAGATCAAATGAGGGTCCCTAGTAAAACAGCTGGTCTGTGTGGTAGCTGGAGAGAGTGTTTCCAGTGATTCTCAACATCTGGTAACAGTTGGTCTCAGCCCAATGCGGCTCTGCTTTGAGCTGCTACCCTAGGGACAGCAGGCGCTGACTCCCAAGAGGAAGAGGGGCAAATTAATCGTTAAACACAACTGTTATTAAAAGTCAGCGACATCCACTTACAATTTAAACGCTACTCTAAAACGAAGGCAAGCAGGCGCAAACCATGCTACTCCCCACCGACTACAGCCGTTCTATGTTCGGGGCAATGGTCCCGGACACAGCCGATCACCTGAGCCTCTGAGGTCATTTGCCCTCACGCTTATGCTGAGCAAATGCTGTCCCCGGACACCTCTGAGTACAGTGGCCTCGCTTTGATGGACATGTCCCCTCGAGAAAGCTTGCCACGAAATGCCCGCAAGCATGCCGCTAAATCAACGCTCATTATTCCTCATTAGAGTGCAATATGCAAAATGCTTGGAACTGAGGAAAGATTGCTTCCCTGTGTGTCAGGTGACAGGCGAAACCCCTTCCTCGGGAAGCTGGGAGTGCAGGAGCCAACTGGACATTCTCGTAGACAACTCAGTTCACAGCTGTGCCACAGACTGAATTCCTGCAAGCAATTTCCGCCCCTCCTCCGTTCCTTCCTCCTCACTTCCTCTCTTTTCTCCGTCTTTTCCTTCATTCCTCTTTCTTTTTCCTTACTTTGCTTTTTTTTTTCCCCTTCAGTGTTCTTATTCGGATAATTTCAAAATATCCTGACTTTCTTCTAAACACGGTGCCCAAATCAGCTATTAGGGCATGTTTAACATTTTGTTTGTGAAAAGCAATATTTTGTTGGTTACAGTTTGTGGATGAAATGGGTTTCCGTGCCATTCTTAACTTACTGCCTGAAGTCTAAAACTTGTAGTGGCCAGGAAGTATTCAGAAGAGAAGGGGCGTGTCTTCTCTTCCTTGTCCTGCTTCGCCCTCCTGCATGCGTGTGCGCCAGAAAAAAAGAGCAATAAAGAGCAAAGCTTCAGGTAATTTTGGGGAACGAACTAGAGACACATCTAAAGCCTCCAGAGGAGCAAAAGGAACTAGGAGCTTTCTAGAGATTTTCTAGAGATTGCCGGCATAGGGACGGAAGGATGAGCTCACTTGAGGAGGAGGGGAGCTGGCGGATTGGATTGTTCTCTGGAATGTGCGGAGAGGAGGGATTGGACCTAGCCTACTTGAGTGGGCTGAGAATAATTAACTGGCTTCTGCAGCCTACTGGTGTCACCTGTGCGCACGGCACTTCCTGGAAATCTGGTGTTAATGTCCACCTTTGTATATCAGCGAGTGGATGAACCAGGAGCTGCCTAGCCAGTGGCCAGCGAGGGTGATTGGGCCCTGGATCACCTCATTAATGTGTCTGTCTTCACTTCAGGAGCAGCCCGCAAAGAGCTACCTTCAGGTCTGTGTAATCAGATAAAGATGAAATCACCCCCACCACCACCTCACGACCGCCCACAGCCAGTCGGGAAGAGCCTAGCCAGGGAGGCTGCGCAGACAGTTACAAATGCATTGTGACTTTTGGCACAGCGCCTCCACCTCCCCTCCATCCTCCCTCCTGCTGCCAACGGGGCCTCAGGCTCTTGTAAAGTCAGTACACTCTTATAAACCTTTAATTCTTTTGCAATTTCGATGCCAGCTTGATGAATAACCAAAGAAGTTGTCTTACATTGAGATTATACTCACAGTGGAGAGATAGTTGGGGATGCTTGAGCACAGGACCCAACTGCTATATATTTCTGGGTCAAATATTTATTTTTGCAGGATGATTGTTTAATACAGTCATTATTAAGAGGTATGCATGCTTATAATTAAATCTCATTAAAAGCATGTTCAATAAACATGTAAAATGTATTGTTTCCTCCTTGCTTTATTACATCTGATTATCTTGGGCTGTTTGCACCCACTGGATTTACGTGGCACAGAAATGCTACGTCTAACCATGTCTCTGTGCATACACACATACAGACTATGCGGATGTATCATCATAGTATATATTACACACGTCAATACACAGGTACATATTACTGTGCTGTTAGGTGACTGGCGGTGGGAGTGGTGCCAGCCAGGTCATGGAGTTTCAGTGCCTGACACTCTGCAGCTGGGGGCGTTATGAGCATTGTATCATTGACTCTGATGGCCCAGGTATCTACAGTCCTCTCTCTGTTGAGGACTCCCCCTCCTAGCTAATGGTCATCTCCTGAGCACAGGTGCATTGCAATTAAACAACTCCCTTAATTGCATTTTAAGCCTTAGCCTTATGCTCAACGGGTAAATGTAGCCATTACCCGTCATCAGAAGGGAAGCATCTCTCTATAGCAAATGGAGACCTTCACAGGAAACTTCAACTGGATACAATGCAAAGATCAACAGGGTACAGGGCACCCAGCTCTGGCATCTGGGGCCGGGGAACATCACAGAAGAGGCTGGCAAAGATTGCAAGAGCCAGAGGTTCTGGAAGTCTAAGGTCTTTCAGAAATGGCTGCATAAACAAGCCATGGACACTGACAATATCAAAAGAATGCTAACTCGGAAAGGGAAACTCTCACAGGGCCCCACGCTGAGACATCATTAAAAAAAAAAAAAGACTTTTGTACAGTGAGCAAAAGTCCACAATGATGGGCGACCCGAGTCAGAGCACAGCCATTACAGACACTGAATGTGGACAGTCAGACAGGCATAGAGCTTCTGGTCTGTGAGAATTAGCTGGCCTGGATGGCGCTCACAGCTCCTGACGGCTCATGACCATGTGGGAGACAGTGAGGCCAAAGAATAAAATGAGAATCACAAAAGGCATTAAATCATTTGTTGCCTCTGCCAGGCCTGAACTGGGTAGATAGTCCATAAGAAAAAAGTCCTGCCTGGTGGTTGGAACCTCCTTCCCTGACCTCCAGAGGATCCGAGAGTAAAACATGAGTCAATATTATCAAAGCAGTTGAGAAAACTCCAAGAGCACAAAAGCAGTCACCATTAAGGTGGGTGGGTGTGAGTGGTCCGCCTGTGTGTTTGGGGCAAAGAGAGATTCATGCAGGGTGGGTGAGCCCGAGAGCTGTCTGAACCTGCAGGTGTCTCACCTACCTGTCTGCTAGGTAGCCAATCCCTACGGCACCGATGAAAAACCCCACGTTCACTACGGACTGAAACAGGTCCAGCATCCAGGAGTGAGCACACACTAGGTTAAACTGTCCAGATGTGAGGTGTGGTCCAAGCCGGGGGAGGAGCAGGAGGGAGAGAGGGAGAAAATGCTGTTATAATCTTGTTAGACAAACGGCAGCTCAGAGAGTTCTTTGAATATTCCAAACTGGGAGTCCTGGGAGCTCCAGGGGGTTCAGCTAATTAGCGCGTGCTACTTACTCAACTATTTCTTGAACCGAGTGCCAACAGCCCAGCTGTTTCCTAACCCATGCTAATTTTCTATAGACCAGCAAAAGATTTCCCCTGGAATCTATTTAGCATTCCATCTGGCAGTGGGAGTTGGACATTTGGCTAAAGCTTTGGCTCTCAACTGAACGCAGGCAGCGACTTGACTTACAGACAAGCCCATCTTCTCCCTTCTAGTCCTAAGACACAGATACATCTGTACAGCCAGGGAGCATGAGATTTAAGATCCCTCAGCTGTCCGCTGTGTTAAACAACTGGGGGATCCACAGAGTCCTGCCAGTGATCGGCTACATTTGGTCTGTTGTGCTCGGAAGGCAGGTGGAGGGCGAACAGTGCTGGCCTGGTCTTCTAACCTCACCCTGCCTTCTTATTCGGCAGTCTAGAGCACATCCGAGTTCTCCTGCTCTGGCCTCAGTTTCCCGACCTCTGTACAAAGGGATGAGTCTCTGCAGAGCTATTTCAGAGTGCTATCCTGGAGCCTTGATGTGACATGGAACCTGTTTCAGATCCCCCCAAGACGAGGCTCTTCCGCTAAAGGCCAGGAGACCCTCCGAGGACCCGGGCGGTCCTTTCCAAACTGCCTGCTGAACAGCTTCCTCTGATGATTCCGCAGTAAGTTTCCAAGTTTGATTTTCCTCTTCAGGGAATGAGGCCCCACAATTAGATCATATGTATGTGTGTGTATGCATACATGTGAGTGTTCATAAGTATGCACACGTGCAGATGGGGGAAGGGAGCAGTCCCAGGTGCCGTTTCTCAGGCACCATCCTTGTTTTTATTATTATTATTATTATTTTATTGTTATTGGGCCTCTCATTGGCCTGAATCTGGCCAACTCTGTTCAGCTGGCTGTCTAGCAAGCCTCACGAATTCAACCGCCTTTGCCTCCCTGATGCTGGGACTATGATCACGTGCCCACACCTGGCTTTTTCTGTGGGTTCTGGGCCTTAAACGCAGGTTCTCAAGCTTACGAGGCAGGGCGCTTTACCTACTGAACTATACCCTCAACCGTGACTGTATCTTTTAAAACACTTTTTAATCACCATTGTACGTGTGTGCATGATGCATGTGGGTAGGTGTGCACCTGTCCCTGCATGTATGTGGAAGTCAGAGGACAACTTTGTGGAGCTGGCTCTCTCTTTGTACTTTCAAAGGGGTCTGGGATTGACCTTGAATTGTCAGACTTGCATGGCGAGTGCTTGACTCTCTAAGTCACCTTGCCTGCCCTTGTGACTAGACTTTTTAACAAAAATAGTTGTGCCATCATCTAACTCCCAGCCCTAAAATTTCCTGTGGGCAAAAGACCACACTAAAGAGGAACACATATCTCTGGATAAAAAAAAAAGCACATCTTATAACACCCATTAGCAGAGCAGATATCAGGGGATGGCCACACTCTTTTTGGTGGCCTTTGTGTGGTGGGATAGGCGGCTTCTGGCAAATGTGAATCTTAGAAGCATGCCCACATCTGACATCACTTTTAGGCATCCCGATGTGTTTGCCTAACCATTGCTCATGTATGTGCCGAGACCTGCACATACCAGAATCACGCCTGGCAGCACTGAAGGAGTTCTCAATAACCACCTCAGAGGAGGGAGAGGCTGCTTATTTTAACCAGGAAACTAGGATTTTACAAGGCACATGAGTCCAAAAAGCATGTCTGGGCAAGTATAAGAACCATGTGTTTCCTAGTTCAATCATTTGCTTCATTTTGCATCCTGATCCCTGACCTCACTTACCTCAGTGACGATGGAGGAGCCAGGAGTGTCGTACACCCAGCCATGCTGGCAGGGGCTCAGTGGCAGGTGGCTCCTATTGGCAGTCAGACTGGACAGTGGGTCCCCACAGTCAAGGATGCTCTGGTTCCAGTCCACCTCATACTGCATGCACTGGCTGAGGAAGGAGGCCTCATCTGCAGACCCCAGGCCTGGCATGGTGAAGTTCAGCTCCTCTGCTAGGCTCCAGCCACATCTCTGGCTCAGTTCGGCCACCCCGGGACTCCAGCAGCGGTGGTTAGGGGTGAAGCCCAGGAAGATGATGCCCACGTAGATGGGAGTGAAGGCACCCGAGAGCAGAGCTAAGAGGAAAAATGTTTGTTTCTGGAAAAGGTGGAACTCCCCTATATGTTCTAGAATATCATCCACCGTCGGCATGGCTCTCGGAGGCAGCTGATCCTGAGGTTTCGCCTGCAGGACTCCAAATGCTGCTGCAGTCGGCCACGGTCAGCTCTGGACGACTCTTGACCAAGAGTCAAAGGGTGAGCATTAGTTTACTTTAAAGAGGGACCAGCCTTCGGGTCAGACTTTCCTTGGGCAGGACAACTTCCAACCGCACCTCTCCAATGGGGGAAGATCTTGCTGCCCGGAAATGCCCAGAGCAGGCCCTGGAGTGTGATGTGTTTACTGTAACCTCATTCTCTGTGAGTCCGTCTCTGCTCACACCGGCTCTACAAACAATCCCTTCTCTGTATCCCACGGGGAGAAATCCGAGTCCCTTAGCATATCACAGCTGGTTAATCTTTCTTCAGCACGTTAAGTGGCCAGAAAAATTAATACATCCTCTGTCACCTCCACAGCCAGCCTCTCCTACAAGGTGGGACAGAGATGGCATGTGCATGTGGATGTCCATGCCCAGTGCAGTGTGCACCAGGGTCTGGGGTCACCTCCAAGTACTTTTAGCAGGTTATGGATCCTTCTTGAGCGACATGCTGTGGCGGCTTGCTTTGATGTCCCTTGGACTGACTCATTCTGCCTTTTCAAAGGCCTCACTCCAATTGGGCATTTTTGCCTTTCAACCCTGACGTGTCCTTCCTCTTCATCCACTTGCGAGGAAGGAATAGCACATTCATCTCACATCTAGGTCAAGCACTCATACAGGGCCTTGGTGCATCTGCTCCATCGCCACTTTGTTGTTGTTTTAGGTCAGCCATCTGTGTTAGGTTAGGGAAGGTCCTTTAGGATGCTGGTGGGGATATCTACATGCCATGGATTTAGGCTGTGTTTCCCACTGGACAGAAGGATCCCAGGGCACTGTGATGCTGCCAAGCAAAGTAGAGAAGCATGCCTGCTGACAAACCTGATAAAAATACGACTGTAACCTCTATTTGTCTGTCTGTCTGTCTGTTTGTCTGCTTGTCTGTCTCCCCTTTCTCTGGTCCATGCTCCCTGTCTCTCACTCTCTTTCCCTCTTTTTGCTTTCCTACCTTCTTTCTCCTCTTCCTCCCCCTCATCCTCTTCTGTTAAATGATCAGTGGGTATAACAGCTCAGTCCAAAGCCAGCGACCCGTGATAGTCCTCCTCCCTGCAGCCTCTGGGGCTGGACACTGGCAAGGATGTCTGTGACCATTTTGTCTGCCTCCCAGAGGCATGGGGCCCCTGCAGCCCCGTGGCCATCTGCTGAGTGAGTGGCTCCAGAGACATTTAGGGATTTCTTCAGGGGTGTCCAGACATCTTAGGTGAGTATGGCAGGAGCTGAGACTATGTCTATTATTCACTGGGCAGGTTGTGGGAGTGGGCTAACTCAAAAGGCGACTATGATTGGCAAGGCTCCCTTTACATCCAGGGACCGGACATGGTCCTGGCTGCCTCCTACTTGGCAATTCACAAGCCCTCACACCTGTGATTGACTCATGGGTACAGCCCCTATCAGGACGCCAGATCTTCATGCCCACGAGCAAGAGGCCTCCAGGTGAGAGTCAAGGGAAGCAACCTGTGCCAAGGAGCGATGTTGAAAGCCATCCTGAACGAGAAGGAACGATCAGATAAGGCAAAGGCAGGTGCTCGGATCACTTACAGTGTTGGCTCCACAGTCACGTGACACGTTCCATTGAGACGTTGGCACAGACATGAAGCCCAGAGCGGAGCAGATGTAAAATCAATGCTACGTACTGGTGACAGCCTAGAGGACAGCTGAGCCACACAGGCAAGCAGCAGCTCCATGGTGCCCCACAGGGAAACCACAGGAGCTGCCTCAGTGCTGGGCATTTCAATCTGAGCATTTTGTGTCCTTGTCACTTTATTTGTGGGCAATTTCCATGTTCAGAAATGTGACCCGAGGGCAATCTGGGGTGTTGATCATTTAATCCACACAAACGGATAATTTATCGTAATTAACTGCAGAAGTATATCTCAACTTCTATCAGGTTCCTTGTAACATAAATAAAATGTTGTCCCCAGATTTCTGTCTTCTGTTCAGTACTGTAGGTGACAGCCTGCAATCATGCCAACCCTAACTTTCCCAGATTCTGCACTGGTGTTGGAATAGATGCGGCCCTTTCAATGGCCAGCCAGGCCACAGGCACATTTGAGACAAAGGGCAGAGCAGAGCAGGGAGGGGTCATTTGTCACTCAGGTTTTAGGAGATGGTGTCTGATATCTTGGCATCAGGGCATCCCTTAGCCGCATGGAGCCAACCTGAAACCAGAATGACCGAAGCAGGTGGCTTTACAGACACAGATTGTGCGTTGTCATCGCAGAATAGGGTTGATTATGTACGGCCAAGTAGGTCGGGAAGGATCTCATTCACATGAGGTCCGAGCCATGTCACCAGGCATCCTCGGTAGCCAGAGCTGATGTGTGTCACCACACAGGACTAAGCAGGTTGGTTTGCATGGCAGACGTTCAATCCCACACTCCACCCTTCCTCCCTTTTCTTCCTCTCTCTCCCGCCCCATCCCTCCAGGACTATCACAGCCAGGTGGGGCCCACAGGTGGACACAGCCTCTTTGACTTAGAGCTGTGGGCTCATTTCGCTATGGGATGGGACTGCACACTTGAGAAAGCTTCTTCATGGTATATCAGGATTCATCTTCTGGAACTTTCCTCTCATTGGGACATAAATCTCTCAATGCAGGCTGAGTAAAAAGCTCTACTATATAGAGATTCCAGTAGCTGAAGGCATCAGAATCTTTTCCAAATTAGGCATTGCTGCTTCTCCCTTCAGCCCCGTGGCAGCCCTGGGGCAGCCCTGGGCAGCTGTAGGCCAGATTCTGCCTGTCTGTGCCCCTCTAGTGCTGGGATTAACAAGAGTGTACCACATCCGACTTTTTGTGTGGGTTCTAAAGCTTGAAGTTAGGACTTCATGCGTGTACAGTAAGCATGTGACCTGGCCACTCCCACGTCCCTAACACACTTTTTACAAAGCGGATCCAGATTGAATTTGATTAACAAAATAAAAACCACAAAACCCAAGATACCACAAACCATTCATGGCTTCCTGTCTCTCGTGCCTCTGGCAGCTTCCTTGCCCATCTTTCAATGGTTTTTATTAATTTCAAGAGATAAATCCAATCAGTTCTCTTTATTATTATCTTTTTATAGCCTGACCTCTCCTGTGATGCAAGTTGGCACACATGAAATCAGATTTGTTAGGATGACCTTGGCCCACAGATACCTATATTTTGGGAAAGAGAAAGATAAAAGAATGGGAACAAAGGACTTCTGGTCCATGGGTAGCCACAGCGTCAGCCTAGGTAAAGAACTTTGGCTACACTAAGTATGGTGACAATTGTCAGGGAACTTTCTTTTTTATTTTATTTTTTAAAAAGAAAACAAACTATCTTTTTTTCATTTTACATACCAACTCCAGTTCCCACTCTTTCCCCTTCACTCCACCCCCCCCCCATCCACTCCCCAGAGAGGGCAAGGCACATTGTTCTGAGGAAGGACCATGCCCATCCCCACTATATCCAGGCTGAGCATGGTATCCATTCAAAGATAATGGGTTCCAAAAAGCGAGTACAAGCATCAGGGCCAAATCCTGGTGCCACTACCCGTGGCCCCGCAGTCTGTCCCAGCCATACAACTGTCACCCACATTCAGAGGGCCTCGTTTGGCCCTTTGCTTATTCCTTCCCTGTCCGGTTGGAGTTGGTGAGCTCCCATTAGCTCAGGTAAGCTGTTTTAGTGGGTGTTCCCATCATGGTCTTGACCTCTTTGTCATATTCTCTCTTCTCCCACTCTTCAACTGGACTTTGGGAGCTCAGTCGAGGGCTCAACTGTGGGTCTCTGCCTCTGTTTCCATCAGCTGCTGGATGAAGGTTTCCTGGTGACATTTAAGTAGTCATCAATCTGACTACAGGGCAAGGCTAGTTCAGGCACCCTCTCCTCTATTGCTTAGGGTCTTAGCTGGGGGTCATCCTTGTGGATTCCTGGGGTTGTTGCTAGTAGTACTGTTTACCTAGTATGTACAAAGCCCTGGATTAAATCACAAGTACTGAAAATAAAATGAAATTAAGAGTCAAAAAGTAAATGTCCATAGCAACTGCAGGCAAAGGAATAAGTAAACAGATTATGTAAAGGAGAGCCATGCTCTATTAACACCTCAGAAATGGCCCAGGGTGGGAGCTAAGAGGCTCGGTGATTAAGAGCACTGGCTCTTAATCCTATAACTTGTATTATTTTCAATAAAACACTGATTGGCCAGTAGCCGGGCAGAAAGTATAGCATGGCAACCAGGCAGGAAGTAGAGGCGGGGCAATGAGAACAGGAGAATTCTGGGAGAGGAAAGCTCAGTCTGCAGCTATCATCCAGACACAGAGGAAGCAAGATGTGACTGCCTCGCCGAAAAAGGTACCAAGCCACGTGGCTAACACAGCTAAGAATTATGGGCTAATGTAAGTTATAAGAGTTAATAAGAAGCCTGAGATACTAGGTCAATCAGTTTATAATTAATGTAGACCTCTGTGTGATTTCTTTGGGACTTAATGACTGCGGGAACTGGGCAGGACAGAAAACTCAGTCAACAGGCTGCTCTTCCAGAGGACCCAGGTTCGATTTTCAACACCCACATGGTGACTGACTGTCAACCATTTGTTACTCCTGTTGCAGGGGACCCAATGCCCTTTTCTGACTCCTGTAGGCAAACCATGAACATGGTACACATACACACAGTCAGGCAAAACGCTCATGCACATCAAAAGCGTCAGAGCCAAGGGTGGCATTGTCTCTTAGCTCCATCACACTAGACACCTGAGAGGGGATGTTCTGCTGAGATCACATCTGTTGCGGGAACATGGCCAAGTACAGCAAAAGTCTGCAAACCTCAGTAGACATCTGCATATGCTGTGATGGACGGGGCTCTAAGGCGAGAACTGTATGAGATTCTCTTTGTGTGTCTGTCTCTCTTGAGTTGTGGATCATTTTACCATAAAGAGGGCTCTGAGATCAAGAGTGGACTGTGATATGTTAATACATGAAGAAATATCACACTAAGAGATGGCCCTGTGGGCAAAAGGACCTGAGTTTGACTTTCCAGAACCTACATGGGCAGGATCACAGTGCTATGCCCTCCACTGGCTAGATCTGAGGTCAACTCCATCCTTGTCAGAACCACGCTGTGAAAGTGTTCTGGGGTCAGAGAGTGGAGCTGGAGAAAAAAAGCGCATCCTCTATCACCCACCTTGTTACTGGGGATTCCCCTCTTTTAAATCTGATGGGCAAGGGGTGCTCCATCTTCCTCGGTGCTCCCTTCTAAAGAAAGCTTCCTGTTAGAACGTGTTTGAACATTATCACCATTAAAAGAAAAGGAGGTGGAAGGATAGAAGGTTCCTATTGCATTCCCTCCAAATAGTCAACTGACGTCCTGACCTCCAGCATTTCAGGATGTGACCTCATTTAGAAACATGGATGGCACAGACTTAATTAGTTAAGATGAAGTCATGCTAGAGTAGGTGGGCCCTGTCCAACGGGACTAGCATCCCTCCTGGAAGAGAAGACTCACAGATGGAGGCAGAGACTACGTGCTGTGGCTCCAAGCCAAGGAAAACCAGGGGATCACAGCCGTGACCAGAAGCTGGCAGAAGCAATGCAGGATCCCCCTGCAGGTGGGGGACGCGGCGACGGCCTGCCAACCATGACCTCAGACTGCCCCGTAGAGCTGCAGGAAGGTGTTTCTGTTGGCTTAAGCTGCCCAGCTGCGGCGTTTTGTTACAGCAGCCACAGGAAGCTAACGCACCCACTGAAGGGAGTCAGTGGGTCCGCAGGGCTGTCTTGGGTCTCTGCTGCACAAACGAAGGGAGCTCCTTTCTGATGGTCTTGTGTGAGTTTCCCGGGTGTCCACAGACTCTGCTCTCTACTTTTGAGGGGAGAGCCTGCGTTGGTTGGAATGTTGGTATCCTCCGAAGCTTCACCTGTTGGAACCCATGGGCACTCCCTAACTTGGGATGGGGTTACACCTGGGGAGGTAGATTTTGATTATATATAACTGCAGCCTGGCTGAGTCTGTTCAGCATTAGGTTAGAGGTGCTCAGTCGGTACAGCACTTGCAGTGCAGTCATGAAGACCCAACTTTGATTCCCAGCACCACATGAAGAGGCCGATATAGTGGCGGCTTACAGTAGGCAGGAGGGTCCCTGGGGCTTCAAAGCTGGTCAGTCTAAGTGAATCAGTGATTCTGGGTCTTAGGGATGGACCCTGTCTCACAGCAACAACTACAAACTAGAACAGCCCCCACCCCCAGCAAGTTGGATGGATGGTGCTTGTGCTCTGGTCTACATGCATGGGGCGCACATGTGTGAGCGCCCCCCCCAGTACATTTGCTACTCCGATAAACCCATCAGAAAACAGAAACGCTGTGAGATGGGGTCATCTTAAGCCAGGGACTGTTCAGTTTGAGAAGCAAGAGCTTCAGGAACCTGTCCAGTCCTGAGGACTCCATCCCGGTGACAATAACATAATAATAGCAGTATTGTGGAGGTTCTCATGCGTGTTCTTGCTCCTGCCATGTGAACCACTCAGCAGGAAAATTCATCTGTGGAGCTCTCCTGATACTGACTCTGCCAGCACCTTAAGCTCTGGCATCTTGGCCTCTAGACCTGTAGAAATAAATTTGATTTTATTTGTCTTGTAATTTACCTGACCGTGGACATCTTGTTATGGGAACAGAAAGTGGGCCTTTATTTCTTTAACTTCTGTGTTTTTCCATCTCCTTGTTTCTGTGCTGAAGGCTGTGCACGATTTCAACTCACCAGTTTTCTGGCTTGTGGGCTGAGCCTGCAGGCTCGCTTGCCCAGGGCATTTTACTTAGTGACTAAATTTGTATTTGGGGACTTTTCCATTCCCATTTATCTTTTTATTTTTCTTTAATTTTGCATTCTTGGATTATACATTTTAAACCTTCCTTCAGACTTTTGTAACATTCCCATCATGTTAGTTGCCTTGTAAATTCAACAGAATCAATGACAACGGAGCTTAAATAAAGAGAGGCTGATTTGGGCTCACAGTCAGAGGGGCCAGCCAGGCATGGGGGTCAAGTCACAGTGGCAGGAGCTTGAGATGGTCCCAGCATCTGCAGGAACACAGAGAGATGAATGTGGCGCTAGCGTGCTGTCATTTTTCATCTGGGACCACAGCCCATATGCTTGCTACCACCCACATTTAGGGTGGATTGTCTCACCTCGGCTAACCCAGTCTAGAGACTCCCCACTAGACAAGCCCACAGGCTTGTGTCTGGTGGTTCCTGGTCCTGTCAAGATGACAGCTGAGGTTAACCGTCATGCTCACAAGGTTATTTTCAAATCTTCTTACTTCTGTCTTACTGGGTTGAGGGGTGGGATCATCTTGCTCCTTGGTTTTGTCTGGGGATTCTGTTGCAGCTACTCATGAGTTACAGGTTTGAGGGTACACATCTGTCCCCTCCCCTACATCCTGTCATTAAACTCCAGCACCAAGAAACTACCATACCCATGAGTCGGAAACCCAAGAGCCACCAATCCAATTCCAAGTTCTTCTTGGAGCCTGGCTTCTAGGAGCCCGTTCTGCACTGGAGGTCTCTATCCAATGATGCTCCATCCAGCATTTTTCTGTCTATGGACGCCAGTGTCAGCTGGCATTTATAATGTGTCTACTGTGTGATCACTGTGGCTAGACACCGAGGGTGCAGCAAAACACAAGGCACAGCCTCTCCTCCAAGGAAGGTCCAGAGAGCTGAAGAGAAGCGAAGTAGGGTGGGTGGTCAAACACAACCATGGTGAGGTGCTGAGGAAGCTGGAGGAGGAGCTTCCCGCTCAGGCTTTGGGAGAGGTAGAGGATGAGAAGGGGGAGGTAGAGAGAGAAAACAGTCTTCCAGGCCTAGCTTCTGGAAAAGACACAAGAGTGTTTTGTAGGGAACCGATTTCCACCCTGGCTTTCTTTTGCAGGAGTGTGTGCAGCTACCAAGACCTCACACAGACATTCTCACAGCCTCCCTCCCATGGGATGGGGCTTTACTGAGCTGAGCGCTTACTTCCAGCACCAAAGAAGTTATTATGTGATGAGCCATGTCCTTGGGAAGCGTAATCCCAACAATTATCAAGGTAGCTTCCCCAAGATTAATGCTACTGTCAGTATGGGTTCTACGAAAGGCCAAATGGAGGCACCCGCCAATGTGGAGGTGCCCACCATGGTGGAGGCGCCTGCCACTGTAGAGGCACCCGCCAATGTGGAGGTACCCACCAATGTGGAGGTACCCGCCAATGTGGAGGTACCCGCCAATGTGGAGGTACCCGCCAACGCGGAGGCACCCGCCAATGTGGAGGCACCCACCACTGTAAATGTTTCTTAGGGTTATGCCCCCAAAGTCTTAGGAAGTTTTATTTGTTTTTTTTTTTATTAAAACTGAGAGTTTTAGTCACATATTTTTGGTATGGTATAAAAATTATTATTTATAATGAAAAGAAATAATTTGGGACAATTTCAAACAAGGGACCTAGAAGAGAAGACACACACTGGGTAGTCTGGAGGACTGTTAGGTGTCTGGGTTGGATGTCACCTTGTGGAAATAGCATCTGATATGGTTGAAACCAGTTTTTTTTTGTTTGTTTGTTTGTTTTTTCGAGATAGGGTTTCTCTGTAGCTTTGGAGCCTGCGCTGGAACTAGCTCTTGTAGACCAGACTGGTCTCGAACTCACAAAGATCCACCTGCCTCTGCCTCCCAAGTGCTGGGATTAAAGGCGTGAGCCACCACCGCCCGGCTTTGAAACCAGTTTTTTAACCATGGTGTGATTTGAACTTGTGGCTGGGGACACTCTGCATACTGTGGAGTGTTTTGTACTTTCTCTGCTTCCAGTTAAGAGGCACCAGAAGCTTCTTTTCTTGAGTCAGAATGCATGTGTGTCTCTAGATGAGGACTATTAGGCTCAACCCTCATTGTAGAGAAGACAAGTGAAGGCCCAGCAAGGACAGGTCATGTGACTTAGACGACTTAGCACCTCTATCCCCGCCCCAATGAACAACCAGCTAGGTAGCATAGTCTTCTTTGAATGGCACCCTGGTATTAGGGACTGTGGACCCCCAGACCCAGAATTTCCTGTGACCCCTGCCTGCCAGAGTAAACAATGTGTTTTCCTGTGCTTGCAGCTGCTCTGAGCACGAGCCCCTCAGGAGTTCCTGATGGCAGGGGAATGGTTTCTGGTGGGCTTGCAGCTGAGAGTTAGGGTTTGGAAGGAGACCCTGTATGAGATGCCCTGGAATACAATAAAGGGGGCATTCTTGGTTGTGCGTGCGTGTGTGTGTATGTGTGCGTGTGTGTGCGCGTGTGTGCGTGTGTGCGTGCATGCGTGCATGTGTGCATGTCTGTGTGTTTCAATCTCCAGGCCCTTGCCTGACTCGGGAACCGTACAGTAGTGCGTGGCTCGTACAACAGGCATCGCGCTACACCCTGGGCTCAGAGTCAGAGTAACGGGTAAGGGAGCCTGTCTTGGAAGGCTGAGCGCAGCCAGCTTGTGCTGTTTGCCTCCAGCAGGAGTTCATCTCTAGCTTGCTGAAGAACTGAGATTTCTCGGTATTTCAGTGCTATTTTGCTTTTGCTTTGTAATTGATTCAGTGGCACCCACACTCCTCCCGGGCTCACTCTTTCTTTTAGGACAGTGTCTGCTTACCTTGCAATCTTGTGAAAACATAACCCCTTGGGCCAGGCCCAGAGGGCTTTTGTGCGCTTGCTGGTTCTCTGCAGTACTGGTGATCGGGTGACCAGATGCTGGCCAAGCGGTAAGTGGATCCATGCACGGCCTCTCTCCTCTGATAACGAGGAGTAATCTGTGTAAGGTTAAAGTTCCTTTCGTGAAAACATCCACTTTTATTGAGGCATTTTCTCCTGGTCAGTATATTCAGACGCCTGGGGGATTAAAAAATTCACTTATTTGAAACCCTGTGGTTCTTTCCCTTGCCTCTAAACCATCGTATTGACAAACAAGTGACAGCAAAGAGAGAATTAAACCAGGCTCTAGAGGGTTCTTTTGGGGCTTGCCCTGCCAATCCCTATGAGGCTGTCTCATCCACAGGTTATTCAGGGTCACCGGAGGTTTGGAGGCTGACACTTCTCAGACCTGTTGTCACTTCGTCTGGAGGCTTGTGTCCGGGAAAGACCACCGAGCCAGCACATAGCCAGTGACATTCAAGCTCTGCTCAATTTATGTCAGTATACCAGTGACGAAATTCACAACTCCGTTGTCCCTGGGGGCTGCTAGTCTGATGGGCTGGACTCTTGTGGTGACCTGTGCCAGGAGCCACAGTAAGTCCTTCTCCCTGCCTGTTGTTGATGAGCTGTGGCTCCGAGAGATAACTCGGGAATGTGCTGACACCATGGGCCGGCTCAACACCCTGACCCGTTTGTGCTAGGACCCACATTGGCATGAGGCGCCCAGCTGCTGCCAGTCAGGAGGAGAAGGAACCAGACTTCCTTATCGTGAGCTGCCTCTTTGTAGCCAGAGGGTGAATATTCCATCAGCTTTGGGCAGAAGTCAGAAATACCCACAGGGCATAGAAGTGAAACCAACCCATGCATATCTAGTAACTGCACAGAGTTCAGACCTTTGCTCTGAAGTACTATTTTCTGCAGCCTTTGCAGAATTGGGTTCTTGCAGAAGCTGAACACTCCCACTAACATATGGACTCCGCAAAGGCAGCCTTGCCTCCTGGTCCTCGGCACGAGAGGGTCATTACGGGAGCCCAAGAGGGCCATTTCATTGTGTCCAAGGCCCTTGGTTCCAGTCATGGCTCTGACACTTTTTTTCTTGATGTGGGACAATAGCTTGGTGTCTAGGGGACATTTTTATCTTCCTCATGACTTCTGAGAAGTGATCAGAGGGTTTACCACATGTGCATAAGGTATCCGCTCCCAGGGTTGCGGATATAAGGTGGGGGGACACTGAGCGTGCACCCCCCCCCAGCTCTGTTTCCTCCTGAGAGTGTGGCCAGTGCCTCAAGTCACTCCCTCAGCTTCCAGGACTCTGGTAAATCAGGTGACATGATGGGGCCCCCAGTTGTGATTTAGCTGCTTTCTTAATGGAGGAAGGAGCTGCCGCCCTAAGAGCTTAAACAGTGCACCCAGTCTTGTGTGTCCTGAGAGCGGGTGTCATCATCTATGCCTTCCATTCTGAACTGTTTTCACAATGAAACAAACGACCAAACCAGCCCTCCTAGCTAAGACAAAACAATAGGAACAGTAAAAATGTCCTTCTAAGGGCATGGGGAGATGACCTCCTTGCACATGTGAAGACCTGAGTTCAGTCCCCAGCATCCATAGACAGATCTGGGCACTACAGCACACACTTGCAGTCCCAGGTCCTGGAAGCAGAGATAGACGAGTCCTTGGGGGCCGACCGGAAAGCCTTCCTTGCCTAATTGGTCAACCACAGGTCTCAGAAAACAAGGTAGACTGCTCCTTTAGAAAACTGTCTGAAACTGACCTTGTCTCTACAGGTGTACATATATACATGCTCACACACATCTGTGTACACACACACACACACACACACACGCACACACACACACTGAATTTAAAATGCTAATGCTGGAAAAACGAGTTCTTGCCATGGTCTCAGCAGCAATCCCTTCCCCAATTCCTGTGTATGTCAGGCAGACCGTGGGGTACCAGTGACCGCCTGTGATTCTCTATGTGTGTCCCATGCTCTGTCTTGCTAGCATATCTCAGCTGGAGAGCTACTAGACAGAGGTGATGAGGGCTACTTAAGTCCACCAGGACCTGAGCGCCGGCTGGTCTCTGCTGGGTACAGTTGACAGAAGAAGTTCGTAGACCCTTCTGGAACAACTGAGAGATTCTGCATCTGTCCTGTCCAGGACAGCAGCATGTGGCCCCATGTGGCTGCTGATCCCTGACTGGGCTCATGCCACTGAGAAACTGAATTTTAACTGATTTGTGTGTGAAGCTATACTGCCTCATGGAGCCAGCAGCTTCTACACTGGACAGCACAGGATAGCCTGCTCTGTCTGGGCTGCAGTGGCCTGCTGTGAACACGTCCCTCTGCGAGGATGGACTGCTTCCTCCTCTGGACTATGCTCACTGCAGGCCTAGTCTTTACCACCATTTTGGCCTCAACGTGTCTCTTCTATTATATGTAATTCATATGCACCTCTCCTTGGCGTCTCTGATGATCCAGTTCCCCATGACTTAACCTGTGTGGATGAGGGAGGGGTGTAAGGGGCATCAAACCACCTCCTCCACCCTCAGTGAATGATCTTATTTCTTGTCCCTCTGCATAGATGAAAACTGCTCTTTCGTTTCCGGGTCACCTAGACCCAAATAATCACACAGAAACTATGATACTTAAAACACAGTTTGACCTATTAGCTCAGGCTCTTTATTAGTTGACTCTTACATCTTAACCCATTTCTATTATTTTGTGTTTTACCATGAGGCTCGTGGTTTGTTACCTCTTGCTTCTTCAGTGGCTACATGGTGCCTCTCTGACTTCACCTACTCTCTCTCTATATCTCCTCCAGCCTGGCTATATTCTGCCCTGCTATAGGCCAAAGCAGCTTCTTTATTAATCAACGGTAATAAAACATACTCACAGCATACAGAGGAAAATCCCACATCACCTCTGTACTCTTATATAAGCACCAAGTTCATTGCTCAGTGGAGGATCAGCCACTCTCTACTCTGGTTTTGAAAGTGAGTTTGTGCATATTCTTTTCCAATATCTG